>CM053787.1:922174915-922504915 GCA_028749045.1 Cupressus sempervirens | reverse complement strand
TATTTTTTTTCTGCGACACATCCACATAATAGCACTCATAATAAGGAATAGAAAAAGAAGGCTGGAGATTGAAATCAAAATCTTTGAAGTTGTGGAATCTATCTGTGTGACAGTAGTTGAAGCAGAGATAAGGAGAAGGAAGAGAGGGAGAAGAGCGATTGGATTCATGTCTGCTCGGCAAATTATTTGTGGCGAGAAAGACTCAAGGCATGAGTATATATAGGAGATTAATCGTGTGTGGTCAAATCATGGTTAATAAAAGTGTAGTCTAGGTAAAGTTTAGACACCTATAATAATTTTCCACGTTGAATGGTCAAAAGACTCAATGAATAGAGATATGTGGTCAATATGAAAGTCGTCCAATTTTCTACCAAATTTTCTTCATTGATTAGACTCAAATTTACAATTACCACAAATATGTTATCCCTAAGGGTCCATTTAGTTCCTAGAAGATGATAGGAATTGGCTTTTTCAAAACCCAGACTTGAAAATTTGTGAATTTGTTTCAAAATTTGCAAAATGGAATTAGCATACAGGACTTCCAATTTTGCCTCAAAACCAGGTTTTCCAACTTCCTATTAAAAGTAGGAATTGAAAATCAAAACCTAGTTTTTTTCTTTAAGGAGTGTAAAAACAATATATTGGACTACTTTTTGAAATTTTCCTTCAAATCCAAGCTTATGCATAAAAAAGTGTCTTCACACGCATCTTCCGAGTGAAACAAATGGTTTCAGTAAAATCCCAAAAATCAGAATGAAGATATACAGAACCTTGATTTGACTAAACCAAGGTTTGTAGAAATTTGGGTTTTTTAAATTCAATGAACCAAAGAGACCCTAATGTGTGAAGATATTTCGAAGCATGTGTGCCCATTTGTGAAGGGTTAGTCAAATCTTCGTTCCTTTCTTACCAAGAATGTAATCATGGGGGTCTCTTGGCCTCTCCAAGGACCCACAATGTTTCCTTGGATTTTCTCTCCCTATTAGTCATGGGACATTTCAGCCCCAATTTGACTCTAAAATTCTAACGAAATTAAATTTATCAATAGTTCAACTAAACCATTTTAATTACTTATTCAAATATTTATTTATTAATATAATTTTATACTAGAAATTAAATGCCTTTGAGTATTAAATGGTAAGTAGATAAGAATGTTGATATGTAGTATAGCACCAATTTTGCAATGATCATTGTTTGGTGATCTCTAGTATACAAATTTTAAAAATTTATTCAACGATGAAAAACTAATTCATTTAATTTCAACAAAAAAGTTATACAACCATTAATATAGTAGATGTACTTAGTTGATGTCAATTTTAACACCACCCAATAAATGTGTCACCCTACATGAATCGTAATGTAAGGTCACTAATGAAAATGGGTTTTGCTAAAGAAAGAAAACAATAAACTTGAAAACTAGTAGTTTCATGAAAAAATCAATATAATATGTATGCTTGATCTCCTTCTAATCTATTTGCAACTCTTTATATGCATTCATTGCTTGAAATATTAATGGTAAAACAATCCAACAATAAATGAAAGATCACAAATTGAAATCCTAAATAACCCATTTAAAAATAATAGGTAAATATGATTTATAACTATGAGAACAATTATGGCAAGAAGCATGAGGCTCAATAGAATGTTAATTAAGTTGGGAATGAGAATTTGAAGGCATAGGTATGGATAGATAAAATACCATTGCTATAAGACAATTGTGAGAGTGTGTAGATTATAAGAATGAATGACCCACTCTCAAAACTACATATATAATGAATGGTTGTAGAATGATAAGAGTAGTAATGAAGCCAATTCTACAGTATGTTAAAGTTCAAAAAAAAAAAAAAACCTCTAGAGAATAATTTACCAAAATATAAATAAATCTATAAAGCTATAATGCCTTATATTATACTAATTCATTAGCCTCTCATAATTATTTAAGTTCTAATTGTCAAATTTCTATCAACCCATATATGGGCTCTTGCTCTTATATTTTCTCTAGTAATTATTTTGTTCTTTCACACCTATGTAGTTATCTATGTAGTTATCTATTATACAACACAAAGCTTTTTCTTTAATAGACCACAAGGAATAAACATCTATGTATGACCAAAAGTAACATGTTTAAGATGAAGTTGAAGATGAGTCTAAAACAAGAACAATCTCCACACTTAGTTGTCATAATTGACGATAGAAAGTGAGAGAAAGTGTGAACATATCTTTAAGGATTGAGAAACAATGTGTTTGTGATGTAAGTGTATTTCTTATATATGCTACATGTTCTTGAATATTGTATAATTAGAACACAAAAATAATTTTAATAAAATGAAAAAAAATTATCAAAAATATTTGTAATAAAAATTTAGAAAAATATTGGGTAATAGTAGTAGGTATAATTTAAAGTAACCAATATGTTAAATATCAATCTAATAACATGACATATGACTGCATTTCTTAAATTATAATTTATTTTTAGTTAATAAATCTAATAAGATATATATTTTTATTATAAATACATATTTAGAGATGCCTCTACCACCGAAGCTGAATATTTGATCTCTTCAGACATGAATAACATCAATATAGATCACCTAAATTTAATTTATATCAAGTCCATTGAACATATTAATTAGGCTAGAAAGATTAAAATATTGACTCCAAAATGCATAGGCTTGACCATGAAAAAGAGGAGAAGATTAAGGAACTTGAACAAGAAGTCGAGTGATACCATTGTTGATTGAGAACACATTATAAGTTGAGTAGAATAAAGTGTCGACCAAGCATCAATAATGGTTGAGTATCAAAAACTATGTGGAATAGAATTGTTAATATTGACTGAATTATCAAGTGATGACTCAAACAAGAAACATAGTGATGATCAAGTGTCAGCATTTGATAGATTGTGATGAAATCTTGATTTCCAGCCAACACAATTGAATTTTTCGAAGATGTAAAAGATTTTGAAGAAGAGGATGCATCACCTGGAACATTTAATTCATGACCAAAAAAAATTGCACTCCTAGGCATGGATTCAAAGAGAAGTAGAAAAAAATGGTGAAAGGATTTGATGAATCTAATCAAACCCTAAGATCTATGGTGATGTTTAGGAAGAAAAATATCAAAGCTACCTTTTTAAGGATGCATAAGGGTAACCTAAAATGGTAGGAGTAAATTTTTGATGTTGTTGATTAGTGAACTTGAGAAAAAGGTTAGGAAGAGTTATGAAGAGGTGAAGTGTGATTTAATGAAGGGTTGCAAAGTAGATCAGAGATAGATATTATAATGGAGGCTAATCAGTGGATGAACATATGAGTTATATTGTGATATGTATTTGCAAAGTGAGTTGTATTTATCAAATCAACATGTTGTTAATTTCTAACCATTGTATTAGTTGAAATAATTTAATCAAGGTGTACCTAATAGTCATGTTTGTAAATCCTTCAATCAAGGTGAGATCCTTATGGAATGTTATTAATTCCTCTAACTAAGCCACACCTAAAAGGGTGATTAAATCCTTTAAGAGGGTCACACCTAACAATGTGTATTATAAGTTTGAACATGATTGGCTCCACAAAGAGCTCACTTTAGAATAGTGAAAATTTGGTAGCATGTTATTGGTAGGTTTTCCCAAATTGGGTTTCCACGTTAAACAAGGATAAATTTAAGAAACCCCCTCCCCAAAAAATATATAAATTCGTTGTGAATCCAACAATACTTTTAGGGGAAAAACTTAATTTCTATTGGCGATATTTTTTCTCAATGTCATGAAAGATTTAATGTTAGATGTGAATTTTCTTCTACCATTACAAAATTTCATAAAATTGAAGCGATTTTGTCCCTTTTGATACAAATGGTATATATTGTACATGGTGATTTTTCTCATTCATTGGAAAAATATATATATTACATTACACGATTTTTCCTATTTGTTGGAAAATATATATATTACATTAGGCAATTTTTCTCATTTATTGGAAAATATATATATTTCATTGGGCAATATTTCCTTTCTATTGAAAAAACATATATAATGCATTGGCAAATATGGCTGGATGACACGTATGTGGAATGTCATATTGCATTTATGGCATGATGGAATCTGTCTAAAAAACCATTCTTTAAATTGAAGAAATCCTGCTTAGTGGTTTCCATTATCAGAAAAGTATTTGGTTGCCAAAAATGGGACTATCTATGGAAGAGGGATCATTGAATGAAAATCCAAGCCCTATTGTCAACCCAAATTTGTCCGTGGAGGAGGATGAGGAAAAAAGTGATCTTACTACTAGGCTTATTGCACCTTTGCAAGTTTTCTTTGCTAATCTTGTGGATGCCATCAAAGAGCAAGAAAATGAGATGGAAAGGGCAGACCTTCGAGCAATGTTTGTTGAAATAGGTCTCGACCATGCTAATTTTGAAGATCAAATTGTAGATGTGGTGGAAAAACAAAACTAGAATTTCAACAATTTTGGGATGTTTTGAAGGATAAAAATAGTGTTACACGAAGAATCATCAATTTATTTTTTAAAACATACTATGGAAAGCATATGATTTTGAAATGTAATGGTTCAGAGCTTTGTCACTTCCCTTTTTGAGGGAAACCACAACCATTATTGGTATACTACATGAAGATGAAATGTAAAGTAGATGCAAAATAAAACACTTTTTTTTGACATTTGATATTTCAGTGGGCATGGTGTTTTTTTTTTGGGCTCTAGTTATTTTACAGTAATCATAAATTTACTTTCTAAATTTTTGTGAATCATAATTTCACTTTCTAGTAAGTACTTACTGGTTAGTAGTAGTACATAGTACATACTACACATGCCACATGCGACTAGGAATTGATGTATGTAGTAATGGATTTTTGGGAAATGTTTCTAATATCATTTCATATCTCCAAAATATGTGTGTAACAAGTAACATCCATTTATAAACTATCATCTGTTGGATGATAATATATCAATGATTGAAGGTTTATTTTGGTCCAAATGTCCAGAATGAAGCCTCGACCTTGTTCAAGTCTTTGGAATGGTGACATGTTTCCTTCCAGCCTACACCACTTGCAATGGATAGTACATACATGTATTTCTCAATGTCAGTGGCATTCCCTCTTCCATTGGCTTTGCACACATAACAACATTTTTGGCATGAACTTTCATTTTTGTTGAAGATTTGTGAAGATTTAATAATTTAAAAAAAATGAATTGGAAGCTAGACAGATAAATATGTAGGGAGACAAGACCATTTCTAAGCCACTCGACTTATTTATAGGCAATTGAGCTACTTCTTTTATCATTGCTCATCTTATTTTTGGTAGTCAATAGTCTAGTGATAGGTATATACTTTTAGTGCTCATTCAATTTTGGTCTGGTTTACTTGGTGATAGTCTGGTAGAGTGGTAGGCCTTTCTATGTAGTAAATATGTCCTCTCTAATTTGCCTGACATGCAAATTGGAAGAGGAACAAAAGGCCCTTTTAGGTGAAGTCCCTGATGAAAACCTCTTGTCAATCTGCAATGAGGTTGTTCTTACTATAGCTACTACTATGAACTTAATTATTCATGTTGTGAAAATGGTTCTAGGGTGTCAGTTTTTGGAGAATGAGAATAGGTACCATGTCAAATGACCCATCAAGTTCAAAAAAATGTGAAGCCAAGAAATTTTTCATCCTAGGTGGATATATAACCTCCAAGTTGTTTCCTCTAAAAAAATTATGATGTGACTAAAATTTGACAAGATCGTTGCCCCTAGAGTTGAAGGTCACTGCACAAAGAAGCAAAAGGTTTCATATACTGATATTAATACAATGCTAGTCTCAACTACCCTAGCACAAAACCTTTAGAATAGTCTAAAACCTCAACTTGTTAGTTGTAGTGGGGCAGGATTAGGAAGGGGAGATTCTGTTGGTATTGGTAATACTCAAAATACAATTATAAAAACCTCGAGCACTGGTGTAGATAACTACAATGTTGCAAGTGCTCTTTCTCCTTTCAAGCATCATATTGTATCAGTAGACCCAAATTTTGAATTCAATAATTTTGTATCAAAATTTTAAGAAACCATAAAGATTAATAGAAAAAATAATAAGGAATTCAAGAAGGATGTACTTGAGGTGGTTCAATCTCAAGAACATACATCGAGTAGGATATTTTCAATATATAACACCAATAAAAAAATGATGGAGTTTATGATTGTTTGTCCCCCACAACTAGATAATAATCCACCAAAGATTCAGATAAATTCATCAAATTTTCTTGTTAGCACACTATCTATGGATTTCTTCAAAGTACAAAATGTGGACAAATTCAGTGTAGCAAAAAGGACCAACCCTATGGTCTACAATTCACTATTCAAGGTGGAGAGAGAGAAAAAAGGGCTGGAGAAGGCAATTGAAAAGTTAAAAGTAGACCTGGCAATGCAAAGGCATAGAAGAAAGCAAAAAATTGAAGGTTCAAAGAAATGGAGAACAGGATTACAAGTGCTTCCTCTCAAGGACCAAGTGCACAGCCTTAGCAAGAAAATATGGAGGCAAAAATTAAAATTCTAAAGGAACAATTGGAAGAAAGCAATAAAAAGTTATCTAATGTAAATGTAGAGAGAGAAGCAAAATTCAAGATGTTGAAGCAACAATTGCAATAGAGCAATAAGAAACTCAATGATACTTTGAACCATGTTAATATCGAAGCTGATGAAAAACTCAAAGAACTCAGAGAAAAATTGCAAGGAAGAAATAAAAACCTTGAGGATGAAAGACCATCTGTAGTAGATATTTTCAAAAATTTGGAGTCTCATGGAAATACAATTAGTAACATAAATAAGGAATTAGACAATGAGAAGGAAAAAGAAAAATAGTGGGAAGAGAAAGTAGAGGAAATAAAGAAACAAACTGAAAATCAATTGTCGCAAATGGTGCAAGAGGTACAAAAGGCTAATTAAACAATCAAAACCTTAGAGAACAACTTCTTTGAGTCAAATGAAAAGATAAAAAATTTAGTCAAGCGAATTAAAGAAAAAATGTGGGATGAAATTATGGAAAATACCGATAGGTTGTATGATTGTTTTGAATTGCATCAAAGTTTTTGAGCTATGTGTGGGAGTATCAAAGAGTAGATTGAGAAGAACAATGATGTTTTTAAGCTTAAGTAGATTGAAAGATAGATTGTACACATAATCAACACACATAGTGACAGGTATTTAGCCAGCCAAGGAGTTCATGACCACATTACTACATTAGTAAAGACATCAGCTATCATTCATGTTAGAGTAATTATGTATTTACACTTATTAATTATATCACTTTGATTTAATTAATTAAGTTGTCTATTACTATAGTTTACTTAAGTTATCTCTTAGGTGTATATAATTAATAGTTTATATTAATTATAATGCACAACCTAGCTTTTTTCCCTTTTTTGGGTTTCGTTCACCTTTAAGATTGAACTCTTGTAATTATTGTTTTTACATCTTGGAATACATTTCTCTCTCACTCCGTTGAGATTTCCAAGCTTGACTTTTTCTTCTTTGGTTTCCTTCTAGCAATAGGTTATTTTGCATGAAGGTGTTCTTGGTGAATTGTGAAGTTGGTTTTCTCAACTTCTACATGGTATCGGAGCTTCCCTGCTACTGCCTGGTCTAGAGATCTTGAATCCATGATTCAAAGATGAAAAACCCAACTTTTTGTGGCCCTTTTTCTTCAATCTAGAGATGGCACTTTTTTCTAGTGCACTTTGAGCAAAAACAGATACCACCATTGCACTCGAAAGGCTCAGCTAAGTCAAAATCCATATAAAACATGAGTTTTTTAGCCACAATGACCCCTTAGATAAACTTTTTCCCTACTCGAGGCCGTACGATATGCAAAATGAATTTTTCTTTAAAAAAACACTTTTTTTTTGGGCTTGGCAACACGCCACCCACACACCGCCATGGTCCGGCCCTTACTCTACCCCCACTAGCATGCCACCTACTGGCCATGACCCAACTGCAACCTCCACCTACCAGCATCGCCTCATTACTGCCCACCAACTATTGATAGGTGATGTCAGCAATCCAACCATTAACGTCACTTTGCTGACAATTTTTCAAACTTTTTGGTAACTAGAAATGTTTTTTAGCAATCGACATTTTTTCTCAGCGACCAAAATTTTTTTTCAGTAGAAAGTCATTTGATGGTCATATGGCCATCAAATTTTTTCTGCTCTGTATTTTTCTAGAGAGCTTATTGTTTAGAGGAGCAATTGGTTTTTCGTTCGTATCTTTTGCATACGGTGTTCATTTTTGAAAAACAAAATATTGTCAGAAAGTTGTTTCAGAGCTAAAGATGATGATGTTGGTTTCATTTTATGATTTGACCTTTTGAGCTTTGATTTTTTCCATTGAAGTGGAGGCTTTAGTTTCCTACATGTCTACATCTAGTGTCCAGGTTTTCTTCTAGTTTTTCTATTGATTTCCTTAGTTGTTTCTTTGGTATACAAGGGATAGATTTATACATTGTGGGGATGGTGCAATTTTCTTTATGTAATTTAATTTAGAAATGACCCTTCTAGTTCTATCTTCTTCTCTCAATGTCAGAACCCTCTGTGGCTCAACTGAAGCACACATGACTCAACTTCTTATGTCATGTGGCTTATGGTCATGTCTAGATGAAAATCAACCTATCCTACAATGCCCCTTTGAGGTTCTTCAACATAGAAACAAAATGCATGAAGCCATGGGATTGCTTGCATTGAGCATCTCTGATAGTCTCCTATTTCACCTGGATGGTTTGACCACTCCTTGGGCTATTTGGAACAATTTTTTCAACTTGTTTGGCACAGTGAATGAGTTTTGGGCACTACAGCTTGATGCAAAGTTGACTACTTTGACTCCTACTGGCTTTCCCACCATGGAGGACTTCTTGATGAAGTTCAAATCTCTACATTTAGTTTTGTAGGGATGTGGGAAAACCAAGACAGATGATGAGTGTATTCTTTTGATACTCTAAAAGTTGAGAGGATAGTATCAGATCTTTTCTTCCACTTTCTACTCCACTATGGCTACTTTGGGCAATAGACATGTCATGCCTTCTTTTGAGAAATTATGTGATCGGTTGACACAAGAAAAGGTAAGGATCCAATAAATGGATGCTTCTAGCTCTTCCAACCAAATATTGGTTGCTTAGTCTTCATAAGGAAAACCAAAACTAAAAGCCAAACTAAAGAAAGATACATAGAAAAATGATTCCAAACCTCCAGCTAACCCTTCCAAGGGTAAATCTTCTTCGAAGTGTTCTAAGTCTTCCTCCAAGACTAAGAAGAAATTAGTTGACCTATAGTTTTTATGGAAAGGATGGACATCCCATTTCCAGGTGTTGGAAACATTTGGAGGCTTTAGAGGAAGCCATGTAGGAGCATCATATTTCTACTCCTTAGTCTTCATACCCCCCTATAGGGAAAGGTCAAGCTCTTACAACATGAGCAATGACTTCTAGGCCCACCTAGATTCTTGATTTTGATGCCTCTCACCATATGACTCACACTCAGCAGTTGGTCACCTCACTTGCTCCTTGTGCTACTTTACAGATTACTATTGAGAACTCATCACATCTTTCAGTCTTCGGTTTTGGTTCTATTGCATTAGTTGGGGGTTCTCTTCAGGATGTTCTTTTTGTCCTTGACATCTCGACAAACCTATTGTCAATTTATCAAATTTTCCACTCTGGCTTTGGTAAGACATTTGAGTTCTCACCACATGAACTAGTTATTCAGGACTTACATGATTCTAAGTTGATAGTGGCTACTCCGAGTGTTGACTCTGCATCTTGCCTATACAAATTTGATGGATTTGAGTCTTCTGATGGCATAGGTTCCTATCTTGTAGCACATGCATATTTAGTGAGAAAAATTTTGCATGAGCATTTGGACCATGTCAATTACAAATGTCTTTCGTAGATGAGCACACAGGCACTTGTTCTTGGGATTCCCTAGATTTCTTGCACTAATGGTGTTTGTTAGGGTTGTGCTCTTGGCAAACAAAATAGGGATCCTTTTCCACATGGATGAGCTACTCATGCTTTGGCACCATTGGAGTTGATTCATAGTGACCTCATGTCATTTCCCACTCCTTTTTCTGGTGCCAAATATGTGCTTACTTTCATTGATGACTTCTCTAGGTGCACATGGGTGTACTTTTTGAAGTACAACTCTAATGTTTTTGATTCATTTTGAGTCTTCAAGAAATTTTTGGCAAAGCAATCTAGTCTTTCTATTCAGTGGATACACATAGATAATGGGGGGGAGTATGTGAACCAATATTTTAGGGGATTTTGCTCTAAACATGGTCTCCAACTTCATTTTTTAGTGCCCTACAACCCTCAGCAAAAGGGTGTGCTAGAGAGAAAGAATGGAACACTTTGAGAGATGGCTAATTGTATGAAAAAGTCTAGGTCCATAGATTTGTTCTTTTGGGTAGAGGTAGTCAATTGTGCCAACCATATTCAGAATCAGCTGCCTCACAAGGCAGTTCAACATATCACTCCTGAGGAGGCTAAGTCTCATGTCAAGCCTGATGTATCTTCGTTTTGATTTTTTGGTAGTTAACCATGGGAATTTATACCCAATTCTCATAGGAGAGCAATGGAGTAGAAGAGCTGACACCTCATTTTTGTTGGCTATTGTGAGAATGTTAAGGCATACAAGTTGTTTGATCCTTATTCTAGAGAGGTCCTATTTCAATGGGATGTCCAGATTGATGAGTGCCTTCCTACAATAGATAACCTGCCTCCAGAGTCTACTTCACTAACCACTACTCCCTCATCCTTTCTAGTCTCTTTTCCAGATGGTGAGGATGATGATCTTGGTAATCCCCATTTACCTCCACCATAGTATCCTCCATAGATGCCTAAATGGGCTCATGTTATAGTTGAGGTTGTAGGATCTCTAACTAGTGACCCTTCCACTTCCCATTGAACTTAGTCTCATATTGTGGGTTATAGTCTTCTAAGTCATGCTATTTGTGGTGATCCTCAGACATTTGTAACAACGACAAGACATATTGAGTAGGACAGTGCCATGGAGGAGGAGTATTCTTCTTTGATGAAGAATCATACTTGGGATCTTTGTTCTCTTACTAAGGGAAGACAGTTAGTGTGATGCAAATGGTTATATCATACTAAGTTTGTTGTTGATGGTTCTATTGATAAGTACAAGGCACATCTTGTTGTGAAACGGATTTTCACAGGTTGAGGGTATTGATTACACTGAGACATTTTCCCCTATTGCCAAGATGAACTCTATTTTCCTTGTCTTATCCCTCATAGCTTCTCAAGGATGGACCATTTTTTAGATGGATGTGAAGAGTGCATTCTTGCATGGTGATCTTACTAAGGAGATTCGCATGGAGTAGCCTCAGGGATTTGTGCAAGATTCCTCCTTGGTTTGTAGACTTTGACGCTCATTGTATGGTCTCAAATAGGTCCCTCAGGCTTGGTATGAGAAGATGAACTCCTTTCTTCTTTCTACAAGCCTCACATGCTGCCATTCTAATCCTGCAATTTACATTCAACATCTTGAGGATGAGGTTTTGATCCTTTTTCTATATCTTGATGATCTTCTCCTCATAGGTAGCTCATCCTCTTTGATTTAAGATGTTCACCGTGCATTGATGGAATAGTTTGAGATGATTTACCTTGGTTTGTTACACTACTTTCTTGGCCTACAAATTATTCAGTCTTCTACTGGGATCTTTGTTTACCAATACAATTATTCTCTTGAGATGCTTTGATTCTTTTACATACTTGATTGCAAGCCTACTCCCACACCTTTTCAATTGAGTATTACCTTGTCTACCTCTTGTACTTTGCCTTCAATGGATCCTACATTGTATTGGTAATTGGTTGGCAATTTGTTGTACCTAACACATGCTTGTCCTGATCTCTCCTTTGCAGTTGGTCTTATCTCCTTATTTTCACATTAGCCTAATGAGAGTTATCAACAAGCTGCCAAGCATATTTTGAGATACATTCAGGGCACACTTATGTATGGCATTCATTACACATCTGGGACTCCTCACATTGTTGGCTTCACTGACTCAGATTGGGATGGTGATGTTGATGATCGGAAGTCTACTTCTAGCTTTGTCTTTTGTCTTGGTTCTAGTCCTATCACCTAGTCGTGCAAGAAGTAGAATGCTCGTGCACTTTCATCTATAGAAGCTAAGTATAGAGAAGTAGTGCATGCTAGTCAAGAGATTTTGTGGCTTCGACAGTTGATGACTAAGTTTGGTTTTCCTCTTGATCGTCCCATTATTCTATAGTGCAATAATTAGAGTACTATTCACATTTCCCACAACCTAGTGGAGCATCAACACACTAAACACATTGAGCTTCATATGTATTTCATCTATCAATAGATTTAGGATGGTGTTCTCTCTTTGAAGTATATTCCCACTGACGCATAGGTTGCTGACATCTTCACCAAACCTTTTGCATTGCCATACTATCTTTAGTTGCATTCTATGCTTGTGGTTACAGAAGTTGTCCTTTGGGGGGTCTTTTTGAGGCTTTCCTTCTGTTAGAAGTTGTAATCTTTCCTTGGTGTGTTTATAAACCAAGGTTAGATCTCCTTTCTTTATTGTTGTAATATATTAGGATAGAAGCCAAGGTATCCTAATATATTTCTTTTTTGTTCTTTTTCCACTACATCTTATTTTGTCATCTAGTGGAATATGTGAGGACACATATATATTTCTAATTTTAGATTATTCCTCCTTAAGAGGAATCTCACACTTGGCCTCACACACTTATGAATGGTGGCATTCATAGACATGGGAGTTACATTCTAACTCCTCTCTCTCATCTCTATTTAAGAGATGACCCTCTTCTCTCATTTAACAATGAGGTTTCTTCCTCTTCTCAATTATTGTATGAGCATTGCTCTCTATCTCTCTCTCTCTTCCTTCTTAGGCTTTTCATGCCTCATTCATAATGTCACAAGGGGTTTTCTTTGCTTTCCCCTTTCCAAATATCTTGTCTCATGGTGTTGGAGCTTAAAGCTTTCTCTCTCCTATTTTATGGTAATATCTTTTCATGCATTTACTCACTTAGATTCTTTCATGGTATTGCTTATTTACAGATTTCTTTTTTCATTTCTAACACCTCCCTTTATGTTTTTTTAGCATTTTTGTTCTATCTCTTCTTGGAGTAGGGTTTTTCCTATTGGGTTTTCTCTATTTCTCCAGTTTACAGAGATTTCCTTATTTTGGGTACCTGATTAGGCCTTGTTGCCGAGACCCATTTTCCTACTTTCATAGCTGTTCTAGGTTAGCTTTCCTCTCGAGCTTTGCTTAAGGGGGGGTGTTAGAGTAATTATCTATTTATACTTATTAATTAGATCACTTTGATTTAATTAATTAAGTTTTCTATTACTCTAGTTTACTTAAGTTGTGTCTTAGGTGCATATAATTAATATTTTATATTAATTATAATGCACAACCTAGCTTTTTTCCCTTTTTAGGGTTTCGTTCACCTTTAAGGTTGAACTCTTGTAATTATTATTTTTACATCTTGGAATACATTTTTCTCTCACTCCGCTGAAATTTCCAAGCTTCACTTTTTCCTCTTTAGTTTCCTTCCAACAATAGGTTATTTTGTATACAGGTGATCTTGGCGAACTGTGAAGTTGGTTTTCTCAACTTCTATAATTCAAAAATTCAGATTATAAGTGAAGGAGAGGAATATTTCAACTCTATTGAGAGAAAACTCACCAAGATGGATGACAGAGAAAAATTAATAATAAGTCTTGGTTTCCTTGTACTCCTTGCTCTAATAATTCATCAATGACATTCATTGTTAGGGAAGCTTACAAAAAAGAGTTGGAGGCCAAAATGATGTTTGAAGTAGTCAAGTTTCCTCAGGATATAACTCCTAAAGGAATTTTGAATTGTATCAAACCATTGGCAAATATGAATGCACTATTGGATGAAGCATTGCTTTCAAGTAAATCTTCCAAATATGGAAGTCTAATGAAGTTAAAGATCATCTACTATAACATAAAAAAATGTTAAAACACCAAACGAAGAAGACATCAACATCCTAAAAAATCTGACCGAATCTTTAGTCATATCATAAGGCATCCATCAGGCATCAGAGTATGTAAAATGTGACACTTGGAAAGTGATTTTAATCATCTTTGTAGTGTTTACTTTATTTGTATAAATTGTAATTATTTTATATGATTTTAACTTTGAACTTTATTTCTTGAACATGATAAATGTAATAGAATTAAAATGCTATTTTGCTTACCAAGCCTATCAAATGCAAAGGCAAAAAATGTAAATGATACTAAATTTGATGCTAGTCTAAAAGTCTAAGACTCTTCCCATGTAGAAAAATTACTTGAAGCTATTGTTGCTCCCTTATTTCTATATTTGTATAGAAGCAAATTCATAGTCATTTTCTAAATGTTATATTTCTAGATTTAGTACTTTTAACTCATGATTATGAAATTGGACATTCAAATTAAACTTTTGCAAATTGAAATCATTGAATTTTATCATTTGATTTGCTATATTTTCACAAAAATCATCAATGATTGTCATTGTATCATAACAACGTATCATATGAACATTATAATGCATATAAAAAATAATAGTAATGGTAAAAGTTGAATGAGTATTGATTCATGAATCATGGCATTATCTAACTTCAAATGTACTTGTTTGTTTGACATTAGACATTTAAAAAATGATATAACTTATTATGCATGATAGATGAATCATGATTAGATTTAGATAATAATTTAAATTTTACACATCATAGTGTAACTATTAAACTTGCCACATCATCTCATCATCTAAATCTTATGATTCCTTGGCATCGAGTTCAAACAATCCATCATGCTCCATGTTTTCTCCAATAGGAATACCTTCATCATCTTGATAGTAATCCTTAGCTTCAACATTATTGCTACCACTAACAGTACCACTACTTGAGTTACTAATCTCATTGTTTGAAACATTGCCCAAATCTCTTCTTTGGCATTTCTTCATCCACAATTTTAGTGCCATTTCATAATGAAAAGTATTGATTTCATATCTGGATGTATACAACCTCAAACAATTTTACAAATTCTTGTCTAGCTTATTTCTTACCATTGATTTTAGAAACCCCAAAGCACTGAAAAATCTCTCATCCTTCACGGACCCCAATATCATGGTCAAACATAATTCAACAAGCTTGAAAACTTATGATATTGAATCTCACAACACTTTTCTCTAAGCTAGATTTGTCCAAAGTTTGGTTATTGATCCTTCTTCTCTAGGGTTCCGCATAATATCATATTGTTCCATCATTGTATAGGCAAAAATGATGTGACTGCTCTCTCAAACGAGATTCATCTAAAAATCCATTTACAATCACCCCATTGATTTCTTTGCTTTTGAAAAATTTATCTATTGAAACCATTAACTTATCTTGAAAATATTTAGCACTTCTTAAAGTTCAGTAATGGGGAAACACAACACACATTGATTCAAGTAATTTGTGTCAAGGCAATCTTTCTCTAATTTCTAAGGAAAGATTATAAGAAATATCCTTCACAGAATTCATTAGACTCAACAATCTATTCAAACACTTCCTTTGTAACAGTTAATTTTTGTTGTGTGGGTTTCTTTCCTTTTCTCATGGACATAGGCCTTCCATAGTAGTGCATTGGTATCTCAACATCCTGTATATTGGCACATAATTCCCCCTTTGCATCAATCTTTAAAAAGTTATCAAGATTATCCATATCTATGATTATCATCCAAACTAAAAGTTTTTCATCCATAGAAAATGAATCTGAATTTCTATAGAGATTATCAAGGGCCGCGCATGTCATTTTACATAACATATTATATTTTGCAATATACATATATCATTGTTGGATCTTCTTCACTATATTTTGCATTTCCTCTACCATGGGGAGAATGGCTGCTAACATTAAGAGTGTCTCTACATTACTTAACCTTTCAAGTAGATCACCATATTTCCATTGACAACCCTGATTGTTGTGAGTTGTTTCCATTGTACCAATCAACGATGGATATTCAGAAAAAAAACTCAATGAGCTGGTCCATCCAAAGAGATCCATCTAGTATCATTATCCTTAAGAAGCTTTCTCCAATTAGTTAGACCCTCAGTAAACTGTTGAAATTCCTTGAATCATTTAGGACTTCAAAAAAAGTGCCTATAGATCTCTTTCATTTAAAACTTCAACTCTCTATATTTCTAGAGAGTTGTTGACAATTCCTAAGGCTAGATTAATTATGTGGGCCATGCAGTGAATACCAACAATGTAAGGTACAATAAATTCTTTTAATTTTGTGACAAGGCCATTCTTGTGGCCTTGCATTACTAAAGCTCCATTTGCTCCAACACACACCAAGTTTTGGGCAATAATTATTTCATCTATACCTCCATATTCATTTAGGGAACTCTTTACTAGTTCAAATATGTTTTCTGTTGTTGAATTATCCTTCATTTTAACAATAGTTAGTAGATTGGGTTGGTAGACAAAATTGTGTATAGTATAGTCATACATGCATACTGGGGAAGTATTGTCTATTGTTGTCACCTCACCTAAAGATAATGCAATGAAATTAGATTCTTTAATTTTTTCTCTGATATCTTCCTTTTCAACCTCAGCAAGACAACTTGCCCATTCCCATCAATTGTTCAATGATTAGCGACTCCTTGCATAATAAAAGACTTTTGCAAAGTGTAATAAAGTACTCAATGATGGGTAGTCTATCATGGCACACCCTGTGCTTAAAATATAGATGACAACACCTAACTGAAGAACTTTACCCATTTCTTGAACTTCCATTACTTTTCCAATAAGAGATTCCATGGAGTTCTTTACTTCAGTAGGCTTTGTCTATATTTTCTCCTGAAATTCTATGATTTTTGCTTTCTTAATATGTTGACATTCCTCCTTGGTTTTCCATTTTGTAACTTATTTTTCCACTCCATCTATGATTTTCTTCTCATAAACTTTACCCATATGCTTTTCTATGGTGTCAATTTATAGCTGCAACCTATTTTCCTTTTTATTTATCATTGAGCATATCATACATCTGAATTCTACCGGAGGCTCACCTTCTTTTGGATTGAGTACAGGTTCAATGAATGGATACTTTGAGGCCCAATCTATTTGAAAATTTATGATTGCTACATCCCAATGCTGATTTCTATTGGATTGCACACAAGTTTTTACATTGTATAAATTCCTTTTTCCCTTCCCTAGTCATGCACCATCACCATCTTTGGAATTATCATCCAAGTCTATTCTATTATTCTGGCTACTATGGCTATTGACCTATAGATCTTGGCTACTCTAGCTATTTACCTTAATATCTTCTTCAAGTTCATTGTGATCATATATATCAGGTTTGCTAACTTCTTCAATATGTACTAGTGGAACTGGTAGCAATAGTGGTTGGGATTCTTGTAAGTGCACTTGTGATTATATTGCTTCCTAATTTTTTCCTCCAAAATATGATGCCAAGGTGCAAGTGTGCTTGGTTGGCCTTTCTTGACTTCTACCACATGTAGGACTCTTACCCTTTTTCTTGTTTGACATCACCAAAGAAATATAGGCTTCCATAAAATTCAAGTTATTCAAAAATTGACAAACAACTATAGTCTATTACATATATTTATCTAAATAGTATTCATTGGTTGTATGACTGTCATGTCCCCTTTTCAAATAATTAAAAAATAATAATCTTTGCTAAGACAGGCAGGCCCAAGAAAGTGAAGTTTCGGAAAAAGGGAGTTAATCTTTGGAAACCGTTGGACTAATAAATGATAATTATTATTAAAATATGTTTCATTAACCTCTCTTGGATGTGAGTTACAGTTATGCCCTTTTTAAAGAGGTTTGGAGGCATTTTGGGGGGATTCCAGACTTGATTTTCACTCATTCTTTGTTATTCTTCAGAGGCTGCCAAACCTGTGGAGAAGGAGACCCAAGAACGGGAGTTTGCAGGTTTCCAGGGAGACCCAAGAACGGGAGTTTGCAGGTTTCCAGGAAGGCTAAGGACGGGAGTTTGAAGCCATTCCATGTGCATGCTCATACAGAGTTTGCCTTTGTGCTGAACAGTGCAGATTTGTGAGTTTTCGGGTGTATTTTTGTAAGAGTTTGGTGTTTCCGGTTGAGTATTTCATATCAGTTTTGGTTGCTGCTGTATTTTATACTTTAAGCTATTAAAATAGATCTGAATATATATATTGGAACGTGATTAAACTTTTGAGATAGATTATTAGTGTTCTTGTGGTGTTTCCGGGCATATTTTGTGCTATTTCGGGAGCCCGATGAGCATAGTTTTGGTCCTACATTTTCGAGCTGTTGTGTAAAGGCTATACGGATCTGGAAATGTCAATTTGTAGGCTGTTATGCTGCTGAAAGTTCTGTAAAAATTTCCATTTTCAGATTTATTAGTAATTGGTGAAGTTGTGAAGCTTTTAGCACTATTTTCAACATACCCGATTTGGGGTTTCTTGAGGAATTTGGTGGATCTTTGGGATATTAGCTGTTTGATTTTAAAGATCTGATTAGAGGTTGGAAATGTCATGAAAAATCAGAAAAGGGACATTTCAGTGGTATCAGAGCCATGATCTTGCCAGCCTGAGGGTTTGTAGAAGTTGCAGGTCAGTTTTGACAACTACCCAGATATTGCATTTCAGTTTTGAAGAACTACCCAAATCTTGCATGTCATAATTTATGATTGCATGTTGCTTCTAATCAGCTGCATGTAAAAATTTATGGTTGCATGCTACTTCTAATCATTTTCATGTTAGTTCTTGGTGAATTTGGTGGTTGTAGAAGTTTGCATTTCAGTTTTGACAAGTACCCAGATCTTCCATGTCAGTTTTGACAACTACCCAGATCTTGCATGTCATAATTTGGTGGTTGCATGTTGCTTCTAATCAGTTGCATGTCCAAATCTATGGTTTCATGCTACTTCTAATCATTTGCCTATTAGTTCTTGGTGAATTTGGCGGTTGTAGAAGTTTGCATGTCAGTTTTGACAACTACCCAGATCTTGCATGTCATAATTTGGTGGTTGCATGTTGCTTCTAATCAGTTGCATGTCCAAATCTATGGTTGCATGCTACTTCTAATCATTTGCATGTTAGTTCTTGGTGCTTGAAGAAGTTATATCCTATTGGGGTTACACTCTACTTTATCCAGAATGGACAGGTATAGTACAGAGTCTCAGAGGGAACGATCTTGGACAATTGATAGCCAGAGTCAAAATAGTAGAAAGGATGGTTATTTAGACATTCGAGATAAACTTATGAAAATAAGCCATGACATGTCTAAACAGTTGGTTGAGCACCACCGTATAAATGACATGTTATCTGACCCAGCTAAGGTGGATAAGTTGACTGGATTTCTATTTGGCAGATTTTCTCACAGGACAGATGACACAATTCCCAAGAACTTGCATGAGGAGTTTGAGAAACTAGCTGATAGCCAGGTAGTGGTCTCAGATTCTACTTTGCCACAGGAGGTGGTGGGAAAGGATATTACACAGATTGATAGTAACAGTCAACTTGATACTCAAATTGAGACAATTGTTTACAGGTTGTCAAAGGGTGATGCCACAGGTATTCAGGATGGTATAGTTACAACAGGCAGTGACTACAGTGTAGTGGGTTCAGATGATGATTATGAGGATGTTGTTGTGCAGGATGGTGAGATACCTAGTAGAGATGAGCAGACATTGAGCATTCATGAATTTTCTGAGAAAGAGTACCAAGCGCAGTTAGATGCTTCATCACATGAGGTTGAGGCAGGTAGTACTTCACATGATTTATCCCGCCAGCTAAAGGTGAGTGAAGATAGTATTGTGACTTCATTACCTTATCATGACAGGTATGTGGAGTTAGTTGGTATTGGTCATATTACTCAGGTGAGGAGTTTGCTTGAGTTACCAGTTGATTCTAGTTTACGGATATGGACACGAGATTGTTATATTGGTGTTTGGGATTCAGTTGACTGGAGATCTTTAACACTTTTTGGTCGCAGTGTTTGTTTGGGTGCTATCATGGATTTGATTAGCAGATTACACGGTGTTGTCTTTTCTTGTGCCAGTATCTTGTCTGATGTTGGTATTAGTTTTTATACACCGGTGTTGGGCTTTGTTCATATATCCAGTCGACCATACTTGCTGGAATGTGTTGATGATCTTTCATATTTGGCAGTGTGTACAGATGAGTCCCAGGATCATATTGGCATCGATGACATCCAGGAGGATGTAGTGGGCAATTTTGAAGACTTAGTTTCTTTGGGTACAGAGGAGTTGGACAACAGTGCTACAAATTTTGATACTCTGTATGTTGATATGAGCTTTAGAGTTGATTCACAGGACATGGATGGTAATACTCTAGAGACTAGTAACTTTGAGGATACTCCTTTAGACAGTGCATCAAAGGAGGTTTGTAGGAGACAGTCAAGCCAATGCCATCATGTGTCTAATCAGTTGAGAGTTAGTGACCGAGACATTGCTATCACTTGCCAACATTTTGATGCTGCTCGTCAATTATTAGCAGTTTATGGATGGGGTTCTCCTACTAGTGATGAGCAGGAAGGAAGTTATCTTTCCTTGACAGAGATCCACTCTTTATGGGAGGCTATTCAGATTTTGAGACAGAATTATATGCAGTTGGTAGCTGATAGAGATTATCTTATGGAGTGGGGTAGTACAACATATGATGCATTGTTGGCCAAGGAAGATGAGGTGAGTGAGCTTACTGAGCAGCTTGAGGTGACTTTTGAGATTCTTGAGAGTACACAGTTGGCTTTCAAGGAGTCACAGTTTCATTTGGCTAAGGTGACCATGGAGTTAGAGCGACTACAGTCTTTATCTGATTCTATACAGTCACAAGCTATGGTGTTTGGTGATTCAAGGATGTCCATGACTGAGATTGTCAGAGACAATGGAGATGGGGATGCATCCATCCTTGATACTAACATTGGCATATCAGGTTCATTCCCACTAGAGTCAGGTTTAGTTGAGTTGGGTATTGTAGCAGATTA
This sequence comes from Cupressus sempervirens, assembly GCA_028749045.1. NCBI lineage: Eukaryota > Viridiplantae > Streptophyta > Pinopsida > Cupressales > Cupressaceae > Cupressus > Cupressus sempervirens. Next base: position 922,483,854 of record CM053787.1, on the reverse strand, counting down.
TTGTATGCCTGACAGGGTGGTGGCCTCTAGTACTGAAGGCACAGAGACTAGAGATGTATCAAAGGTCATGTGTGATGTTGGTGAGTCGACAGTTGGCATGGTTCCTGATAGTAATACTACTCCCTTGGTGATATCTTTGGAGGTAGTAGTCAGTTCCAACATGGTTGATGATCAATTGCAGTTAGTTTCATCTGGATTACAGTCTGAGCCACTGACTGAGATTGGCGCATTCTATCGGCATTACACTGTGAGGTACGCTCATCAATTTACCTTTGATGACCATGTTGATGAGATTATGATACAGAGATGTACTTTGGTTCCTAGTGCTTATCATCAATTATGGAATAGTTTGATGCCTCGAGATGAGAGTTGTGATGGGCACGACATGGCGACAGGTTTTGTAGTTGATAGCTTGATAATACATGACTTAGAGCAGGAGTTTTGGAGTGATGCTTCAGCAAGTGTTGTTATTGATTCTACTCCTTTGGCTATGACATCTCCTGACTTAGCTAGTGATCAGTCACAGTGGGTTGTATCACTTGTTCATGGTGAGTTGTTGACTGAGGTTGGTTTTTTTAATCAACATTATATTGCAAGGTATGTACATCAGTTAACAATTGATCCTTATGCTGAGGAGTTGATGGCAGGAAAATTTGGTTTGGGTTCCATTTCTTGTTGTTTATCTTGTGATGGCTTTTCACCATCAGGGGTGCATGGGAGTTATGGTTATGAGACAGTGGCCAATGATCTACAGATTTGTGTTGACTGCAGGAGTTGTATAGTGTGTGGATTCTCCATACTTGGTATAGTTTCATTTGAGAGCATTCACCATTGTTGCAGAGTTGGATTGTACATTCCATATAGGCCAGTGGAATGCATTGATGGTATTTACTATGTTGGTAGTCCACTTTACTTGGGTTTTGATATTCTAAGAGTTTGTGTCTCATGGGTTTTTGACTATGGTAATGGTGATTTTGGAGTTTGGTTGAGCTATAATTGCCAGTTTGATTATGGATTCCTCTTGGTCATATTGCAGAGGATCTTGCAGGAGTCTGTGTTAATTGGTAGTAGTATAGTTCATGACTACATTTGGGATCCAGGAGGATTGATTGGTTTATTGTTCAGCCATTGCTTGAGGACAAGCAATGTTTGGGAGGGGAGGACTTGTCATGTCCCCTTTTCAAATAATTAAAAAATAATAATCTTTGCTAAGACAGGCAGGCCCAAGAAAGTGAAGTTTCGGAAAAAGGGAGTTAATCTTTGGAAACCGTTGGACTAATAAATGATAATTATTATTAAAATATGTTTCATTAACCTCTCTTGGACGTGAGTTACAGTTATGCCCTTTTTAAAGAGGTTTGGAGGCATTTTGGGGGGATTCCAGACTTGATTTTCACTCATTCTTTGTTATTCTTCAGAGGCTGCCAAACCTGTGGAGAAGGAGACCCAAGAACGGGAGTTTGCAGGTTTCCAGGGAGACCCAAGAACGGGAGTTTGCAGGTTTCCAGGAAGGCTAAGGACGGGAGTTTGAAGCCATTCCATGTGCATGCTCATACAGAGTTTGCCTTTGTGCTGAACAGTGCAGATTTGTGAGTTTTCGGGTGTATTTTTGTAAGAGTTTGGTGTTTCCGGTTGAGTATTTCATATCAGTTTTGGTTGCTGCTGTATTTTATACTTTAAGCTATTAAAATAGATCTGAATATATATATTGGAACGTGATTAAACTTTTGAGATAGATTATTAGTGTTCTTGTGGTGTTTCCGGGCATATTTTGTGCTATTTCGGGAGCCCGATGAGCATAGTTTTGGTCCTACATTTTCGAGCTGTTGTGTAAAGGCTATACGGATCTGGAAATGTCAATTTGTAGGCTGTTATGCTGCTGAAAGTTCTGTAAAAATTTCCATTTTCAGATTCATTAATAATTTGTGAAGTTGTGAAGCTTTTAGCACTATTTTCAACATACCCGATTTGGGGTTTCTTGAGGAATTTGGTGGATCTTTGGGATATTAGCTGTTTGATTTTAAAGATCTGATTAGAGGTTGGAAATGTCATGAAAAATCAGAAAAGGGACATTTCAATGACCTATACTTTAAAATATAGATTTCCTAAGTTTCCCTAGTTACTGAACTGGTCCCAGTTGATAACCAACTACTAACAATCTAACTTGTATGTACTACATACAAGAATGAACTAAAATTATGGAGAACATACAGATAGGGGTTTGAGTTACTGACTTTTGGTTAAAATGCAGTTGTCGCACTTGTGGCTCACCCAAAAATGATCTTGGTAGTATGAGACATTGAGACTTCGCTATTTAATATTGATTGGAATTGAGACAACCTACTTATCTATGAATGTATTTATACCACTCTTTTGTGATGAAATCCATGGGAATATTATTGGGTGTACCAAATATTTAGCGAAGCCCGTGTAAGAAAAACTTGTATTCTAGAATTTGCAAGGTGAATATGGCTCGTCCATTATATGACCATGCATAATATAGATGGAAAAATTGAATTTTTGTGGACATGCATCCATATATTTGGGGGGTGAATGTCATCCCTCTCCTAAAACATTTTTTGAAACAAAGGGCGAATTAAGGCCATCCAAAAATATCACATGGGAAATCATAAGTGAAAGTGTTTAATTTGTTGTGTGCCAAAAATATTTTTGATTGGCTATTTCATTTTGAAACATGATCCGATGACATAAATCCTCTAGCGATGGGCCCAAGGGTTTGACTTATATTTGGTAAACTTGGGGTGACGTGCCAAATTGTAACTTAAGTAACACAAAGTTTAATATAAACAAAACTCATGCAACTTTGAACTATGCTTAAGAAATAATATGATCACTTCTCTTTCTATTTTAAATATATTAGTTTCACAAAAAAATAGTGACATCTTAATTCTATTATCTAGTTGATTACACCACAAGTAGAAAATTTTGAACACAAACACACAAACTATTGCTACCCTTGTTCACTCCCCAATTTAATTTTTTTTCAATTTAGTGATGATTTAATAAGTTAGTAAATTGTCACAATCTCCAAGTTTAAATGAATCATAGAAAATGGAGATTTTTTAAAGTACTAAGGGACATGACTGACACAACCAAATATTTGAATACCAATGATGAAAGGATGTTGGAAAGGGTTGTGAATTTTTACTTTAGACCTATTCATTTCATTTCATTTAATATTTTCAAAGTTTATTTTACAAAACATATTTTTGTGCCTATCCTATAATTATTGTATTTTATGAGGGTGGGTAAAAGACAAGCCTGTGTCACCTTTTTTTAAAGGAAATGGCTAACAAAAGTATAACTATTCACCTTCAATGACATAAAATTGGTATTATTATTTTGAATTTGATAATGAAGTAAACTAATGAAATGTGTAGAAATGGATGAAGTTTAGGATTATAATTTTTAATAATTATTTGGAAGAAAAATTGATATATTTTCCTAATTTTTATAGATAATTTTTTAGTTGTTGAAAAATGCTAAAAAATAGGGGTCTAGATCCCACCACAAAAGTAGATGGAAATAAATGTATTTTCCTTTGACCTTAGACTATGTTATAGATAACATATATATCTAGAACAATCAAAAATAAAAAATGAGTTTAGATCTATATTTTCTCTTTTATAATGATTGAAATTTTGACTCACCTAAAATTGATAGTTTTCATCTCCCACCACATTTTCTAAAAAAAATCTATTCAAACCAGGAGAAAGATTATGCATTCTAGAATATAACTCTCTCATCTAGAACGTCATATAATTTTTATATTTTTATGATATGATATAATATTATTTTCTTTCTCAAAACTAACATCTTTTCGAGTGTTAAAATACGTGCTTGTAGAATTTTTTAATTAGAATATACTATATCTAATTAAAACACTGTAAAATCTATATGAGAATATTCTTGACTCTGAGCTCTATAAAATGGTGTTCATATGTTATTAAAAAATTATCATAAAAATAGTAGGAGTTATTGAAATGCCACTTTTCTAAAATAATTTTATTTCTTTAGTAATTGGATACAAACTAGTATAAAACATGCATTTAATAGACATTTTCAATTGGAAAACTGTGATACCATATATAACTTAGCTATAATGAATTTATCTAGACCATATGTTTAAAAAAAAATGATTTTTAGATAGAAATACTCAAATTCAGTTGTTTTGATAAGTCAACCTAAAAGGTGACACAGCTTTGTACTTTTACCCAGGTACAATTATTTGTACAAAAAAGTCCAAAATGGAGTAGTGGCTTCTATTAAACTATGCATCTATTTACGAGGATCTAAAGTAGTAGCAGATCAAAAGATTAAAGAAGGAAGATAGTGGTATTGCTATCCGAAAAAAGATAACAACGCTTGATTTTTCAATAAAGTTGAGGGGAGGGGTATTAAATAAGATTGAAGACATACAAAAACATAATAATGGAGTATATAAACATGGTTGGTATGTTTATTTGGTGAATAAGTTATGCCTTTTTGGGCATGTATCATATTTTGGGTCTCTAAAGTTAATTTTGTAATTATTTAAAATATGTATATTTGCATTTTTTTTATTGGATAGGTGAAGATGGTGTCATCATTGCAGTGGTATATGATGATGTGTACTTTATGATTTTGATATTATAAAAAGATAAATGTTGATTGAAATGTCCTTTTGATTTCAACAATTTTAGTAATTTGATTCACTTTTTTGCAAGAACTTTGCAATAGTTGTAGAATATTTTTTTACAATTTTGAACTACACATGGAACATCATTGTATAATTTGAATTTCATTTTTTTTTCATATTCAATACAAAGATACCATTAAAACTATATTAAACTATCAACTTAATCCTTACACCCTTGAAAACCAAAATTACTAATTTAATAATCATTTAAATCGATTTAAGCAAACATCAATTTAGGATAGACAAAATGGAGAGCACAAAAGGAAGGGCACTACATAATTTCACCAAAACAATATGTATGCAAACAAAAGCATTACAAAAGCACAAATTATAGAAGTTTTTAAAATAGCTAACAAATGCAGGAAGGAACGTACCCTTTTACAAATTCATGCACTCCTAAATTGAAAACACTTCATGTTAATAAATGCTCTAAAGAAAAAAGAACAAAACAAACAAATGTTCACATGAGTAGACGTATAATTTACAATGCCAACTATGTTGATACTATAAGAAGTGGATAAACTAGGAAGTGCTCCAAAACTAGTTGATACACAGAGTTGAATTCAGTGTGTGAACATATTCCAACCTTGGCATGATCTTCTGAATGGTGTAGAACAAGCTTGGAATTGAGTTCAGTGGAAGCAGAAGAAAACAATGCATCCATAGTCGAGGTAGATGAGATAGATTTTCCTGTGACATCAAGTATAATTTTACATGTCACTTGAAAGTAGCAATTCCAATCTAATGCATGGGATGTATTAGAATGTTTTATTTACACCTTATTTAGTTATCTGCCAAATTGATGGATCGCATGGAGGGTTGTGTAATTTGATAGGTGTAATGTCACGCCTCTTTATCTTATAAGATATATGTTGAGAGAATGGGTGTTGCACACATTGCATAATATTGTTATTTTATTATTTTATTTTTATTATGTAATGTTGTACCTAGATGGACGTGCAACATGTAAAGATTCCCATGGGATATACTTGATGAGTTGTATTGTAACATTGTGAAAATATTTCATGTAATTATTTAATATTGGGGGAAAAGAATTAAATGCCCAATATTAAATGCGGGGTCAGTGGGTTAGGTAGCACATGGTTTTAGCACATGGTTTATGTAATACCACTTAGTGGTTTTGTGGGACTTGCTACTATATAAGCAGCCACAAGGGTAGTTGTTGTATAGAGAGGAGAAAGAGTGACAAAGAGAAGACAAAAGGCAAGAGTCGAGCGGGACAAGGCTTGACAGGTTAGCCAAGGGAGCATTTGTGAAGGTTGAAAGCATGGCATGGGATGTGTGGATTCATGCTTGTTCACATAGTTTGCTCGGTTGTGGCTATGGCCATGAAGGCTTCCATGGTTGTATGGCAATGGTATTTTTGCTGAATAATACATGATGATGGATGCTTTTGGAGGCTGGGTTTTTCCCTCAATGAGGGTTTCCCAGGGTATATCTTGTGTCACAATTTTGTGGGTATGTCATCTATTCTCTTGCATGTGGATTTTAATTCCGTGTATTTATTTCAGATCTATTATGGGTTATGTGGAAACGGTTATATTATTTGTTGCCAAGTTTCCTTACAAGTGGTATCAGAGCTATGGTTTTATTATTGTAACCCTAGATTGAATCCATGGGAATGCATGAGAGGATAAAAGAAAGGGCAAGATATATGAATGATTTGTTGTAGATTTGAGGGTTTTGGATTTGCTGTTATGATGGGATGTTAAAAGATTTGGGCATGGGAAATTGTTGGACAAAAAGATTTTTTCGGATGTTTCATTTAAATGAGGGTTTTTGGGGGGTAGCTTGCAGAAATGACCTCCTGGGTAAAAACAGACCTCACCATTGGATCCGGGTCGACATTTCCATAAAATTTGATATATAATATGACCTAGTTTGGCCATGTTCAGAGGAAATGAAAGAGTTTTTTAGTTTCAGCCCGTGATGGCCGTCAAATTTAATCCCGTCGGAATTTTCGTCACTGAAAAAATAAAAAATAAAAAAATCGTACTGAAAATGGTAAAAAGACTGTCTTAGTAAAACGGCCATAACTTTCTCTCAGAATATCGAATTTCAGAGTTCTTACAGGCGTTGGAAAGCTAATTCAGAGCACTACAAGATGGTGTAGGTTTGGTTCTTTGATTTTAAAATTTTGTCAGGTTTTCAGGGCCCTAAAGTTAGATGTTATTTATTTTAAGCACGGATTAGGGCATAACTTGGGCATACGGAGTCGGATTTTGGACTTCAAGTAGTCAACGGAAAGCTCTTGGAGAGCTCTACACATTGGTTCAGATTTGGTGTAGGTTTGGCATGATTTATTTGTTGATATATTTATCTGAACAGTTTATAGGTATATTTTGACTATGGTAACATTGTGAGTTTATGGCATTGGAGATTTAAGTTTTGATGTCATTGTATACTCAAGTTTGGTCTCATGATGATATGGTTATCAGTGTTTGATTTGGATATGCATGATGACTTGTTGGGTCTACAAGTTGTGCAGTGTTGTAAGCGGTCTATACTTACAGGTTGCATTTATAGCTTGGTTATGGGTTGTCTTTGCCCATTGATCTTTCATTATTAATGCATATTCAGATTGGTGGCTTGGATTTGGGTTGTCTATGCCCTAAGTCACATGATTTACTATTTTCTTCATGTAGAAGGGATGAGATGTTGTTACCAGGGACAGTCATGGTGGAGGATTATGGTTGACTATGCTGACAGGTTGGACACACTTTGAGAGCCAAATGCTCGGTTCATGGATGTGATCATGGTGTCATAGATTTTGGCATGAAATAATTAGTTATACAAGTACATCCTTGATGTTCATTAGCTTGGATTTCTGATTCGGTTATGGTGGTACATCTTCTTGGTTGAGGATCATGGTTATTTAGTTTCTTTTGAGGAGCTTATGATGTGCACTTTGAGTTCTTTGATGGTTTGATGCCTTGGTTGGTTCTCATGGTTAGAGGATGGGTTTTCATCATGATGTCATGGATAGCTTGGATACACGGTTTAGTGGGAGCTTGTGACAGTGATGGGGTGACAGTGCAGGATTAGTTCCTGGTTTGGTTTATATCTTCTTGGTTTGGAGAGGATGGATTTTATGATGCCATAGGTGACTTGGTACCACAGTTGAGTGGGAGTTGTTGGCATTGATATATTTATTGAGTGTTTGCAGATGTTGGAGGTTTGTCTTAGATCCTGTTGCTGCAGAAGCGTCTTTGACATTTGCATGGTGCACTTGTTATCTTCATGGTGTATGAAGATGGTTAGATCTTGAGGACTCATGGAGTTCTTGGTTATCTTCATGGTGTGTGGAGATGGTTCTTCCTGGTATGTGGAGATGGTTCTTCATGGTGTGTGGAGATGGTTGCATCTTGAGGACTCATAGAGTTCTTGGCAAAGGTGTGGTTTATGCTTTTATTCGGCATGTTATCCTTGGTATGAGGATGGTTTCATTATTATGTCATGGTATACTCTTGATACGCGTTTAGAGTTGTGACATGTTATAGTATGTTCATGTGGAGCATGTTATCTCTTTGGTTGAGATGGTAAGATCATGTTGTCATGTTTTTGTTCCTGAGGCCATGGTTGGAACTTTGACATTGATCTTGGTTTAGTTTCTTGGTATTGAGTACACTGATCATAAGCTGGATACTTCATGATATTGCTATGTTGCATTTGGAGTTGGCATGGATTGATTGGTTACAGGTGCTCATGGATACTTAGAGATGGTGGTGACGCTGATTTCTCTTGGATTAGAGAAGTATTTGTTGGGACAGTTGATGGTTTCAGCAGAAAGTCTGAGGGGCAGTCACCTGATATGGACTTGAGAGGAGATTGTTCTTAGATGAGTCTTGGTTGGAGACTTGGGTATCTTGATGAGCATTCTCATTCCCCACTCTTGGTCTACTCGGCAGTTTGCTACTTGAGAGGTATAGCCCATTGTTTTTTCTCAAGTGCATTATATTTATGCTTGTCTTTCATGGATATGGATCTTGAGCTATGGTACATGAGTTAGTTCTGGAGGGTTCATTTGAGAGATGGTTAAGCATTGGTTATCTCCATGTGCATATGTTGTTATGCTGGTTGATTTTAGGAGATGGTTTTATATTGGGCATATTCCTTGGATTAGGAATGGTTATTCCTTGGTTTAGGAATGGGTTTATTGAGTTTGATCTTCTTGTGAGAGGCTTACATCCATGATTAGTTATATGGTATGGTTTGGGTGTTGTTGAGGCTTCTTGTTGGGGTTTTATGGAGGAGATCATACTTGCACAGTTTACATCTAGAGGTGTGTGTAGAAGGACATGATATAGGTTATGATTTGCATGGTTTCTCTAGTCTTGGTTATCTTCCTGGATGTTCAGTTTTGCCTACATTGGATTTGAGATTGGTTAGAGATTGTGATCACTGGTTTGTGCTCATGTATGTCATGTGAGAGATGACATGGTTATTTCTTTCTCTTTCCTCTGTTGGTTGTGGTGAACTTGGGAGAGCATTGGAGAGTTGTTCTTGCAGGATATCAGTTTATGTATTGTGGATGTCCTTGATACTACATGGATTCACTTCTTTGAGATGTTGTGAGTGGATTGGTTATAGATTTGACATTATCTTTTGCAGTGGGCGCTTCTTGGTATATATGTGGCAGGTATTGCTCTTGAGGCTTGTGATTGCAGGTTGTAGATTGGATATGTCAGTGATATGAGATTCACTTGTTATACCTTTGAGGTATGGATAGTTGGATGGGTTTGACACTTTGATGTGGGTGCTATTTCAGCTATGGATATTTTTGACAACTACAGATACATGTGATTACCTTTGGATCAGGTTATTGGTGCTCAAAATTTTCAGTTGGTACAGGATTTTATGATCTTCTAATGCGACAGGTTGGGTGGTTTTCTCTTTGGATGGCTTCTATGTATGTCCAATGACAGTGGCATAATAGGAGGTGAGATCATTCATGTTCGAGATGCTGGATGCTTTGATTTTGTTGCGGGTACCAGGATGGAGCACTTGGTTTATTTTGATCCATGATGGTGGATGTGCTGGGAGGGATTGTTCCCTTGTTCATTTATGTGGCTACAGATTGACCCTATGCAATGTATACAACAAGTGGGAGATTGTTGAGATAATGGGTGTTGCACACATTGCATAATATTGTTATTTTATTATTTTATTTTTATTATGTAATGTTGTACCTAGATGGACGTGCAACATGTAAAGATTCCCATGGGATATACTTGATGAGTTGTATTGTAACATTGTGAAAATATTTCATGTAATTATTTAATATTGGGGGAAAAGAATTAAATGCCCAATATTAAATGTGGGGTCAGTGGGTTAGGTAGCACATGGTTTTAGCACATGGTTTATGTAATACCACTTAGTGGTTTTGTGGGACTTGCTACTATATAAGCAGCCACAAGGGTAGTTGTTGTATAGAGAGGAGAAAGAGTGACAAAGAGAAGACAAAAGGCAAGAGTCGAGCGAGACAAGGCTTGACAGGTTAGCCAAGGGAGCATTTGTGAAGGTTGAAAGCATGGCATGGGATGTGTGGATTCATGCTTGTTCACATAGTTTGCTCGGTTGTGGCTATGGCCATGAAGGCTTCCATGGTTGTATGGCAATGGTATTTTTGCTGAATAATACATGATGATGGATGCTTTTGGAGGCTGGGTTTTTCCCTCAATGAGGGTTTCCCAGGGTATATCTTGTGTCACAATTTTGTGGGTATGTCATCTATTCTCTTGCATGTGGATTTTAATTCCGTGTATTTATTTCAGATCTATTATGGGTTATGTGGAAACGGTTATATTATTTGTTGCCAAGTTTCCTTACAATATAATATATAAAAGAGAGTTAGAACTCTCCCTTGAAACACATATATCATATTGAATGTTATTACAAGTGTGGGCACTAATTATAACTATCATATATTTAGAGAATTGAATTTCTAAATCTAATCAAAATTTAACAAAATTTTAAAGGTAAAATAATCCAACAATAAATGAAAGATCATAAATTGATATATTAAATAACCCATTTAGAAATAATAGATAAATTATATCAATAATCCAAGAAACCATGAGAATAATTATGGCAAGAAGCATGAGGCACAATACAATGTTAATTAAGTTGGGAATGAGAATTTGAGAAGGCATAGGCACATATAGATAAAATACCATTGCCATAAGACAATTGTGAGAGTTTATAGATTATAAGAATGAATGACCCACTCTCCAAACTATATCTAGAACACATGATTGAAGAATGATAAGAGTAGTAAAGAAGCCAATTGTATAGTATGTTAAAGTTCAAAAGAACTAAAAAATACCTCTAGAGAATAATTTAAAAATATATAAATAAAGATATAAATCTATAATGCCTTATATTATACTAATTCCGAAGCCACTCATAATTATTTAAATTCTAATTGTCAAATTTCTATCAACCCATATATGGCCTCTTGCTCTTATATTTTCTCTAGTAATTATTTTGTTCTTTCACACCTATTTACTTATCTATTATACAACACAAAGGTTTTTATTTAATAGACCAAAAGGAATAAACATCTATGTATCACCAAAAGTAACATGTTTAAGATGAAGTTGAAGATGAGTCTAAAACAAGAACAATTTGCACACTTAGTTGTCATAATTGAAGATTGAAATTGAGAGAAAGTGTGAAGATATCTTAAAGGATTGAGAAAAAATGTGTTTGTGATGTAAGGGTATTTCTTATATATGGTACATGCTCTTGAATATTGTATCATTAGAATACAAAAATAATTTTAATAAAAAGAAGATATTTTATCTAAAATATTGGGTAATAGTAGTAGGTATAATTTAAAGTAACTAGTATGCTAAATATCAATCTAATATAATGACATATGATTGCATTTATTAAATTATAATTTATTTTTAGTTAATAAATGCAATAAGATAAATATTTTACTTATAAAATTCATATTTAGAGATGCCTCTACCACCAAAGTTAAATATTTGATCTCTTTACGTATGAATAACATCAATATAGCTCACCTAAACTTAATTTATTTAATAAGTCCATTGAAAATATTAATTAGGCTAGAAAGATTAAAATATTGACTCCCAAATGCATAGGCTTGACCATGAAAAAGAGGAGAAGATTAAGGAACTTGAAGAAGAAGTCGAGTGATGCAAGTGTTGATTGAGTATGCATTATAAGTTGAGAAAAATATAGTGTCAACCAAGCATTAGTAATGGCTAGGTGTTAGAAATTGTGTGGAATAGAATAGTTAATATTGATCGAATTATCAAGTGATGATTGAGCCAAGAAACATAGTGATAATCGAGTGTTAGAATTTGATAGTTTGTGATGAAATCTATATTTCCAGCCAACACAATTGAATTCTTGAAATATGTGAAATGTTTTGAGGAAGAGGATGGATCACCTAGAGCATTTAATTGATGAAAAAAAAAATTGCACTCCTAGGCATGTATTCAAAGAGAAATTTTAAGAAGTATCTTGCAAGGGAGAAGTAGAACAAAATTGTGCAAGGATTTGATGAATCTAATCAAACCCTAAGATCTACGGTGATGTTTAAGAAAAAAATATCAAAGCTACCTGTTTAAGGAGGCATAAGGGTAACCTAAAATTGTAAGAGTCATTTGTTGATGCTATTGATTGGTGAACTTGAGTAGAAGGCTAGGAAGAGTTTTGAAGAGGTAAGTGTGATTTCTTGAAGGGTTTCCAAGTAGATGAGAGATAGATATTAGAATGGAGGTGAGTCAATGGATCAACATATGAGTTACATTGTGATCTATATTTGCAAAGTGAGTTCTATTTACCAGATCAACCCATTGTTACTTTCTAACCATTGTATCAATTGAAATCATTTAATGAAGGTTGACCTAATAGTCATTTGTAAATCATTCAATCAAGGTGACATCCTAATTGAATGCTATTAATTTGTCTAACTAAGCAACTTCTAAAATGGTGATTAAATACTTTAACCCCTAGGGTCACACCTAATAGTGTGTTTTATAACTTTTAACATAGTTGGCTCCTTACAGAGCTCACTTCAGAAGAGTGAAAATTTAGCATGTTATTGGTAATTTTTCCTTAATTGGGTTTCCACATTAAATCCTGGTGACATACTTGTATGGATATTATTTAAGATGTTTTACTATTAATGTTTTACATTCTACAAGTTTATTATTATTGGGACAATGAATTGCAAGTTTTATGTTACTGATAAATTGCTATAGAGACTGATCTATTTAATGTTTAGATCGAATTTTGTTGAGGTGTTTAAAAGTTTTATTGATACATTTGGACCTGAGGATATCTGATTCATCGCCCCTCTCACTTATTCTAAATCATTCTAACAAGTTTGTTTATACTTATTCATAATTGTATAAGAAATAAGTAAAACTGAAAATTGAAATGTAAATAAAGTTTTATAATAAAAATTAATTTCCTATTATGTTTTAATAGATATAATAATACCTCTATCCATAATATATATAAAGTTAACATGCATAACAAAATCCAAACAAATTTTTTTAAAACTTTTTAATAATTTTAAATGAAATTGTGAATGACAAAAATAAAATTTAACAAACAAAAGCTTTATAATCAATTTTTTAATGTATATAGTGTTCTATAATATCTTTTTTTTGGTATAAAAATAGAAAAACTTACGACTATTTTAATATATACAAATAAGATTTGAAATTCTCACTTCTAAAAAATTGTAACTTAAGAAACACAAAGTTCAATAGAAACAAAACTCATGCAACTTTATACTATGCTTAAGAAATAAGATGACCACTTCTTTTTGTATTTTAAATATATTAGTTTTGCAAAAAATAGTGACATCTTAATTCTATTATCTAGTTGATTACACCACAAGTAGAAAATTTTGCACACAAACACACAAACTATTGCTACCCTTGTTCAGTCCCCAATTTTAAAAACTTTTCAATTTAGTGACAATTTGCTAAGTTAGCGGATTCTCCCAATCTTCAAGTTTAAATGAATCTTAGCAAATGTAGATTTTTTAAAGTACTAAGGGACATGACTGACACAACCAAATATTTGAAAACCAATAATGAAAGGAAGTTGAAAAGGGTGGTGAATTTTTCCTTTAGACCTATTTATTTCATTTAATATAATATTTTCAAAGCATATTTTACAAAATATTTTTTTGTGCCTATCCTATAATTATTGTATTTTATGAGGGTACAATTATTTGTACAAAAAAGTCCAAAATGGAGTAGTGGCTTCTATTAAACTATTGCAATCTATTTGCAATGATCTAAAGTAGTGGCATATCAAAAGTTTAAAAGATGGAAGATAGTGGTACTGCTATCCAAAAGTTTAAAAGAAGGAAGATAGTGGTATTGTTATTTGAAGGAAGATAATAATGCTTGATTTTTCAATAGAGCGAAGGGGAGGGTATTATATAAGATTGAAGAGAGACAAAGAAATAATAACGGTATAGCTAAACATGGCTGGTATGTTTATTTGGTGATTCACTTATGCCTTTTGGGGCATGTATCATAGTTTTGGGTCTCTAACGTTAATTTTGAAATTATTTAAAATATGTACATTTGTATTTTTTTATTGGATAGGTGAAGATGGTTTCATCATTGCAGTGGTATATGATGATGTGTACTTTATGATTTTGATCTTGTAAAAATAAAAAACGTTGATTGAAATGTCCTCCTTTTGATTTCAACCATTTTGGTAATCTTATTCACATTTTTGCAAGAACTTTGTAATAATTGTAGAATATTTTTTCACAATTTTGAACTACACATGGAACATTAGTGTATAATTTGAATTTTATTTTGTTGTCATATTCAATACAAAGATACCATTAAAATTATATTAAACTATAGACTTAATTCTTACACCCTTGAAACCCACAACTACTAATTTAATAATCACTTAAATCTATTTATTCAAACATCAATTTACGATAGACAAAATGAAAAGCGCAAAAGGAAGGGTGCTACATAATTTCACCAAAACAATTAGTATGCAAACAAAAGCACTACAAAAGCGACAATTATAGAAGTGTTTAAAATAGCTAACAAATGCAAGAAGGAACGTACCCTTTTACAAATTCACGCACATCCGAAATTGAAAACACTTGCTGTTAACACATGCCCAAAAGAAAAAGAAGAAAAGAAACAAACGTTCACACGGGTAGACGTATAACTTACGGTGCTCCAAAACCAGGCGTGATCTTCTGAATGGCGTAGAAGAGGCTTGGAATTGAGTTCAGTGGAAGGAGAAGAAAATTAGGCATGCATAGCCGAGGTGGATGAGACAGATTTGCCTGTGATGCTTGATGATGTCGACGTCATGTCCACCTGCACGTCAGCACGACGTTCAGTTGCCACTGCAGTGGATATTGTTTTTCTCCTACACATCCGCACAATACAACTCACAACGAACAATAGGACAGCAAGGCTTCCAATCACAATCACAATCACAATCTTTGGAGTGGTGGTATCCATCTGCGCGACAGCAGTTGAAGCAGAGATAAGGAGGAGGAAGAGAGGGAGAAGAGCGATCAGAGTGATGTCTGCTCAGGAAATTATTTGCGGCGAGAAAGACTCAAGGCATGGGTATTTATCGGAGGTTAATCGTGCTTGGTCGAATCATGGTTAATAAAAGTGTAGTCTAGGTAAACTTTAGACGCGTATAATACTTTTCCACGTTGAATGGTCAGAAGACGCAACGAACAGAGATGTGTGGTCGATATGAAAGCCGTCCAATTTTCTACGTTGATTAGACTCGAATTTACAGTTACCACAAATACATTATCCCTAATGTGTGAAGATATTTCCAAGCATGTGTAAAGAACCTATTCTCCAGAAAATGGGAAAAAGAACCAATAACATTAAAGTGGAAAAGTCAAACTATTCTTTAACAAAAGATTAAGAATACATCATTAATCTACTAATCATCAATTTTGCTTACATACATCCATGTTACGATATACATCTTTACAGATTTGTTGATCCAACTCATAGCATTTTAACAGTTACATATAATTTATAATTTGCTGATCCACATACAGCATTTGTTAGGAATAAGGTGTCTCAATCTTGAATAATTCCTATTTTTATTATTTGTTTTGTAAAATGTATTTCTTGCAAATAATGTTGATGTGTCGGCATCTTGAATTGTGTATAAGGAGATCATCGCTAAAACGGTTATGACGGATTCCTATGACACGTAAGAGCTATGTCAAGAAGATTCAATGACAGGTGAAGCGCATGTTATAAGCATTTTTAGGGTTGCGAAGAGGTGGTATGCGAGAAAGTGTATTGTTGGTACTGTGAGTTGCTACTAGTGTCTTCTGTTGTTGCTGTTGAACTTGCATTGCAAGTGTATTGTAACCTTGTGTTGAAGATAATACATTGTGTAGGTTTTGAAGGGGTGGGGTTGTTTTACCGAAAAGTTTTTCTCCACCGGAAAATCTTTGTGTTATGTGTTTCTTTCTCTATCTATTTTCTTTATGCTTGGTTGGCTGAAATATTGTTGTTTACATGATATTGAATCTATAACTGTAAAAGATTTTAATAGGATTTGCACCATATTTCTCTTAAGAGATTAGTGTAGGAAGCTGTTTTCGCACCTGAGTTTCCTTACAACATTTACATGTATTTCCAATTTGAGCACCAACTTTTCAGCTACTCATAACATGAGTTACAATGATGTAAATAAGTACATCTCAAATGACGAGCAAGATAATCAAACTGAGATGACATTTCCAATGTGTTCTTCAATGAATTTCTGTCTTCAAAGCTGTAGGACGTCTCCCACCTACTTCCTGAGATGGAAGTGTGACCCAAGCGCTTTAACCTCGCCAACCACGGAGTGAAGTACTCCCCTGAGATTCTTCCTGACATGAAGAATTTCCTGACCCTGGCATGAGAAGCCTAGCTTCTTGGAACAAGATGGACCGGATGTATCTGGTGCAACCGTGTAACATTTCTACATTGGAACCATGTGCCTCGTAGTCTAAACATGGAATGTAGCCAGGATATAAAAATAAACTACACATCTACACATATGTAGTAAAAACCAAATAAGCATAGCCATGAACACATATGCAATATTTGGAAAATAAAATGGCTTGGCTAAGCACTTTTAAAATCTAGAATTGCTTGTAGAAGAAACAAAAACATGTAACCATTCTACAGAACTAGTAGATAGGGAAACTAAACATGAAGATATCCACCTATCTGTCCCATAATTGCTACATTACACCTAACCATGAGGGGATATACATTCTAAATGCTATCAACAATGAGACATTCAATAATGTATCTCATAACTGATCATGCATATGATCTTTCTTAAATGTAAAAAAAAATCAATCTCAGATTGTTGGTTCGTAAAATGTTGTAAAAGTTTTAACTATCATCACCAAATAAGAGGCTTATATGAAACCCACAACATTTAAGTTTTCAGCCGAGGTTGAATTCAGAATTTTAAAGAAAAAGGTAATGTCATAGTCTATTAAGAGAACATCTACTCAATTAAACCAAGTTATTGCCACATGATTTAAGCTAGAAATTTAAAGCTCAATGAGTATCTAATTTTTGAGCTTATATATATATATATATATATATATATATATATATATACTGAACATGGTTCATGTCACATTATAGATTAACAAACAATTGGTTTTAAGCAGCTGTCAGCAAATTTGAATGACCTAAGTTTAATGTGTTCAGGGCTGTTGGTTTGTGTTCCACTATGGTTATAAAGTTTACTTTTATATGCCTATGGTGGAAAGCTTCCAATTTTTGAAAAGCTACTACCCAATCAGACAGTTAGTAATGCTCTATGAATTCAATAAATTTCAAGAAGCTACATATGTTGTTTCCAGAGTTTATGTCCAAGTTTATATAGATATAATGTATATAAATACATGACTAGGGTTTCCTTCTTATAGCCAACAGGGTGAGAGGAAAAGCTGTGACATGAGAGGTCTTTTGTGCTAAAGGCAAGGGGAATATCTACATGAAATAAACCTTTTTAATACATTCTAAAATTTGGGATCATTCGGAAAATAAAACAACTTCAGTATTACCACTAAAGTTGAGTTCTACTATATGTGTTTTTAAGGTTGAATTCAATTTGCTAAGTGTAATTCAACAGCTATAATATCAGGATAGACTTTCTATTATTTATCACATCTTTATTTAAAGGTTTTTTCTTCTCATATGTTTCAAAAAATAATAATATCTCCCATAACAAATTAACTCAAAAATAGTGTCTCAGTTTGCGTCAATTGACCTATATATAAGGTGGAATGAAAACTGTGAAACACACATACTTTATACCAGAATAATTGTAAGGGTTATAAGTGGAAAAAAAGAAGAAGAAGAAGAAAAAGATGGGTTTCATTATGTAAAAGAGCAAAACTAGCTGGAAGTCTAAAGGAAGACAATGAATAGTTCAACTATTATCTTACCCTATCTTAGTTGTCACAACATTCATGAGGGTTTTATCTTTCTAACATTTGTTAACAATTACTCTATGTTCGGAAAAGAAAACTGAGCTTAAACCTTACTTATCCTTAGTTGATTTTATCAAACAATCTTAGGAAATTCTTACATGCCATAGACAGATAAAAAAAAAAAAAACTACAGTTGTATAAAAATAATAAGAAGAATTTCCACAGCCGCAAACTTAACTTTTCTCCATCTATAATGATAAGTTCAGGAATCAAGAATAAATGAAAAGGACCTAGAAGATTTTGCTGTGGGCCTTCTCTTTTCCCAGCCTACTCCTTTTGTCATTTACTTTTGACTGTATATTTTTCCTTATTTTATCGGCTATCACTGTTCTACCTTTTAAAGACCCTTAGCCTCCTCTCTAAAACAATAATCCCCAATGATTTCATAACTGACCTAATTATGTTTTCCCATACCATATTTAAAAATGAATGTAACATGGTTTTAAATTTGCTAAGGAACAATACACATTTGTGTTACAAGTTTTGTTTAATCTCACAAATATATGTAAAGTATTTTTTTTAAAACAAAACACATCTACATTCCTATTAAAAACAATATAGAACATTAATTTATATGCATCAAAATTAAATATCAAAGTTCATCATTAGTGATTAAATATAATAAAGCAATTCATTCTCTCCATCTTTCACAAGCAAATTTAAATAGAAACCTCTATATTTTAATGACTAACCAACACAACATCTCTATTTCATTAAACAATCAACTGTAGCTTCAATATTTCATTTTGAACTTTCAAGATTAATTTGTAATGAAAACAAAAATAAACAATATGGGTTTCTATGTGGTGTGTGTGTGTGGTAGCACAAGCATCCAACACATCCCCTTCCATGAGGCTAGTCGTCTCTACCTCAACCACACTTCCATCATAATGATCCCTGCATCCACTCAAACACTCACAACCATAACAAAGAGTCAATATCAGTTGAAATCAATGGATCACAACTCAATTACATCATTATTAATTTGTAATCATTAACTAAATCATTGATATAAACATGACATGTACACATATATCAATGACATCATCATTGAAAAGAAATATCTCATGCATATCCATAGAAAACTAAATCATTTGAATATTGAAAATCTAAAATATTAACTTTCATTTTTATCTGATTAACTTTAATCCATTTGACCAAGTCAACATGGCCACATAAGCAAGAAAGAAAAAGGTTCTAGGGTGGGATGTGACAGCATGTGCGCCCATTTGTGAAGGGTCAGTCAGATCTTCGTTCCTTTCTTCCCAAGAATTTCATCATTGGGATCTCTCAGCCTCTCCAAGGACCCATAATGTTTCCTTGGATTTTCTCTCCCTATTAGTCATGGGACATTTCAGCCCTAATTTGACTCTAAAATTCTAATGAAATTAAATTTATCAATAGTTCAACTAAACCATTTCTATTACTTATTTGAATATTAATTTATTAACATAATTTTATGCTAGAAATTAAATGCTTTTGAGTCTTAAATGGTAAGCAGATAGGAATGTTGATATGTAGTATAGCACTAATATAGGAATGTTGATATGTAGTATAGAACCAATTTTGCATTGATCATTGTTTGGTGATCTCTAGTATACAAATTTATAAAAAATTATTCAACAATGAAAAACTAATTCATTTAATTTCAACCAAAAAGTTATACAACCATTAATATAGTAGATGTACTTAGTTGATGTCAATTTTAACTCTGCCCAATAAATGTGTCACACTATGTAAATTATAATGTAAGGTCACTAATGAAAATGGGTGTTGCTAAAGAAAGAAAACAACAAACTTGTAAACCAATATTTTCATGAAAAAATCAATATAATATTTCTGCTTGATCTCCTCCTAATCTATTTCCAACTCTTTATATGCATTCATTGCTTGAAATATCAATGGTAAAACAATCCAACAATAAATGAAAGATCATAAATTGAAATCTTAAACAACCCATTTAAAAATAATAGGTAAATATCATTTATGATCTCATAATCCAAGAAACCATGAGAACAATTGTGGCAAGAAGCATGAGGCACAATAGAATATTAATTAAGTTAGGAATGAGAATTCAAAGCCATAGGTACATATATATAAAATACCATTGCCATATGACAATTGTGAGAGTGTGAAGATTATAAGAATGAATGGCCCACTCTCCGAACTATATATAGAATGAATGATAAGAGTAGTAAAGAAGTCAATTCTAAAAGTTCAAAATAACTAAAAAATACCTCTAGAGAATAATTTACCAAAGCATAAATAGATCTATAAAGCTATAATGCCTTATATTATACTAATTCATTTGCCTCTCATAATTATTTAAATTCTAATTACCAAATATATATCAGCCCAGGCTCTTGCTCTTATACTTTCTCTAGTAATTAGTTTGTTCTTTCACACCTATGTAGTTATCTATTATACAACACAAAGCTTTTTTGTAATAGACCACAAGGAATAAAAATCCATGTATGAAAAAAAGTAACATGTTTAAGATGAAGTTGAAGATGAGTTTAAAACAAGAACAATCTGCACACTTAGTTGTCATAATTAAAGATAGAAAGCGAGAAGAAAGCATTAAGATATCTTTAAGGATTGAGAAACAATATTTTCTGATGTAAGGGTGCTTCTTATATATGCTACATGCTTCTAAATTTTGTATTATTAGAATATAAAAATAATTTTATTTATAAAAGAAGATATTTTACCTAAAATATTTCTAATAAAAATTTAGAAAAATATTTGGTAATAGTAGTAGGTACAATTTAAAGTAATTAGTATGTGAAATGTCAATATAATATCGTCATGTATGACTACATTTATGAAATTATAATTTATTTTTAGTTAATAAATGTAATAAGGCATATATTTTTATTGGAAAATAAATATTCAAAGATGCCTCTAACACCAAAGTTGAATATTTGATCACTTCACACATGAATAACATCAATATAGCTCACCTAAATTTAATTTATATAAAGTACATTGAACATATGAATTAGGTTAGAAAGATTAAAATATTGACTCCCACTAGTATTAGCTTTTTTTTGGATAAATCATGAGAATGAACAACTGACATCCTTTTTATGGAATATAAATAAATACATCATTCGTGCTAAGAAAACCCAAAGCTTGTTATAAAAAAATATGGGTCTACAATTTTTAGCAGTACATTTTTTACAATTCACTAGAAGTTTCTATTAATAAGATTATTAAAAATTATCCTAAAACATCACAAAGATCAGAGATAAAAAAATTGTTGTTGTCTTGATACCTAAATGATTGCAAATAATATATAACTCTTAAAACCTTGCCTAGGAATCATAATAGAGAAAACTTCAAAAATTATTAGAAAAATGACTCACCCACTTCCTTATATTTCATCATCAATGCATTTTGTTCATAAGCCAAGTCTCTAAAATTTTATCTCACTTGTAAGGGAGATGGACATAATATTTATGCAAGAAAAAATTTTGCTGGGACTTCTGAGTATATCTCCATGATCATCCTCTAATTTTTTGGTAAGACATATTATTATGAACATACTTATCTCAATTAAAGTAAAAGTATACAATCATGAAATGCAAATTACAATGCATACATGGATTTTTAATTTATGGATAGAATGCAGATTGCATTGAAAAAGAGATTAGTTTGGTCTTCGCCCTAATCTTTTTAATTCTTTCTATGTATAAACAATGTGTGAACAAGCTTCCCTTGAGAAGTAAGCTAAAATAAAGTCTCCGAACCTACAAAACGTTGTGATCTATAGGCTTTGATGATTCAAAAAAATGGTGTTGTGCCTAGTTTGGTAGACAAGGAAAAGATGAGAGTTAAGGTTGTGGGATATAATTGTATATATCACGCTTTGGCTACCCACAAAAGCACCACCAAAAAATTAATAATGGATTGAAGTTATGTAAAGAAAATATTTTCTTACCCTTCTAGTGTAAAGTCGACAAGAAATGTACATTTTGACTAGAGATTGGTCCAACATGTTTCAAGGAAGAAATAAAGAATATACATAATTCAAAAATGCAAGATTCATTTTCTCCAATCCCACTATTCACAATTCATTTTTGAATCTAATGCATTTATTATACTTTATCAAAAGAATGAAAATTTTACAAAAGAGGAAATGGACAAGAATACATCACACAAATTAGAAAAGTTTTTTTAAAGCATTCGAGATATCCATCCAAGATAATATCTACAACATTAAATAAAATAAATAAATTTCTAATTCATTAAAATTGTGAGAAGCTCTTCGAAATGAGGCCTATAGTCAATGAATATATTATAATGGAAAATCTAATGCAATCCACAAGTTTCATAATTCTTTTGGATAGAGGAAAAATATATTTATTGCAAGTTTTAGATTTACATATATAGGAGACAAAATTAATCAAAAAGAGATTTCTATCTACCAAAATGTCAGGAAATAACCAAAAATAATTTTTATGGTTGGGACTAATAATTTTTTGGCAAAGAATTGTAGAATCCAAGAGTAAAGCTCCCACATATAAGCCTACCATCTTAATAAATCATTTAAGTATGTCCAAATATAGAGTGTGTTATTTGTTCCTTCCATAGTAGGAATCTATTAATGAGGACTAAAACATTGAATAATGAATAATGTTTAATCAAATCAACCAATCATACATAATACTTTTTTTTACTTTTGTATTTAATACTATGTGGTAGTAGGAAAAGGTGCAAGTTCTTTAAGTTTGAAATATATGAAAAATAATTATGAATGCTTCGATTGGATTCAAATATGGGATGACCTATAGTTCAAAAAAATTATAAACTAAAAAGCACAAGAAAATACTTCTTCCAAGGTCTCTTGTAGGTTTGTAGAGCTTGGTATTAGTAATCAATTCTCACCATCTCACCTTTTCTATACATGTGTATTCTAGTCCCTTCTTCCATCTCATCACTATTATTAATCGAAAAATTTCAAAATGTTAAGAGATAGCCGTGTTGAATCTAATTGCTAGTATGGTTACAATTATTAAGAGAAGTAGTTGCTCTATCTATTTTCTTCTTCTAGGCATTTAAATTTGTTGGCATAAAGTTATTTGCCATTAGTGACAACACTTTTCTCACAGTATTAACCGAGTAAAGAAGAACTCAGTGTTAACCGAGTTCAGTCGGTTAACATAGAACTCAGTGTTAACCGAGTTCAGTCGGTTAACATAGAACTTAGTATTAACCGAGTTCAGTCGGTTAACCAAGAACTCAGCATTAACCAAGTTCGGTCGGTTAATTAAGAACTCAATATTAACCGATTAAAGACGGATGCAGTGTTAACCGAAGTTCGGACGGTTAACATAGGACTTAGTGTTAACCGAGCTCAGTCAGTAAACAAAGAAGTTTGTTCTACCGAGTTTGTTTTGCTATTTGGCCGACTCAGTTAAATTTTGTCTACTTTTATTCAGCCGACCATTGCATGTAATTTTAACTTGGATGGTATATATATGTAATGTACTGTATCATTCAAAAAAAGAAAATATATGCGAAGTATGTGAAGTATGTGTGTGATATATGCGAAGTATGTGAAGTATGTGTGTGATATATGCGAAGTATGTGAACAATGTGTGCGAAAGCATGTAAGCTGAATTTTGAAGGTTTTTAGCAAGGTCAGCATTGAAGCAGAAATGTTTTATCTGTCATATCAAGGACAATCAGAGCATAGCGGATCTTATCAGCAATCAGTTGTATTCAGATCCACTGTTTCATTCTAACAGGTGAATCAGTTTTTATAAATCCTTTAACAGGGTAGACTTAACAGTCTTTGTACTAAATCTCCTAACAGAGTGCATACTTATGAAGTATGTTTCAAATCCTTTAACAAGGTGGATATAACAATCCTTTATGCTCCTAACAGGGCAGATCACCAGAAGTGATCATTGTATGCCTTAACCGGCTAACTTCCTACTGCAGTAAAGAAGATTTGTGGGTTTCATCCCCACCCCAGTTTTACTTTCTATTTTGGAAGGTTTCTGGGTCACCAAAATCTCTGTGCTTATGTGTTATGAATGTTTACATACTGCAGATTAGATGATTAAATATTTTACTGGTTAATATGAATTGATTTAAGATTTTATGTTTACTGATTCACCCCTCCCCTCTCAGTAAACTGTTATATCTTGAATATTTCCAACAATTGGTATCAGAGCTAACTTGGTTCTCAGGACATAGCTTGACAGCTTGAGCAAAGATCAAAGTCAATGGAGATATTCAGATTGGAGAAAGTTATAGAAAATGAAAAGTTAGATCTTGAAATGTCCATGGTTCAACTTAAAGAAGCAAAGGAACATCTTTCTCAATCCCTAAAAAGAAGAAAGGATCTTGCAAAACAAATGAATGATCATCAGTATGTTGAAGTGAAGATTGAAGACCTGTTACCATCAAGCAATTCAGAAGAAGCTGACCAAGCAATCAAAGAACTTCTAGAAAAGAATGGATCTCTGCAAGAAGAGGTAAGAAAGCTTAAGAGAGAACAAGAAATACAGTCAATCAGGCTATGTGAAGCCTTGGATCAAAGAAAAAAAGCACAAGAAGAACTGGATAATAGAAGTCATGAAATCCACAATCAAACTCATCAGTATGAAGATCTCGTAGACCAACTCACCAATGCAAATGAAGAGATCAGGATTCTCAGAGCACAAAATGAAAGTCTACAGAATGACTTGAGATCAGAAACACAAATCAATGAAAGCTTGGAAAATGACCTAATCTCTGAAAGGCAAGTCAATGAAAGGATGATGAAATCTCAGGTAGACGTAAATCAATTGAATGAGAAGAATCTTCAAAGACAAACAAGCAAAGCTGGTCTTGGATACAAAGAAGCTGGTGAATCCTCCAAGCAAGGTGAACAAAGGTATAAAAGATCCACTTGTAATCATTGTGGCAAGATAGGTCATACATCAAACAAATGCTGGAGCAATGGGAAAGAAAAATTCAATGGTAAGTGCTTCAACTGCAATCAGCATGGTCACAAGGCAAATGAGTGTAAAGAAAAACCAAAATTTGAAGGCAATTGTTACAAATGCAAAAAGCATGGTCACAAGGCATTCCAGTGTAAATCCAAATCATTCAATCCAGCTGAACAACTTGTCAAAGCCATATTTGGATGGGACTACAATACCTGGTGCAGATGTCACTATTGTGGAGAGTATGGACATACTGGCATGAATTGTGCCAGACATCATCTAAGAAAAAAGGACACAACTGTAAGGTGCTATACATGTACAGAACTCGGTCATATAGCCAAAAATTGCATGAATATCAAAAGAATTGAAGATGAAAAGAAATTCAAAGCAGATAACATTCGAAAGCAAATGAAGCAGCAATGGATTCCAAAATCTACCGAACAAGATAAGTCAGATAGGAGTGTCACTCAAGAGATGGGTGACTCTACCATTTCCAATTAGTATTCATATAAGAAACATTGGAACTGCACCTTCCAAGATTTATCTTATGCAGCTCCAAAGGAAGAAGATGGACCAAATTAGTATTATAGATACACTCTGACTCCAGGATGGTTCAATACTTTATCAAGTTTGGTTGGATGTAACAAAGCTTCATTAACCGAGTAGCAGTTACCGAGTTGAGTCGGTAAAAGACCTTGCCGAGTTCGGTCGGTCACAACTAAGTTTCATTAACCATGTTGTATCAACCGAGCAAGGTCGGTTTGTGACCTAACCGAGTAAGGTCGGTACTTCAATATTTTCTTTCGATCGCCGAGTCGATAATATCTACCGAGCTAGTGGATGACAACCTATCATTTCTTCTGCCATCGTACCAAAACATTTATGGCAAATTTGTTATCAAAAGGGGCAAAATTTGATCTAAATTTTTACTGCAAACAAAGAGCTAAGGTATTTTCTACAATTTCAGAGCGAGCTTAAGACATTTCAGAGCGAATTTTTCAAAAGAGCGAAAGAATCAATTCAGAATTTTTCTACACCGACCAAGTAACAATGGCATCCGGAAGTGGAAGCTCTAAGACTAAGAAAGGCTCAGAAATGCTGGTTAGAGGAGAGGAATGGAAGGCGCCGAACTTCAAATTAGCACCAGCTGTTGCAAAATCACTGGACCCTAATGGTGCCCAATCTCAAATTCATTCAAAGGTACTTCTTGTCAATGATATAAGATTTCATTTTAAATGCTCTATTCAAGAACTTGGAAACCTAGAAATTGATAATGCCCTAGGTGAAATGAGCATAGATGGAAACCTAAAACCCGAACATAAGCATCTTGAAACAAAAGGGTTAACCCACATTTCGCACTTGCCAAGGAAATTTCAAGTTAAATGGGTTAGGTATGTACTCAGTCGAGTTCACAATGGCCAATTATGGTTAGAGCAACCAGTGCTCATCACAAAGAAAATGATTATCAAAATTACTGGACTCCCCATGCTGAGCAAAGCCAAGGCTACCAAAACCCTAGGTCGGGAGGAATTGCAGAAACTGACCCAAGCAGAATGGGATGGTAGGGGACTTAAGCTGAATACTGTAGCTGACGTCGAATTGAGATTTGGCATTCACGTCATTGCTCACAAAATCTATAGTTCAAGCCATCCAAACAGTGTACCCTGTGAAGCTATGGATCTGGCGTACAAAATAGTGAAAAAGAACTTAGAATTTGATTTATCAAAATTACTTTTATCCCAATTCAATAAGAATATGGAAAGCATTAGAACCTCCAAGAACAATCCCTGCAAATTCGGTTCGCTTTTGATTTGTTTATTCTTCTATATTCAGAAATCTTTTCCATCAAAGGGATCAGTAGTATGGAGAAAAGATATACCAATTCTTTATCAGATAAACGAGTTCATTGCAGAACTAGGTGAAAATTTTGATATTATTTTGGATAACTATTTTGAAGAATTTAAGGAAAAGATGAATCATAGGTTCCGAATTCCACCCAAACTAGTTGAAGAATACAAGGAAGACATATGCTTCATGGTAGATTGCGACAAGGTATACATTCAGGCAGCCAGGCCTCGAGTAGCATGGGTGAAACCTCTTCCCTATGAGGTAAAAATTGACGAAGCCAGGGATATCATAGAAGCACTGGTGAATGAACCAGTAGACCCAAGGCAACCAATTTTTGGAACATATGATCAAGCTAAGGCCAGAATTGAGCTCCAAATTAAAATCCCTCAGGCCATTAGCAAAGGAAAGAGAAGAATAACCCAACTGATAACAGAAGGCAAAGGAGAAGACGAAGAAGAAGAAGAGGAAACCGAGTCAGAGAAGGAAAAGGAGCCTCAACAAAAGAAAGGCAAGGTGATCATCACCAAACCTAAAAGGCAATCCTCTGCAGTCTTCTCCAAGAGAACAAGACAAGGAAAGAAATAACCTGTGCTTGTTAAGCCTCCACCCACATTTGAGGATAGATTGAAGCAATTAGAAGCAGGTGCTAGCTTCACAAACTTCAAAGCATTGAAGTTTGAAACCAGAACATAACAAGAAAAGATGCAGATTGAGGAACTGGTACTGAACAAGATGGGTAAATGGAAATACTCACCGGACCAGATAGCCTCCCAGATCTCCAAAGAACTATTGGAGAGGTTGCAAATCAGATGGGAAGCTGCAACCAAGACTGTAAAAGACATCTATGAGCAGACACTGAAGAATCTCCTGCCGAGTTTCACTAATGCTGAAGTGAAAGCATCACTGAAAGATCACGAAGGTAATATGATGATTAGATTCCACACCTGTTTGATACTTGTCAAAGACATTGAGCATGTGGTAAATGATGCAACAAACATGTGGAAAAACATCTATCATCTACACAAATCCAGTGATGATACGGTTGAAATCAATGACATTGACAACAATGATGATGATGAAGATGATGATGATATTGAAGATATTCCAGAGGATCTTCATTCAATCATGTTAGAAGTGGAAGAAGAGGCTAAGAAAGAATTAGAGGAAGAAGAAGCTGAAAAAGAAATGGAGGAGAAAGAAGAACAAGCAAGGGTGGAAGAAGATCCAGTACAAATTGCAGCTGAACTCATTGCATCTCCTCCACACTCTCCATCCAAAATAGTTACATCAACTATGGAAATAGCTTCTACTGGTAAGTCCTCTCAGCTCCTTGTACCATCTATGCAAGTGCCAATCACTTCATTAACCGAGCTGCAGCCACCTTCATTAACCGAGTCTCCATCAGTCTCTGCACTAAGTTCATCATGCACATCAACCTCTACTGCAGAATGTATAATAAGTGTACCTATAGATACTACAATTTTGACTTCTCTTAATCAAATTTTGGCAACTATTAGCTCTTCCACTCCATCCTGTACAGAAACATCAATTTTTGATACCATTTGCACATCTCTTAGTCTTCCTATACATAGTCCTATTCCAGTCTTATCAGCCAGCCCTGCCTCATCAACTATAGTCTCAGTTCACAAGGGTCAAGATGAAGTCTTTGCTGGAAAAGCAAAAAGATACATGTTTTCCAGCAAGACACTGGATGAGGAAATTGATTTGGATAAGGAAATTATTCTTCCTAAAATAGATCTTGATACAGCATCAGTTGATGAAATGAGAATGCTCAGTCAGCTATTAGAGCAGAAGGCTAGGCAGAAACAGCTACGGCATGAAAGAGATCTGGAATATAGCATCATTGAGAGTGCTAAAAATATTATAACAGAGGCTATAGGTGTTGAAGTAGATTCTACTCAACACATTTTGATTCAGTTGGAAGAGGCTGTAAACAAATTCAATGAAGATACCTCCGGCCAAGAAAAGTTGATTGAAAAGGCAGAGAAGAAATTTGACAATAAGGTGCTTGAGCACATTGCTCAGCATATTGCATTAAATCAGGTAGAATTGTCTACAATTTTGAATAATTTTGAGAATTCTTTTAATAATGTAACTTCACTTTTTGGAAAACTCTGTGATGTTACTAGGTATACCAAGGATATAAAAGAAAAGTTGAATAAAATTGATGAGGATATGAAGGTCAGTGCCCAAGTGCTGCAATCTGACCTCAGTACAAGTTCATCCCATCATCATAAAATAAGATTTTTGTCGGAGAAACAGGTAGAATTGTTGAGAGAGGAAGCAAGAATCAGGTCTACTCTCATAGATATCCAGAATATGATTCTTCCTGTCATTACTTCAATGCAAAAGCATATTGCTCATTCCAGAACATTGATTGATGACAACAATTTCTCAGTTGCAGATCATATGATTGAACTTTCTGCAGAAATTCAAATTGCACTCTCCTCCAGCAAAATTTTGCAAGAAAATTGGGATAAGACTTTGGCTCTTATTCTCAAGGTACATTCAGAATTTCTCTCTCATTTTGAAATCTCAGTGTAAATATATGTTATTTGGCATTATTGTCAAAAAGGGGGAGACAGAACTTCAGAACTTCAGAGCTATCCATGCAAAGATATATGTATTGATCTGTAAATACTGTGCATATTGTATGGGGGAGACATACATCTAATAAGATCTACAATTTTGAAAACTTTTTATGTATGTCAATTTCTGTACATAAACCTTGATACATAATTGTTTTTGTCACTAATGCCAAAGGGGGAGATTGTTGGCATAAAGTTATTTGCCATTAGTGACAACACTTTTCTCACAGTATTAACCGAGTAAAGAAGAACTCAGTGTTAACCGAGTTCAGTTGGTTAACATAGAACTCAGTGTTAACCGAGTTCAGTCGGTTAACATAGAACTCAGCATTAACCAAGTTCGGTCGGTTAATTAAGAACTCAATATTAATCGAATAAAGATGGATGCAGTGTTAACCAAATTTCGGACGGTTAACATAGGACTTAGTGTTAACCGAGCTCAGTCGGTAAACAAAGAAGTTTGTTCTACCGAGTTTGTTTTGCTATTTGGCCGACGCAGTTAAATTTTGTCTACTTTTATTCAGCCAACCATTGCATGTAATTTTAACTTGGATGGTATATATATGTAATGTACTGTATCATTCAAAAAAAGAAAATATATGCGAAGTATGTGAAGTATGTGTGTGATATATGCGAAGTATGTGAAGTATGTGTGTGATATATGCGAAGTATGTGAACAATGTGTGTGAAAGCATGTAAGCTGAATTTTGAAGGTTTTCAGCAAGGTCAGCATTGAAGCAGAAATGTTTTATCTGTCATATCAAGGACAATCAGAGCATAGCGGATCTTATCAGCAATCAGTTGTATTCAGATCCACTGTTTCATTCTAACAGGTGAATCAGTTTTTATAAATCCTTTAACAGGGTAGACTTAACAGTCTTTGCACTAAATCTCCTAACAGAGTGCATACTTATGAAGTATGTTTCAAATCCTTTAACAAGGTGGATATAACAATCCTTTATGCTCCTAACAGGGCAGATCACCAGAAGTGATCATTGTATGCCTTAACCGGCTAACTTCCTACTGCAGTAAAGAAGATTTGTGGGTTTCATCCCCACCCCAGTTTTACTTTCTATTTTGGAAGGTTTCTGGGTCACCAAAATCTCTGTGCTTATGTGTTATGAATGTTTACATACTGCAGATTAGATGATTAAATATTTTACTGGTTAATATGAATTGATTTAAGATTTTATGTTTACTGATTCACCCCTCCCCTCTCAGTAAACTGTTATATCTTGAATATTTCCAACAAAATTAAAATAAAAACTTAAGAAATAGTCAATCAAAATATATTCAGCCATTTGGCTTTTTTCTCTCACATCAATAAGACATACCAAAAACTTAAATTTTAAATATGCATAATTGAGGATTACACTATATAAATGCTATGGTTCCATAGATACATACCAAATAGAATAAATTTAATTTTTGTAATTGCATAAGGCAAAGGCTTCACACTTTCTATAAAGTTGATTGAAAGATATCTATGACATAAGCCTCCTACATTGTGGAGAGATGTGATAAACACACTTTCTCAAGCCAAATCAATATTGAATTATCAAAAAGATGGGCTTCTCAGTTGCCTAAACACAAGTATAGATGTTTTGGAAGGAGAAGTTCATGAATACTTTTTTGGATTTGAGGATATTTCCATTGGACAAATTTTTTATGTCACTACATTATTGAAGCTGTGGAATTATGCTCATGAGTTGCATTGGGAAGATATTTATACAGATTTGACAAAACATAATACTAAAAATCTACTGAGTATTGTGAATAGTCCAATGTAAATCAATATTCACAATTTCTTGTATCTTTATTTATGCTTGTTTCCTTGATCAAGGTCCACATCTAACTAGTGATTGGTTTTATGTTGGATGGAAATTTGGCCTTTTGTGTAACTCATATATTCAAGAAAATCGGTTCAGTTGTTGGCTTGAATATAATTACAACATATTATTAAGTTTCTTGTTGGCTTTCTATTATTTTATGAAATGTTGCAAGAGAAGGATGAATAGTTTCTTTGAAACATTATAAAATATTTACCTTGACTAACAAAGAAATGTTGATTTAGAAGTGACTTTGGGACACATGTGTGGTAGTAGTTTTAAAATTCTTATTCTTCATGATACCCAACAGAACTTGTCTTTAACATTGACCAAAGAAAAGAATTCAATTAACATGTACAAAATGTTTATAATTCCTAGGAGAGAAAAATATATTCTCATAAAATAAAATAAAAATATGTAGATTCACTTATTAAGGCTTGTCACGTGCTGAAATGGAAGCACTTTAATAGGATGGAGGGATCCACTTTATTGGGTATTGAGCCATTCAAATATGTGTGTGTGAGGGAGAAAAGGGGATTTCAAAGTATGCTTCCACTTATGATCTGAATTATATTAGCTAGTACCCAAAGGAAGAAGGGTTCTAATACTAAATCTGGTTGGTAAAGATGAACAAAGAAATACACTATCTTAGGCCCTTAATAGGATAATGTGAATGTGAAATTGAACTAATTACTTAGGAAATGTAAACCTAGATGTTATGTGAATACAATTAGCCCAACTAAGATGTAGATAAAGGGTAAGCTATGAAATTAAATATGAAAAAATCACCTTAAAATGCATAGAGGAAGATGATTTTATCTCAATACATTTTGAATTTGAAGGTTTTCTAAACTTCCATTTGTAGATCTTGAAAGAAAAGGAACAAAACCAAAAATCTCCACAAAATTCGAGATTGAAGGATTAGGTTGACATGGAAGGGTGTCCTACAACCAAGTTGATGTAGTCTA
This sequence comes from Cupressus sempervirens, assembly GCA_028749045.1. NCBI lineage: Eukaryota > Viridiplantae > Streptophyta > Pinopsida > Cupressales > Cupressaceae > Cupressus > Cupressus sempervirens. The sequence continues at coordinate 922,451,414 of CM053787.1, read as the reverse complement.
TGAATTAAAAACTAATGACTCTAGAAAGATTGCAAACTGTAGGTTCCAAACCTATGATTTTCAATGCTCCAAACCTATAAATCACCACATAAATGAAAGGATTGAAGTGTAAATATAAAGGTCTATAAAGAACAAGACAAATTTTAGGATTCACCTTGCCAGTGTATATGTAATGTGCATGTAATGTAGATCTTGAATTAGGAATGTAAGATATCTTGACACTTTTCAATGGATCTATCATAACTCCATCATGGTGCCATGAATATGGATATGCGTCAATGAAGAGTATGAATGCTTTAATGCAGATCTCCTCCTTTGGTAGGAACAATACACTAGATCTTGAAGAGGAAATGCTCACCAAGGATTCTAAAATGCTATCAATAAAATCTCCTTTCTTGAATACTTAAAAAAAGCTTCAAAATATTCACTAGATGGAAGAGCTTGAGAATGAGATGCTTGATGTTCATGAGATATGAAAATGAAGCCTCCAAGTCTTCTTATATATGACTTTTCAAGTGTGAAAACAATATAGGTAGACCAAATAACAATCATAACCTAATTAAACTCCCAAGGACTTTTGAGCCATGAGATTCAGAACTGTCAAGGACTATGTCAACCTAGGAGGACTAGGTCAACTAGGGTCAACCTTAGTCAACCTGGTCGAGGAGGACAGATCTTGGGTGCCACAAAGAGTGAGGATAGATGCCAGAGAGATAAGGTGGAAAGATGGAATAAAGAAAAGGAAAAGAATGAAATGAAGAGAAAGCATCAGAATATTCATGGTCCTAAGAGGGAATCATGAAGAGGATGGAACTCAACTATATTAAAAGGAGAATGCATCCTATTTTAAGATGATACATTAAGCCCCCACTTTAGTGAGAGTATGAGTTTCCTCAAACTGATGGTAAAGTAGATCAAAAGAAAAAGACAGGATCTTATTATGACTAAAGAGGAAGCAAATCATCAAGCCACAAAATCACTTGAGTCTTATCGCATCCATAGTAAAAATGAGAAATATAAGTGCTACAAAACAAAGCCATGTATTTGCTTGGCTAATGAGGTCTATGTTCCTTATTGTGAATCACATAAGGAAAAGGAACAAGGAATGAACTAGGGGGCAAGGTCTCTGAAAAAGGGGATGGTGTTGAATAGTCTACCAAGTGTGTGTTGCATGCTAGTCAACCTATCATAGATGAACCAAATGATCTAGAAAGTATGTTTAGCATGCTAGTCAGTTCATCAATGAATTCAACTTCAAGGGAACTCCATGTCCCAAAAAGGAAAATTGAAAGGTGATATGGGCATAAGGATGTGTGTGTCCTTGTGGGATCAAGACCAAACTTTCTAGACTTTAAGTAGTCAAAAGAAAGATTAAAAACAAGAATCAAGCCTCACAAATTATTAGAGTTTAGAGATAAATCCAAAAAGAGACCAAGCCCCTAGGAACTATCCAGAGTTCCTACAAAACTAAAAAGAAAAATAAAGAGAAAGAGGATAAAAGACATGAAATAACAATGCATAGGTTTGGGTATACCTTAGAAATCATACCAAGAACTAGGGCTAAATTACTCCAAGCTATAGATAGAATCCATATTTGCATTCCATGGAAAATGGATGAGTGGAGTGTATGCCCCAACATTAAATCAATTGCAAACACCTTAATTGAAGAAATAGATTTAAGGAAAGCATACATGCATCCATGAAATGATATTTCCACTATGAGATGACTTCAAGAGTAGACACATATCAAGGGAAATAAGCACAATAAAAGATAAGGCACAACATGGATCTACGAACTAAGGGGTCAGTAAGATTATATGATAATATTTAATATTATGTCAAGTATGATAATATAATAATCCCCCAAAAGAAGTAGAACTATGACACAATAGAGAAAAAGACACAAAAGAGAGATACAAAGAAGATTCTTTTTGGGCCAATAACATGGAGACCAAAAAGAAACAATGCTACCATATCATAAGAAACCAAGAAGACTAAACAAGACCATAGGTATAAGCAATAACACCTTCACAACATAACATAAAATGATACATAGAAGAAGAGTTATACAAATAGAAGAGTGTAGATGATAGAGTGGTCACCTTATCCTCTTGCACTCAATAAAGCAACAAGGATCGTCTAAAGAAATAAAAATGAAAACAAAAAATAGAAGAAAAACATGGGAAACACAATAATACTAGAAACTACCATTATGGATGAAGTTCACATCAAGCATTCTACGTGCCCTCTCATCTCGGTTCAACATTCTAGGGGAAGGATGGCAACTCACGAGAGGAACCATATCCATAATAGTAGAAATCATAGCGAGTTCTAAGTAAGGACTTTGTGAGTCACTATGATAATTATGTAGAGTGATTGTAAGCTACACAAAAAACATGTTAGGTAAATAATTATCTACGATAATCAAATCATCATCATTAATATCATGTAAACTATCCTCCATATCTAGCTTAACAAAATCTAAGTACGAACATAATCATCATGTTTATCCAAATGCATGTTGTTACCTTGTCAAACCTCCTCCAAAGACACACATAGGGTGTGACCAAAGGAAGGTAAAGGTTGGGACGAAGATGTAAGTGAAGAAGTAAGTGAATGAGCTTGAGAATTAGCTCTATCTTGATGATTCTTGTGGCATTGATGAGTGTGTTCATTATGAACAATATTGTGAAGGATAGAAGAAGGATTAGGATAAACTAGTATAGGTTCCATAGAAGGAACATATACATGTTGAGACACTAAAGAAGAGGAGATGGATGTAGAAGGTAAAATAGTTGTAAAAGTAGAAGTTGAAGATGAAATAGGAAAGAAAGGTAGAGGTAAACAACCCTTAGGAAGACTGCGCTCCATAATCTTAGCTACTTTATGTCATTGATAGTTCCTATAAAGATGATCAAGACCAGTAGGTGGTTTTTCAAGATGAGATGGCCAATGAATATCCATCTTAGTACAGTATCTAGGACGCGATTTTTTATAAAGATAATTATTAATTGTAACAATGACTCCATCAAGAGTAAATTAAGGACATTTATGAATAGGAGAAGCAAAAGCTTTCATGGTTGAAAGTCATGGAATACGAAGCTTAACTTGAAATTGACCAGAGGTAGGAATAAACACAAAGGTAGTATAAAAAATTTCTTTAAAATAGTAACATATAAAGTGATAGAACCTTGGGGTTTGTAAAGAGAACCATTATAAGTTTGAAATCCATACCAGGGTTGAATCATAAGTATCTCTATGAAAACCTTTATTAAAAAGGTGTTCTTAAGTGATAGTATTCACAATAGATGAAGGATTAGCCAAAGTACCATGAGAAGGAATATGAGAAACTCTATAGGTGATGTAAAGAGGATGATTAGCTGCCTTAAACATATAAGACTGACTAAAGCTAACAATAGGAAGTGTTTTTTGAGGATCAATTGGAGAAAAAATTTAAGGTTGAGACTCTAACTCAACATGATTAACCACACGATTCACTTATTTTATCTTCAAACCATAAGAAATATGGAAATCAGAAAAAAGAAAGTTGATTAATGACAATCACTAAGTATGAAGGAAAAGGTTCAATGTATATTTGCAAATTCTAATTAGGCAATGCAATAGATTTATTCATATGCTTAACTTGAGAATAAATAGAAATATCCTTAGAATCAATAAAGTCTTGAATAGAATTCTTCAAACCATAAAATTTTTGAGTATCATGACTTAGATGAGGAAGATATTGATAGAAATATTTTGAGTCAGAAGACTTAGGTAGAGTTTTAATAGGATTAATCAGAAAAATAGCAGGAAGACTAAGAACACGAGTGTGAATAAACTTAATCATCACCTTGAACAAAGGCTTGATAATTCAGTATATTGGTAATTGGGATAAAATACAGAGGAAAAAATAGCCATACCTCAAGATGTAGTAGCCACTTGATCACCATATATATATGGATATTTTATTTTAATAAAGTTTTTAGATTTAGAGGACTTGTTTGAATGTCTGGTAGCATCACTCTTATTACTTGAAAGAGAAGCCATTGAAGTAGAGCTCTCAAGTTGACTAACTTGTAATTGGTAATGGTGAAGCATTGCACATAGATAAGAAAAGGAGGTATACTTAGAAAAGAGAATCTTATCCCTAATGTATATTTGTAGATTCTAAATTAAAATTCATTGAATATCATCATCAGACACAAAATAAAAAATCTAAGCATATAAATGTTTAAATCTACCAATTATTTTAGTAACTTTCTCTTCAAAATTATTCTTACAATGCATTAAATTAGTTAAAGAAACTTGTGGACCAATATTATTCTGGCATTGTTGAATGAAAGCATTAGAAAGACTTTGAAAAGAATTAATATAATAAGGAGGTGGAGAGAAATACCATTGTAGGGCTCTATCCCTAAAGGAGCATGGAAATAGCTTATCCATAAGCCTAGTCATGAGAAACATCACTACATATAGTTTGAGAAGTTTTACCATGAATCACATGATCTCCCTTACCATTATAAGTCTCAAGAGGAGGTACCCCAACATGTTGTGGAATAATCACATGAAGGATATCTAATGAAAAAGTATTTTCCACAACACATATAAGAATATTGTGGTTAGATTAGGTTAAATGAGAAAGTTGATGTTGTAAAGAAGAGACAGTTTGAGCCAAGGTACTAACAATAGGATTAGAAAATAGACTAACCATAGGCATACTAGATGAATTGGGAAATCTATAAGAAGTGGAAGGAATATGTAAGAATCTCAATGGAGAACTAGAAGGAATGGGTAAAGGGTTCAAATAAATAAATGAAATTGCATTATATGAAGGCAATGAAGAAGGAATAAAAGTAGGAGGAACACTCACAGGAAGTAAAAGAATAGGAAGACTAACACTTAAATGAGTGGAATTTTGTGTAGAAGTAGTCATAAGAGAAAAAACATAGATAGCTATGCTAGAAAGAGTGGTAGAAATTGGGATAGAAGGTTCAATGGTTGTTGAAAGAGTAGTATATCTTAACTCTTGAGAACATTTGGTCAAAGAATTAGAATGAGTATTAAAAAGGTGAGATATACTACACAAGATAGAAAGGTCATTATTATTTTTATTAACGAGCTTTTAAAGAGCTTCAATAACATCAACACTATTGGGATATTGATTTTCTTGAGCAAGCCAAGTTTCCAATTTATGAAATTCACTACAAAGCATATCAATTCACAAAGGAGGAACTCTTCAAGCATCATTCTCATCATGAGATCAGTGTGAATATTTATGCTCTATGATAGGACTAATATCATGAGAAAAAATGTAAGAATCATCAAACGAACCCATGAGTCTATGACTTTTCTTAGCAAGAATGCTATAAGTAGGGCTTTGTGTAAATATGCTCATAAAAAAGGAGATCACAAAAGGAAATGTAATGCTACATTAAGAAAAACCCAAGAAATAAGAAAACAAAGAACAAATAACATAATTGTAACAATTTATTTTTATTAATTCAACTAATTACAAGCAAAAGTACAATGATTGAGCCACACTCAATCTAAAAACCTCAAAATACAAGAAGATATCATCCAAATATGCTTCCATTATGATGCTAATACAAATTGAGTTCAGTACAATAATGAAGTACAACATCATTCTTAATCACTAATGTCCAACATCTGGATCCTACAAGTAATCAAATACTGATTCAAGAAGAAACTTCAACAGTTATCCATAGCTACTTGCTAATCAACTTGAAGCACCTATAAATCACACAAAAATGCAACACAACACAAAGGGGGCTTAGTACACACTGAGTTGAAAAACATAATCCACTTGCATACATGTTAGAATAAACACATACATAACCATAATGCAGATATTTGATTCACTTAACATAGTGCTGTTGCAAAATTAATATGCAAGATGTTAACATTTACTTAACAATGCAAAATTAAACTCACACTAAGAATAACCCATAAATGAATCATATATATACTGAGGTTTCATTGTTATGGCACTAAGATTATGCATCCATGTTTGGTATGCTCATAGTCAACACATAACAACATTCTCTATTATACTTGTCAATGACAGAATAGAGATTTGCCTTGTTTAAGTCATAGGTAAGGCCAATTATCTTTTTTATATGTAATTAACCCACCCAATTCATTCATTTTAAAGTTATCACTGAATTAATTAACTGAATAGGATAAACCCAATTGAGCCACCCTGATATATGTTCATCACAACTATTCTTAAAATAGACATCAAACAGATATACTAAGAATGTACATGCAACAGATATAAAATCAGTTTACAACTTGATACTACATCCTTTAATCCATCTGTAATACATCTTATTCTGCCAATTTTAAAGGTAAATATAGATAATTATAACAACATAAACTAAACCTATAATATGAAGATCACGTAAGTACAATTGAACTATTGTCTTAGCTCAACGATACTTACAGAATCTTCATACTATACATTCAATTTCCTGCTGACCTAACCATCTACTCTTAACTTCGAAATGACCAAGATAACAAATCAAAATGCACATGATATTCTTGCTTTAAATGACATATCATCAAACAAATATCATAATCTATCTCAATACTTGAAATGACTTTCTATTTCAATTATGAACTGAAAACATCTTTATAACAAAAGAATTCCGTTTCAGACATCTCATCTCAAAATGATCCATAAATTCTATTAAGACACTTCATAATCAAAATTAAACATAATAGAAACTAAGTAGAGCCAATGCTTAACAAATTACCATTAACAATGTTATTAAAAAGCAAGTGTCTATTGAAGTTACACCTATGTTTGACAATAAGCCACCACCCAATTATAACTACAACAGCATATAAAAACATAATATCTGAAAACAATATAAAATGTGATCCATAAAATTGGCATTGTAACTTCATCATGCCAATACCCAAAATAATTAAGATGTAACTTTCCCTATACTATAAGATGCAAACTAACTGTTCACATAATGCTGCCCTCGATTACTATTCACAACAGACATCATGTCCATCCAACAACTTAATCATAGCTAAGTATAAATTCGTACTTCCTTATTAAAACAATTTCTATATTTATAAAAAAAAAAAATTATGCTGTCGCATGAAATTTCTAATTGTTTCAATCCACCTCTTAATTGTTTAACAGAATGTCACCATAACAAAAATCAATAAAGTTTACAATTATCATATAAATACTTTATACTAATGATATGAATTCGAACAACACTAAATTTCCACAACAATTGACTATTGACAGCATCACAATCACACAATAACACAACAACACAAAGTTGATAATTGCTTAATTTAGCATTCATAAGTTTCATACTAATTGTTTGATGTAATGTCTACCCATGGTTTCATTTAGATGTTCAATAGTTGTCTATGTTTTTGGTTTCCAACATTTCAAACACCATATAAGACTTCTAAAACCCGAGTTTTAAAAAAACAATCATTGTGAATCAATTTTAACATCACACCCATATTTATATTTCATAAGTCAACTCAGGTTTTACACCTCAAACCAACAAAACATTCTAATCTATATTTATGCCTCTACTTCACGCAAACGGTTTGATATTATACTAAACCCTTAGTCCATGTAAGTTTATAAAGTTGCAAGCATGTATTTATTACTAGGTTTGACTCTGAAAAAAAACCACATATTAATGCCAACAATCGACATTACAATCTACCCTGGGTTTGATTAAACACGAATACGTATATAACTATTTTACATAAAAACCAAACTTAAACTAAAACACATTTCATAATGAATCTGTGCCCTATCTCATATGCCAATTTTTTAACAAACACCTATTTCATACATGAAAATGAAACAAACCAAAAATAACACCTCAGGTTTACAAAACTAAATATAGAAAACAAGATATAATCCACATTTAAGTCCAAATACAAACAACAATGCAAGAACTTACATAGTACCCTCAATCCAAATATAGATATATACAAAACTCGGTAGTCCATTTGCCCAATCCTGCATACACCCATACTTGGGTATTGGTATTATAAAAACTACAACATTTCCTATTTCCTTCAAATAATTAACACCCAAATAAAAGTAAGGAATAGGTTAGAAAATGCCCCCCTACCTCAAATCACAGTAGGAGCCCAAAATGCTCGATACAGAGCTCTGCAATAAAATTCACTGCCTAAGCCCCAAATACCAAAACAAAACCACACTTCCAAACTGGAAACACTGATAATGATTGATAATGTGAATCCCAACAATGCTCGGCTTCATAAGCATGAATGCCCTATCAACCCTTACCTCCATGATGCTGATTCTTAGCAACAAGCATCATAGATGCATATCATACAGAGCAATGCGGCCAAGATTTCGGCCAAATTCAACAAAAAAAAAATCTCATTCTCATCCAAAACTGGATGACCAAAGCCAAACTACAATTATTCCTCGTAACTTGCATTTAATTCAACAGAGACACCTCACTATGCCGAGTACAAAATGACAGTCACAATGCCACCGCGATATATATTTGGCTTTTAAACAATGAACATAATACCTTATTCAAAGCATTCGAGACCCATTTAGGGTAACAAGGTTATAAGAGATAATTAACCCTTTTAGAAAATTTTTATTAAAAAAAAATGGAAAATGTTTTGCCAATCTCAACTTAAGTATTTAGTCCCCTTTCCATCACAAGTATATTTGCAAAGCCAACTGAATTTATAATTAATAAATTAATATATGTCATATAATCAAAACCAACATAGGATGAGATGCAATAATCAAATCCCCTCTCAGTCACACATATGTGAATAAAATAACAAGGTTCGTACACATACAACACATAAACATACAAATTTAAAACTTTCTTTCCAATATATTAAAACACAAAATGCAGTTTTCATCAAGTTAGAAACATAACAAACATGATCAATACCCAAACAGCATGCAATTATAGTTTCAAATTATAACATCCTAAGTAACCTTCAAAACTAAACAAATAGTTTTGAATAGAAAATACGTTCATCATAAGTCTCGAGTTCCAAATGACACAAAATATAACCAAGTTCTACAATGAAAGACAACATATCAACTAAAATGAACTCCAAACAGTAAAGTCTTAAAATGTTGTTGAACAGAAGTAGTGGTCAGGCATGACAGGAAAGGCTATTGAAATATAACCAAAGTAAAGAGCATCCAATTTAACCGGAATATATATGCAAAATAATCCAACACTAAAAAGACAGGGGGCTCACAATGGGTTCACCAAAATGTTTGGTGGTGAAATGGAAGCACTTTAATGGGATGTAGGCCTCCACTTTACAAGGTACCAAGCTATTAAATTATGTGTGTGAGAGGGAAAGAGGGGGATTTCAAAGTATGATTACACTTATGATATGAATTAGATTAGCTAGGACCTAGAGGAAGAAGGGTGTTCATACTAAATTAGGGTTGTAAACACGGATGCAATACAAAGAAATATACTCTATTTGGCCCTTAATAGGATAATGTGAATGTGAAATTGAAAAAAAACCAGAAATCTCCCCATAATTTTAGATTGAAGGAATAGGTTGACATGGAAGGACATCCTACAACTAGGTTGATGTAGCATGTGACTTAGAAACTAACAACTCCAGAAAGATTGAAAACTATAGATTCCAAATCTGCAATTCTTTTCAATCCCAACCTACAAACCACTGCTAAAAGAAAGGTTTGGGTGTTGGGGTTTGATGAGGGCTTGAATTGGTCATGCCCTAGATTAAGGAATCAACCATAAATGGGAAATGTACATATAAAGGACTATAAGAACAAGCTAAATTTTAGGATTCAAATTGCTTGTATGTATGTAATGTTGATCTTGAATTAGAAATGTAGGATATCTCCACACTTTGCAATGGATCTATCATAACTCCTTCATGGTGCCATGGATATGGATATCCATAAATGAAGAGGATGAGTGCTTCAATGTGGATCTCCTTCCTTGATGGCCAACAATACACTAAATCTTGAATAGGAAACACTCACAATGGATTTTCCAACGATAGATAAAATCTCCTTGCTTGAATACTTGAAAAAGGCTAAAAAATATTCACTAGATAAAAGATCTTGAGAATGAGATGCTTGATGTTCATTAGATATGAAAATTGAGCCTCCAAGTCTCCTTATATATGAGTTTTTAGGTGGGAAAACAATACAAGCCAACCGGATAATGGTCATAAACTAATTAAATCCTCGAGGAATTTCAAGCCTTGAGATCTAGAAATATTGGGGAATAGATCAACCTAGGCTGACCTAGTAGAAGACTATGTCTACCTTGGAGGACTAGGTCAACCTAGGTCTACCTAGTCTAGATTAGGTCAACCTTAGTTGACCTTATCTAGTAGGATAACTCCTAGGTGGCACAGAGACCCATGTAGATGCTAGAGAGATTAGGTGGAAAGATGGAAGAAAGAAGAGGAAGAATAGTAAAAGAGAAGTGAGCATGAACATATCCATGGTTTGAAGAGGGAATCATGAAGAGGAGGGAGCTCAATAGTCTTAAAGGAAAGTGTATCCATTTTAAGAGCGTACAATGTTGAGATTGTCCCATTACATATAGGGTAGATATATATTTTTATCAAGTAAGAATATCATTTAAGTGTTGATGTGGAGCCTTATCAGACTCAAAGTTTAGTTGATGAAGGGTGCTCCCCTTAATAGCATAAATACATAATAGAAACAAAGAAATAACAACAATTTGTGATAACAAAATATGGAATTCTTATAATTGTTGCAATTGTGGAATTACAAAATTTAGAGTTACAATATGCTAACCCACATGGGTGCCTTCATTGCAATAATCTACAAGACAAAGCTGTAAACTATCACCCAAAGCTATCCTAGAGAATCTTTGAGCATTTCTTAAATAGCTAATTTTATGCCACCTGGGAAGGTTCTAGATACTCAAACTTAATACCTAGGGCCGAAAAACCCTAACAATACATATACAGTCCGCCAAATACATTTTTGACATTTATTTTGGATATTTTAGTTGGCCCAACTTCGAAAGGCCATAACTCTCGAACTGTTGCTCCAATTGGCTATTATAACCACTTTTTAGAAACCTCAACTTCTAATCTTTAGGCTCAAATTTTCATAAGCACCCATCCGTTGAGCATTTGTGCCTCATCTAGACTCATTTAGGTCTTCAACGGTGAGCTTGAAGTTTATATACCAAAATTGCAAACCAAAAATCTGTAATGAATCCATGAATACACATGATATGGCACTAAACCTCAACTGGTAGGCTGATATATCCAAGATGAATATCCAACTCTGAAATTAGGACATTCTTAGCTTGTATGGGTGACTTACTATGTGGAAATGTTCCATAGATAGAAACTTTACACTAAGACAACCCTTATTCAAACTACTAATATGAAATATTTTTGGTTGATGCAAGATTTCTCTTACACATAGGATACTCCTACATTAGACACCTAGGTTAATTTGAGAAGTGATCCATCACGTCTCAGGTGTGTAGATGAAAATCAAGATGGTTAATATCCTCCCTTGCTAGCCATGATGAATCTTCTATAGTCCTTCCTTTCCATTTGACCAAGTATTCTTCATAAGTTATGTTCCTTTTAGTTTTTCCAACATGACTGTCTAATATCTCTTCAATCTCCTTTAGGGCCAAACTAGCTGCTGGAATACTCCACTACACTTCTACAACTTCATCACCATCACCTCCTTCATAAAAATCTACCAAATCTAAAATGTTAAATACTAGTAAAATATTCAATTCAGAAGGCAACTTCACTTCATAGGCATTTCCAGAGTCATACCTTTTCACTATCTTGCACAGTCCAAACATCTTCATTTTTAGCTTAGTATACGTACCCACTAGAAAATGAGCCTTTCTCAAATGAACCATGACTTCATCTCCAATATGAAATTCCTTATACCTCCTTTTCACATCTTCCTTAACCTTATACTTTGTATTCATCTTTGTAATGTTCTTCCTTACCTCCTCATGGATATTCTTCAAATGTTTACCAGATTCTTTTGCTTCAGCATTACTTATCTCTCCTTTATCCAACTACCTCAATTCATAAGCATTTTTGGTACTACTCCCATATACAATATAGAATTGTGATTTAAAAGTACTCATATTGACATAATTATTATATGCAAATTCTTCTTGTTGTAAAATCATATCCCATCCCTGTGGTTTATCTCCAACTGAGCATTTTAACAAATTTCCCAAACTTCTATTCATGACTTCTATTTGTCCATTAGTCCGTGGATGATGTGATGAACTAAACTTCAAATTTTTCTTCAATTTCTTTCACAATGTACACCATAAATACCTAGAAAATTTTGTATCTCAATCTGAAACTATACTCTTTGGCAGGCCATGTAGTCTCACCACTTCTCTTAAAAAAATATTTGCCACCTGAATAGTGTCACTAGTCTTCTTGCAAGGAATGAAATGTTCCATCTATGAAAACTTGTCAACCACCACAAAAATAGAATCATGCCCTCATTGAGTACTTGGTAATCGAAGAATGAAGTCCATGCTAAGACCCTCCAATCGCCTCTCTGGTATAAGTAATGGTTGATACAACCCCGTATTTTGTTTCATTCTTTTTTCCATCTAACATACTCTACACAAACTTCTTTGCATCTTTCTATAACTATGGCCATTAATAATTCTCTGCAACCAAAGAAATGGTCTTATCTCTCCCAAAGTGTCCAACCAATCCTCCACTTTGCTTAAATTCCTTGATGAGATTCTCTCTCATTGGACTCCTTGGAATGCACAACTGGCTCCCTTTGAATAACATACCATCTTGGATTATAAAAGACAACCAATTTTTCTTGTCAAGAGTAATAGGTTATGTACAAGCCTTCCACACTTCACCAATATCAGGATCCTCTAGATACAAATTAATGAGTTCATTGAACCCAATCACCTTAATTAGAAACACTTCTATATTTCCCACTCTTGTGTTTCAAAACAAATGTATAACTTTGGAAAAACTCAACCCACTTCAAAAGCCTTTGATTCAATTTTCCTTGACTATTAAAATATTGCAATGTTTGATGATCAATATAGAAAAAAGATCCTTAGGAAGAAGATAATTTCTCCACTTCTTCAATGCTTGAACTACCTTCTTGGCTCCAAATAACTCCTAATGCAATAGCACTAGCATCCTAATGTACTTGAAACACTTTTTTAAAATCTAGAAGTGCTAAAATAGGCTTCTCTTTAACTTTTTGTTTCAATAGATTAAAATTATTATTTGGTCCTACAGTCCACTTAATTTCCTTCTTATCCCTTCTCATTGTTTCAATCAAGGGTCCACAAATACTACTAAAACATCTTATGAAATTTCTTTAAAAACTAGCCATTCCATGAAAAGATCTCGCCTCTGTAACACTCTTTGGAGTAGGCCATTAAAGGATAGCCTTCAGTTTCTTTGGGTTCATTTTTGGACCTTTTTCCAAAACTAGAAATCCTAGGTACACCAACTCCTTCTTCACAAAACTACACTTCTTCAGGCTTATTAGCAACTCTTCTTCCCTCAACTTATCAAACACCTTTTGAATATGCAACAAATGTTCTTCCAATCTCTTACTAAAGATCAAATATTATCTAGGTGAGCAATGTCAAACTTATCTAGAAATTCCTTTAGTGCTTCATTCATGAGCAACATGAAAGTGCTCGGTGCATTGGTTAGCCCAAAAGGCATGACTAACACTCATATAGTCCTTCCCTTTTCTTGAAAGAAGTCTTCCACTGATCGCCTTCTTTGATATGGATATGATGGTATCCACTCTTTAGATCTATCTTTGTGAAATACACAACTCCACTCAAACAATCCATAATATCATCCATTCTTGGTAATGGAAATCTATACTTGATTATGATAATGCTGATAGCCCTTGAATTTTTACACATCATCTATTCTCCATTCTTCTTTGATGCTAATACTATCAGTACAACACATAGACTTAGCCTCTCTCGAAACTACCCTTTTTGCAATAACTCATGAGCTTGTTTGTTCATATCTTCACTTTTGGTTGGTGTCATTCTATGTGCTACCTTGTTTGAAAAAATGGCTCCTTGAATCAAATCCATCTGGTGACTGATCTTCCTTACTTAGGGTAATATGTTAGGTACATTATCTAATACAATATTAGGAAACTCTCCCAACAAATCTACAAATTCTACAGGTACCTCTACTTCTTCTTTACCATCTTTTGGAATTATAGAAAATATATATATGTTCATGTTTCATACCTTTGAGAGACTCATTTCCATCAACAAAACATATTCTGGCAGCACTACATACCTTTTCTTTTTTCTCCTTCAATGGATTTAACTTATGTTTCACTTCATCCTTTGTTAGAGTGTTATTATTTGCTCACACATCCTATAGAATGTGCCTGTCAAAATTCCATGACCTACTAAGCAACATATGACGTATGTTCATTAGTATGATATTGCAAAGAACCTCATCCTTGTACCTTCCAATCTTGAACTTCACTGAGCATTGATCACTGAACATGACCTTGTGGTCATCTTACACCCAAGTAATATAGTATGGATAAGGGTTTTTTTGCATCTTCATATTCAACTTTATCACCATCATTTCTAACACCAAATTGTTAGTACTTCCACCATCAATCATCACATCACAACACTTATCTCCACATCTACACCTTGTTTGAAATAAGCTCCTTCTTTGATCAGGTTCATTCTCACCACTTAGTAGGACTCTTCTATTAACTAGGACTTCTCCTTTGTTAGCATCTCCAGAATGTGATGATCTAGCATCTTCATCAATATGTGCAACTCTAGCATCATCTTCTGCTCTCTAATTTGTCCTTCTTTGGTGCTGGGAACACTCAAATGCTCTATGCTCTTCTTCTTCATAGTGAAAATATTTCCCACAAAAGCCTCCTCTTCCAGATCCTTGTCCTCTACCTCTTCCTTTCTGATCTCTATTATTTTGATCATGGAAATGATTGTAATTATTTCCCCTCTAGTTCTAACTACTATTGCTCACCTCATCCTTTTTCTTTTGATCATTTGCTAGATCTTCCATCGTGACATATACCATGTTTTTGTTATGAATTTTTTTCTCAACTTGTCCTCTACTCTCAGGGAAAACTAGTATGCCTCCTCAATACTAGTCATTCAAACTAGGCTCAAATCCTCCTGAATGCTTAGCCTTTACCCATTCAGATAATAGACAACTTTCTCCTTATTAGCTTCTTCATTTCTGGTTCTAGTGGGAACTCAGTAGAACTCTTCAATATACTCTTGAATAGATCTTCCCACTTGCTTCAACCCTTGCATTTTCTTTAGCAAATCCAACTCATAATCCATGTGAATAAATTATCTCTTCAATCTAGCTATCGTCATGTCTCATCTGGTGATTTTTTCCTTTCGTCTACTATTTATGTGCAACTAGATCTCCTACGACTAGATCTTTGTGTGACCCTTCAGTTTGGCCTTTGCAAAATTGACCTTATCTAGATCTTCAATATCTTCATATTCAAAGTACTCTTCCAATTCATTGATACAATCAATTAGCTCCTCTGGTTTAATATTTTCCAAAAATGTTGGGAGATCAAACTTAGGTCTTTTTCCAATCTTGAAAATTACTTTAGAAAGCTTTTCCTCTTTTGGGTTTAAAAATTGATCTTCTACTACTTGATCCACATTTCCTTCTTCTCTTTCATCCCCACTTTCATAATCTCCTACGTCAAGATTCATTATTTTGCACATTTATTCTTTCAATTCTTGCATTTGTCTCTAGAGGGATCTAAAACCCTTAGGTGTAATAACTATGACTCTCCCACCACATTCTCTTCATGGAGGCATCTTTGTGCTTCTACTAAAACCCTAGTGCAAACTTCCTCATAATCAATGATCTCTCAAATGCTCAACCCAAACCACAGTACAAGTGCAACTGCCTCATAGTCGATGATCTATTTACACACTTAGGTACTCCAACTCTGATACAACTTGATGAAGGGTGCTCCCCTTAATACAATAAACACATAACAGAAACAAAGAAACAACAATTTGCAAGAAAAAAATATGGGCTTCTTATTATCGTAGTAATTACGAAATTACTAAATTTAGAATTACAATATGCTAACCCACATGGGTGCCTAAGTGATGGACTATCACCTAGAGTTGTCGTAGACAATGTTTGGGCATTCCTTAAAGAGGCAATTTTATGCCACCCAAGAAGGTTCTAGGCACTCAAACTTAATATGTATAGTTGAAAGACCCTAAAAATACATATAGTGTTAGCCAAATACATTTTTGACATTTATTTTTGAATTTTTAGTCGGCCCAAATTTGGAAGGCCATAATTCTCTAACCCTTTCTCTGATTGGCTATTCTAACCACTTTTTAGAAACCTTAGCTTCTAATCTATAGGCCTGGATTCATGCAAGCGCCTATTTAGCATGTTTATGGGCCTCATTCTAGCACATTTAGGCCTTCAATAGTGAGCTTGCAGTTTATATACCAAAATTACAAACCAAAAATCTATAATAAATCTATGAATAGGCATGATATGAAACTGAACCGCAATTGGTAGTCTGATATATCCAAGATGAATATCCACCTCTGAAATTAAGACATTCCAAGCTCATATAACTGACTTACTAACTAGAAATCCTCTATAGACAATAACTATTCATTAAGACAACCCTTATTCAAACAACATAAATAAAATATTTTTAGTTGATGCAAGATTTCTCTTACACCCAGGACGCTCCTACATCATTAGCGTGGTTCCCTCCTCTGGATTATTACTATGGGGGTTTTTGGGTAGCATCCTCAAGATGAGGTCAAGAGGTAGCACCCTAAAGGGTTTTTGAAGTAAAAAAATGACCCTATTATTGTAAAAGATACCGAATATTTTTTTTTTTTTCTATTGGACAAGTTTTTCTAGCCCTAACTTGTTAAGCAACAAATTGCTTGTAAAAAATGGCTTAGGGTTAGGGATTAAATAATGTGTGATGATATTGTATCATCTTGTAGTGGTATTGAGTTGTAAGGGATTGCAAATTGTAATAACTAGATAATAATAATATTGGACTTATTGTTGGTGGATGTATCCCAGGGATTGGCTGAACTACATTGAATCCTTGTGTCTTCTGTTCTCTTCTATGCGATTTATTAGTTTCTAATATTGGTTATATTTGTATGTAATTGTTATTTCCTTTTGTGGTTAATCCTAAAAAGTGGTATCAATGCAAGGTGTCATCATTTTTTTTATAGTTATCATTTGTAAGAATGTCTTACGTTTGAGAGGAAGTCTTGAGGCTGAGTGGTAGAAATGGTAGACGAGGGTAAGTTGAAGGTTGAGAAGTTTAATGGGAAGAACATTCAGTTATGGAAGATGCAAATGCAGGACTATTTTTATCAGAAGGATTTATGGTGACCATTATAAGGAAATACAAAGAAATTGACTACTATGACCGATGAGGATTGGGAAATTCTGGATCAAAGGGACTTGGAAGTAGTCATTTATACCAAGAACAATTGGTTGCATTTACTATTAAAAAAAGATAAGATGGTAGAAGAGTTGATGCACACCCTAGTGAAATTGTATGAAAATCCTTCTGCTTCAAATAAGGTATTTTTCATGAAGCATTTATTTAATATGAAGATGGAAAGAGGTGGATCTATTGCAGATCATTTAAATGAGTTTAATATAGTTACAATTTAGTTATCTACTATTATTGTTAATTTTGATGAAGAAATTAGGGCTCTCTTTATTTTGTGTTCTTTTCTTGAAGATTGGAATGGCTTGGCAATTATTGTGAGTAATTTTGTTTCGGGATCTAATGACCTAAAATTTGATGATGTGATTGGTATTATTCTGAGTGAGGAAATTTGTAGTAAAACTTCATGTGGATCTACATTGGGAAGTGTTTTGAATGCATAAACCAGAGGCAAAATGACTGAAAGAGAAAACAATTCTAGAATTCGTGGGAAATCAAGAGGAAAGTCAAAGGGAAAGAGGTCTCAATCTAGAGGACCAAGAGATTTTTGGTACTATGGAAAAACAACACATAAGAAGAAAGATTTTTGGACTCAAAAGTACAATGAAGGGGAAAAACAAGAAGGGAACAAGGAGGCAAATGTGGGAAGTAATAAATTCAAAGTCAAGAATATTATCATATAGAGTTTATAGTGTTTTAACTGGATAAGGTATATTGTAATTAGAAATTTCTACAAGCACGTATTTTAACACTAAAATGGATGTCAATTTTGAGAAAGAAAAAAATATTAAATCATATAAAAAAAATTAAAATTATATGACGTTCTAGAGGAGAGAGTTCTCTTCAAGAATGTATAATTTTTCTTCTGGTAAGAATAGATCTATTTTGAAAAATGTGGTGGGAGATGAAAACTATCAATTTTAGGTGAGTTGAAATTTGAATCATTATAAAAGAGAAAAGATAGGTCGAGAGTCAAGTTTTATTTTTGATTGTTCTAGCTATATATGTTATCTATAATATAGTCCGAGTTCAAACGGAAATAATTTTATTTTCATATGGTTTGGTGGTGGGAACTAAACCCCTAACTATCAACATTTTTCAGCAACTAAAAAATATATATATATATAAGTTAAGAAAATATATCAACTCTTATTCCAAATAATTATTAAATATTATAATCCCAAACTTCATCCATTTCTACACATTTCATTAGTTTACTTTATTTTTAATTTCTAAATAATCATACCATTTTTATGTCATTGAAGGTCAATAGTTATACTTTTGTTGGCCTTTTCCTTTATAGAAGGATGACACAAGTTTGTGCTTTTACCCTTCAATGAATCAATACTTTGAGGCCCAATCTATTTGAAAATTCCTGATTGATACATTGCAATGATGATTTCTGTTGGATTTTGCACTAGTTTTTGCATTGTATTTCCTTTTTCCCTTCACTAGTCGTGCACCATCACCATCTTTCGAATTATCACCCAAGTCTATTATATTATTTTGGCTACTATGGGTATTGACCTATAGATCTTGGCTACGCTGGCTATTTACCTGAATATCTTTTTCAAGTTCATCGTGATCAGATATATCAAGTTCACCAACTTCGTCAATATGTGCCAGTGGAACTGGTAGTGGCCGTGGTTGGGAATCTTGTAAATGCACTTGTGATAATGTTGCTTCCCGATTTTGGCATCCAAAATATGATGCCAAGGTGTGAGTTCACTTGGCTGGCCTTTCTTGACTTCCATCACATGTAGGACTCTTACCCTTGTTCATGTTTAACATCTCCAAAGAAAAATAGGCTGCCATAAAATTCAAGTTATTCAAAAATTGACTATTGACTATAGTCTATTACATATACAAATCTAAATAGTATTCATTGGTTGTATGACCTATACTTCAAAATATAGATGTCCTAAGTCCCCTTGATTATTGTATTGGTCCTAGTTGATAACTAACCACTAACAATCTAACTTGTATCTACTACATATAAGAAAGAACTAAAATTATAGAGAACATATAGATAGGGGTCTGATATACTTAGCTTTGGCTAAAATATAGTCATCGCACTCGTGGCTTACCCAACAATGATCTCAGTAGTATAAGAAATTGAGACTTTGCTACTGAATACTGATTGGAATTGAGACAACCTAACTATCTATGACTGTATTTATACCACTCTTTTGTGGCGAAATCCATGGGAATATTATAGGGCATGACAAATAATTCGTGAAGCCTACATAAGAAAAAACTGTATTCTAGAATTTTGAAGGCAAATATGGTTCATCCATTATAAGGCCATGCATAATATAGATGGTGAAATTGAATTTTTGTGGACACATGTCCATATATTTGGGGGGTGAATGTCATCCCTCTCCTAAAACATTTTTTAAAACCAAGGGCAAATTGAGGCCATCAAAAAAATTGCCTGGGAAATCATAGGCGAAAGTGTTTAATTTGTTGTGTGCCAAAAATATTTTTGACTGGCTATTTCATTTTGAAACACAATCTAATGAAATAAATCCTCTAGCGATGGGACCAGGGGTTTGACTTATATTCGGTAAACTTGGGGCGACGCGCTAACCACCATATGTGTAAAAACTTTACCAAATTGACATTGGTCGCTGGGTAACAATCACCATTTTGTGATTATTCACCAGTATAGTGAACCCTAACAAAAAGTAAATTTAACAAAAAAAACTTTATAATCAATTTTTTAATGTGTATTATGTTCTATAATATCATTTTTTATAAAAGTGGAAAAACTTATGACTATTTTAATATATACAAATAAGATTTGAAGATCTCACTTCTACAAAATTGCAACTTAAGCAACACAAACTTTAATAGAAACAAAACTCATGCAACTTTAAACTATGCTTAAGTAATAAGATGATCAATTCTCTTTCTATTTTAAATATATTAGTTTCTCAAAAAAATAGTTACATATTAATTCTATTATCTAGTTGATTACACCACAAGTAGAAAATTTTCAACACAAACACACAAACTATTGCTACCCTTGTTCACTCCCCAATTTTAAAAAAAATTCAATTTAGTGATGATTTAATAAGTTAGCGGGTTGTCCCAATCTCCAAGTTTAAATGGATCATAGCAAATGGAGATTTTTTGAAGTACTAAGGGACATGACTAACACAACCAAATATTTGAATACCAATGATGAAAGGATGTTGGAAAGGGTTGTGAATTTTTACTTTAGACCTATTCATTTCATTTCATTTAATATTTTCAAAGTATATTTTACAAAATATAATTTTGTGCCTATCCTACAATTATTGTATTTTATGAGGGTACAATTATTTGTACAAAAAAGTCCAAAATGGAGTAGTGTCTTCTATTAAACTATGCATCTATTTACAAGGATCTAAAGTAGTAGCAAATCAAAAGTTTTAAAAAAGGAAGATAGTGGTATTGCTATCCAAAAGTTTAAAAGAAGGAAAATAGTGGTATTGCTATCCGAAGGAAGATAACAGTGCTTGATTTTTCAATAGAGTGGAGGGGAGGGGTATTATATAAGATTGAAGAGAGACAAAGAAATAATAATGGAATAGCTAAACATGGCTGGTATGTTTATTTGGTGATTAAGTTATGCCATTTTGGGCATGTATCATAGTTTTGGGTCTTTAAAGTTAATTTTGTAATTATTTAAAATATGTATATTTGCATTTTTTTTATTGAATAGGTGAAGATGGTTTCATCATTGCAGTGATATATGATGATGTGTACTTTATGATTTTGATCTTATAAAATGATAAATGTTGATTGAAATGTTTTCAACCATTTTAGTAATCTTATTCACATTTTTGCAAGAACTTTATAATAGTTGTAAAATATTTTTTCACAATTTTAAACTACACATGGAACATCATTGTATAATTTGAATTTTATTTTGCCATCATATTCAATACAAAAATACCATTAAAACTGTATTAAACTATCGACTTAATCCTTACACCCTTGAAAAGCACAACTACTAATTTAATAATCATTTAAATCTATTTATTCAAACATCAATTTACGATAGACAAAATGAAAAGCGCAAAAGGAAGGGTACTACATAATTTCACAAATGCAAGAAGGAACACACCCTTTCACAAATTCACGCACATGCCCAAAAGAAAAAGAAGAAAACAAACAAACGTTCACATGGGTAGACGCATAATTTGTGGTGAGAAGAAAAGTGTAGTCTAGGTAAAGTTTAGATGCGTATAATACTTTTCCACGTTGAATGGTCAGAAGACACAACGAACAGAGATATGTGGTCGATATGAAAGTCGTCCAATTTTCTGCCAATTTTTCTACGTTGATTAGACTCAAATTTTGAATTACCACAAATTTGCAATTACCACAAATATGTTATCCCTAAATGTGTGAAGATATTTCCAAGCATGTGCGCCCATTTGTGAAGGGTCAGTCAGATCTTCGTTCCTTTCTTCCCAAGAATGTCATCATGGGGGTCTAGTGGCAACATCTATACAGCCAGGAAAATGCACTTCCATACGAAGGAGAGGACTTCGTCAATTTTTTAAAAAGTTAGAAAATGCAATGTAAAGAAAGTGCATTTTCGTGGCTGTATAGCTACGGGCCTCTCGGCCTCTCCCATGTTTCTTTGGATTTTCTCTCCCTATTAGTCATGGGACATTTCAGCCCCAATTTGACTCTAAAATTCTAATGAAATTAAATTTATCAATAGTTGAACTAAACCATTGTTATTACTTATTTAAATATTTATTTATTAATATAATTTTATATGAGAAATTAAATGCTTTTGAGTATTAAATGGTAAGCAAATAAGACTGTTCATATGTAATATAGCACCAATTTTGCAATGATCATTGTTTGGTGATCTCTGGTATACAAATTTCAAAAATTTATTCGACAATGAAAAACTAATTCATTTAATTTCAACAAAAAAGTTATACAACCGTTAATATAGTAGATATACTTAGTTGATGTCAATTTTAACACCACCCAATAAATGTGTTACCCTACGTAAATTGTAATGTAAGGTCACTAATGAAAATAGGTGTTGCTAAAAAAAGAAAACAACAAACTTGAAAACCAATAATTTCATGAAAAATCAATATAATATTTATTCTTGATCTCCTCCTAATCTATTTCCAATTCTTTAAATTTATTCATTGCTTGAAATATCAATGTTAAAACAATCCAATAATAAATGAAAGATCATAAATTCAAATCATGAATAACCCATTTAATAATAATAGGTAAATATCATTTATAATCTCATAATCCAAGAAACCATGAGAACAATTGTGACAAGGAGCATGAGGTGCAATAGAATGTTAATTAAGCTGGGAATGAGAATTTGAAGGCATAGGTATGGATAGATAAAATACCATTGCCATAAGACAATTGTGAGAGTGTGTAGATTATAGGAATGAATGACCCACTCTCCAAACTATATATAGAATGAATGATTGAAGAATGATAAGAGTAGTAAAGAAGCCAATTCTACAGTATGTTAAAGTTCAAAATAACTAAGAAATACATCTAGAAAATAATTTACCAAAATATAAACAAATCTATAAAGCTATAATGCCTTATATTATACTAATTTATTAGCCTCTCATAACTATTTAAATTGTAATTGTCAAATTTGTATCAAACCATATATGGGCTCTTGCTCTTATATTTTCTCTACTAATTTTATTGGAAAAATGACTCATCCACTTCCTTATATTTCATCATTGATGCATTTTGTTCATAAGCCAAGTCTCTAAAAATTTATCTCACTTGTAAGAGATGGACACAATATTTCTGCAAGAATTTTTTTTTCTGGGACATCTAAGTAGATACCTGTGAGCATCCTCTAATTTTTTGGTAAGACTTGTTATTATGAACACACTTTTCTCAACTAAAGTAAAATTATACAATCACAAGATGCAAATTATAATGCATACATGGATTCTTAATTTATGGATAGAATGCAGATTGCATTGAAGAAGAGATTAGTTTGGTCTTTGCACTAATCTTTTTAATTCTTTCTATGTATAAACAATGTGTGAACAAGATTTTGTTGAGAAGTAAGTTGAGCTAAAGTCTCTAAACCTACAAAACATTGTGGTCTACAAGCTTTGGTGATTGAAAAAAAAATGGCTCTGTGCCTAGTTTGGTAGACAAGGGAAAGATGAGAGTTGAGGTTGTGGGATATAATTGTATACATATCAAGTACATTTTATTGAAAATTTACAAAGCTACTTCAAGAAATCTATTTTCAATACATGTAACAATCATTGTGATTTATTTTGTGCACATCACCTCATCACTTAATTAATAATAGATTCGAAATGTAAGTAAAATCACAAGAAGCTTTGGCTACCAACAAAAACACCACCAAAATATTAATAATGGATTGAAGTTATATGAAGAAAATAGTTTCTTACCCTTCTAGTGTCAAGTTGACGAGAAATATAAATTTTGACTAGAGATTGGCCCAACATGTTTCAATGAAGTAATCGAGAATATACACAATTCAAAAATGCAAGATTCATTTTCTTCAATCCCATTATCACAATTCATTTTTGAATCTAATGCATTTGTTACACTTTATCAAAAGAATGAAGATTTGACAAAAGAGGAAATGGACAAGAATACATCACACAAATTAGAAAAGGTTTTTTAAAGCATGTGAGATATCCATCCAAGGTAATATCTACAACATTAAACAAAAAATAATAATTCTAAATCATTCAAATTGTGATAAGCTTTTTGAAATGAGGGCTTTAGTCAATGAATATATTATAATGGAAAATCTAATGCAATCCACAAGTTTTAGAATTCTTTTGGATAGAGGAAAAATATATTTATTGCAAGTTTTAGATTTACATATATAGGAGATAAAAATAATAAAAAAGAGATTTCTATTTGAAGGCGAGTCGTGAGGCGTAGTGTTAGGCTAATGATCCCAGTGCTACGCATCAACTCCAGTTCGAGTCACACTAGGTTTACCACAAACCCTTTAAGGGCGAGTGAGTAGCCGAGTTGATGTGAAGGCAAGTCGTGAGGCGTAGTGTTAGGCTAATGATCCCGGTGCTACGCATCAACTCCGGTTCGAGTCACACTAGGTTTACCACAAACCCTTAAGGGTGAGTGAGTAGCCGAGTTGGTGTGAAGGCGAGTCGTGAGGCGTAGTGTTAGGCTAATGATCCCGGTGCTACGCATCAACTCCGGTTCGAGTCACACTAGGTTTACCACAAACCCTTTTAAGGGTGAGTGAGTAGCCGAGTTGGTGTGAAGGCGAGTCGTGAGGTGTAGTGTTAGGCTAATGATCCCGGTGCTACGCATCAACTCCGGTTCGAGTCACACTAGGTTTACCACAAACCCTTTTAAGGGTGAGTGAGTAGCCGAGTTGGTATGAAGGCGAGTCGTGAGGCGTAGTGTTAGGCTAATGATCCCGGTGCTACGCATCAACTCCGGTTCGAGTCACACTAGGTTTACCACAAACCCTTTTAGGGTGAGTGAGTAGCCGAGTTGGTGTGAAGGCGAGTCGTGAGGCGTAGTGTTAGGCTAATGATCTCGGTGCTACGCATCAACTCCGGTTCAAGTCACACTAGGTTTACCACAAACCCTTTTAAGGGTGAGTGAGTAGCCGAGTTGGTGTGAAGGCGAGTCATGAGGCGTAGTGTTAGGTTAATGATCCCGGTGCTACACATCAACTTCGGTTCGAGTCACACTAGGTTTACCACAAACCCTTTTAGGGTGAGTGAGTAGCCGAGTTGGTGTGAAGGCAAGTCGTGAGGCGTAGTGTTAGGCTAATGATCCCGGTGCTATGCATCAACTCTGATTCGAGTCACACTAGGTTTACCACAAACCCTTTAAAGGGTGAGTGAGTAGCCGAGTTGGTGTGAAGGCGAGTCGTGAGGCGTAGTGTTAGGCTAATGATCCCGATGCTACACATCAACTTCGGTTCAAGTCACACTAGGTTTACCACAAACCCTTTTTAAGGGTGAGTGAGTAGCCAAGTTGGTGTGAAGGCGAGTCGTGAGGCGTAGTGTTAGGTTAATGATCCCGGTGCTACACATCAACTCCGGTTCAAGTCACACTAGGTTTACCATAAACCCTTTTTAAGGGTGAGTGAGTAGCCGAGTTGGTGTGAAGGCAAGTCGTGAGGCGTAGTGTTAGGCTAATGATCCCGGTGCTATGCATCAACTCCAGTTCGAGTCACACTAGGTTTACCTCAAACCCTTTTAAGGGTGAGTGAGTAGCCGAGTTGGTGTGAAGGCGAGTCGTGAGGCGTAGTGTTAGGCTAATGATCCCGGTGCTACGCATCAACTCCGGTTCGAGTCACACTAGGTTTACCACAAACCCTTTTTTTCTTCTCTCCATGCTGCTTGGATTGCTGGCCCATCTTTCATGCTTTGGCATATCTGGTTGGAGAGGAATCATCGCATATTCCAAGATGTTCAGCTTGGTGTTTTGCATATTTGGTGGAAAATATCACATTCTCTCCAGGAAACTATTCTTGTGAAGTGTGAGCTTGATGGGGGTATGGATCCGGTTGATCTTGCTATTTGTAATCGCCTCAATTTTCATCTGCAGGATGGGGTTGCAGCTCATAGGTTTCCTTCTATGTTCAGGCAGCTTCACCATCAGAGGAAGGGTCGGGTTAACCGGGATGGGCACTGGACTCCTCCTCCCTGTGGAGTTCTGAAAATTAACACTGATGGTTCTTCTCGTAGGAATCTTGGTTCGGCTAGTATTGGCGGAGTGGCTCATTGTAGCTCTAGGAATGTTAAATTTTTCTTCTCAATTCATAAGGGTGATTATACTAACAATCTCATGGAAGCTCAGGCTATTTTATATGTTGTGGAACAGTGTTGCTTATGGGGATGGAGTAAGATTATTTGTGAGTCTGATTCCCAGGTGGTGGTGAACATGCTTTCTTCGCAAGAGCTTGAGGATGTTAGTTGGCAACTGGCCACTGTTGTTAAGCAGATTCTTTTCTTCTCTTCCTCTTTTCAGTTCATTAGGTTCAAGTATATTCCGCGAGAATGGAATAGACCTGCTGATTGTTTAGCCAAATGGGCTTCTAGTCATGATCCGGGTTGGAATATTAGGGATAGGGGGCAACTATCCTTTGAGATGGTGCAAGAATTTGATGATCTTGTTGCTCAAGATCGAGCTCCTTGTTGAGCTCTCCTTGTTGTATTCCTTTCTGTCTTAATAAACTTTTACCCCTCTTTTTGCAAAAATGTCAGGAAATAACCAAAAATAATTTTTATTGTTGGGACTAATAATTTTTTGGCAAAGAATTGCAAAATCCAAGAGTAAAGCTCCCACATATAAGCCTACCAGCTTAATAAATCATCTAAGTAAGTCCAAATATAGAGTGTGTTATTTGTTCCTTCCATGGTAGGAATCTATTGATGAGGGGTAAAACATTGAATAGTGAATAATGTTTAATTATATCAACCAATCATACATCATACTTTTTTTAACTTTTGTATTTATTACTATGTTGTAGAAAAAGGTGCAAATTGTTTAAGTCTAAAATATATGAAGAATAGTCATGAATGCTTTCATTGGATTTAAATATGGGATGACCTATAGTTAGAAAAAATTACAAACTACAAAGCACAAGAAAATACTTCTTCCAGGGTCTCTTGTAGGTTTGTGAAGCTTGGTATTAGTAATCAATTCTCACCACCTCACCTTTTCTATATACATGTATATTCTAGTCCCTTCTTCCATCTCATCAGTATTATTAATTTAAAGATTTCAAAATTTTAAGAGATAGCCTTGTTGAATCTAATTTCCAGTATGGTTACAATTGTTAAGAGTAGTAGTTTCTTTGTCTCTTTTCTTCTTCTAAACATTTAAATTAAAAACAACTTAGGAAATAGTCAATCAAAATCTATTCAATTAGTTTTTTTTTTTTTCTCTCACATTAATAAGACATACCACAAACTTAAATTCTAAATGCGCATAATTGAGGATTACACTATATAAATGTTATGGTTCCATAGATACATACCAAATAGAACAAATTTAATTTTTGTAATAGCATAAGGCAAAGGCTTCACACTTTCTATAAAATTGATTGAAAGATATCTATGAGATAAGCCTCCTGGAGTGTGGAGGGATGTGATAAACATGCTTTCTCAAGCCAAATCACTTTCAAATTATCAAAAAGATAGGCTTCTTAGTTGCCTAAAGTCAAGTATAGATGTTTTGGAAGGAGAAGTTCAAGAATATTTTTTAGATTTGAGGATATTTCCATAGGACAAAAAATTTATGTCACTACATTATTGAAGCTGTGGGATTATGCTCATCAGTTGGATTGGGAAGATACTTATAGGAATTTGACAAGACATAATACTCAAAATCTATT
Organism: Cupressus sempervirens; assembly: GCA_028749045.1. NCBI lineage: Eukaryota > Viridiplantae > Streptophyta > Pinopsida > Cupressales > Cupressaceae > Cupressus > Cupressus sempervirens. The sequence continues at coordinate 922,423,491 of CM053787.1, read as the reverse complement.
GAGTATTGTTAATAGTCCAATGTAAGTCAATATTCGAAATTTCTTCTATCTTTATTTATGCTTGTTTCCTTGATCAAGGTCTACATCTAATTAGTGATTGGTTTTATGTTGGATGCAAATTTGGCCTTTTGTGCAACTCATTTATTCAAGATAATCGGTTGAATTGTTGGCTTGAATATAATTACAAAATATTATTAAGTTTCTTGTTAGCTTTCTATTATTTTATGAAATGTTTCAAGAGAAGGATTCAAATAGTTTCTTCAAAATTATAAAATCTTTACCTTGATTAACAAAAAAATGTTGATTCAAAAGTGACTTTGGGACACATGTGTGGTAGTAGTTTTAAAATTTTTATTCTTCATGATACCCAAAAAAAAATTGACTCTAACATTGACCAACAGAAAGAATTCAATTAACATGTACAAAATGCTTATATTTCCTACGAGAGAAAAATATATTCCCATAAAATTAAAAAAAATATGTAGATTCACTTTTTAATGCTTCTCAAGTGCCTAAATGTAAGCACTTTAATAGGATGTAGCGCTCCACTTTATTTGGCATTGAGCCATTCAAATATGTGTGTGTGAGGGAGGGAGGGGGATTTCAAAGTATGATTCCACTTATGATTTGAATTATATTAGCTAGTACCCAAACCAAGAAGGGTTCTAATACTAAATCTAGTCGGTAAAGAGGAACAAAGAAATACACTCTTTTCGGCCCTTAATAGGATAATGCGAATGTGAAATAGAACTAATTACTTATGAAATGTAAATCTAGATGCTATGTGAATACAATCAGCCGAACTAAGATGTAAATATAAGGCAAAGGTATGAAATTAAATATGAAAGAATCACCTTAAAATTCATAGAGAAAGATTCTTTTATCTCAATAAATTATGAATTTGAAAGTTTTCTAAACTTTCATCCATAGATCTTGAAAGAAAAGGAAGAAAACCCATAAATCTCCCCCATATCTGAGACTAAAGGAATAAGTTGACATGGAAGAGCATCCTAAAACCAAGTTGATGTAGTCTATGGCTTAGAAACTTATGACTCTTGAAAGATTGCAAACTATAGGTTCCAGACCTATGATTTTCATCGTTCCCAACCTGTAAATCACCATAGAAAAAAAAGGATTGAAGTGAAAATATTAAGGTTTATAAAGAACAAGATAAATTTTAGGGTTCATCTTACTCATGTATATGTAATGTGTATGTAATGTAGATCTTTAATTAGGACTGTAGGTTATCTCCACACTTTGCAATGGATCTATCATAACTCTATCATGGTACCATGAATATGGATACACATCAATGAAGAGGATGAATGCTTTAATGTAGATCTCCTCCTTTGGTAGGTAAAAATATACTAGATCTTGAAGAGGAAATTCTCACTAAGGATTCTACAACGTTAGATAAAATCTCCTTGCTTGAATACTTAAAAAAATCTTGAAAATATTCACTAAAGTGAAGAGCTTGAGAATGAGATGCTTGATGTTCATGAGATATGAAAATGGAGCCTCCAAGCCTTCTTATATATGAGCTTTCAAGTGCAAAAACAATATAGGTCAACCAAATACCGATCATAACCTAATTAAACCCTTCACAACTTTTAGGACATGAGATTTAGAACTGGCGAGGACTATGTGGACCTGAATTAACCTAGTCCAAGACTATGTCAACCTAGGAGGACGGGGTTGACTAGGGTCAACCTTAGTCCACCTGGTGAATGAGGATAGGTCTTGGGTACCATAAAGAGCTAGGATAGATGCCAGAGAGATAAGGTGGAAAGATGGAAGATAGAAGAGGAAAAGGATGAGAAGAAGAGAAAGCATGAGAATATCCATGGTCCTAAGAGGGAATCATGAAGAGGATGGAGCTCAACTATATTAAAAGGAAAGTACATCCATTTTAAAATGATACATTAAGCCCCTATTTTAGCGAGAGTATGAGTTTCGTCAAATTGATGATAAAGTAGATCAAGAGCAAAAGAAATGATCTTATTATGACTAAAGAGGAAACAAATCATCAAGCCAAAAAATGACTTGAGTCTTATCACATCCATAGTAAAAATGAGAAATATAAGTGCTACAAAAAAAAGGCATGTATTTGCTTGGCTAACGAGGTCTGTGTTCCTTATTGTGAACTGCACAAGGAAAAGGAACAAGGAATGAACCAAGGGGAAAGGTCTCTGAAAAAGGGTACGGTGTTGAATAGTCTACCAAGTGTGTGTTGCATGCTACTCAACCTATCAAAAATTAACCAAATGGTCTAGAAAGTGTGTTTGGCATGCTAGTTAGCCCATCAACGGATTCACCTTCAAGGGAACTCCATGTCTCAAAAATAAGAATTGAAAGGTGATATGGGCATAAGGATGTGTTTGTCCTTGTTGGATCAAGACCAGAATTTCTAGACTTGTAGTAGTTAAAAGAAAGGTAAAAAACAAGGATAAGGCCTTGCAAATTGTTAGAGTTTAGAGATAAATCCAAAAAGAGACCAAGCCAGGTAGGAACTGTCCAGAGTTCCTAGAAACTAAAAAGAAAAAAAGAGAGAGAGAGAAGATAAAATGCATGAAATAATAATGCATGGGTTTGTGTATACCTTAGAAATCATACCAAGAACTAGGGATAAAGTGCTCCAAGCTATAGATAGAATCTATATTTGCATTTTGTGGAAAATAGATGAGTGGAGTGTATTCCTCAATGTTAAAGTGATTGCAAACATCTTAATTGGATAAATAGATTTAAGGGAAGCATACATGTATCCAAGAAATAACATTTCTACTATGAGATGACCCCTTCAAGGAGACACATATCAAGGGAAATAAGCACAATAAAAGATAAGGCACAACAGGAATCTACTAACATAATGGGTTAGTAAGATCATATGATAATATTTAATATTATGTCAAGTATGATAATATAATCATCCCCCAAAGGAAGTAGAACTATGACACAATATAGGAAAAGAAATAAAAGAGAGATCCAAAGAAGATTATTTTTGGGCCAATAACATGGACACCAAAAATAATTAGCACTACCATAGCATAAGCAACCAAGAAGACTAAACAAGACCATAGGTACAAACAATAACACATTCACAATATAACTTAAAATGACATATAGAATAAGAGTTATACAAATAGAAGAATTTAGATGATAGAGTGCTCACCTTATCCTCTTGTACTCAATAAAGAAACAAGGATCATCTAAAGAAATAAAAATGAAAACAAAAAATAGAAGCAAAACATAGGAGAAACACAACACAATAATACTAGAAACTACCATTATGGATGGATTCCACGTTAAGAATTCTACGTGCCCCCTCAACTTGGTCCAAAATTCTAGAGGAAGGATGAAAAATCCTAAGAGGAACCATATCTGTAATAGTAGGAATCATAGCGAATTCTAAGTAAGGACTTTGTGAGTAACAATGCTAATTACTTGGAGCGATTGTAAGCTACAAAAAAAACATGTTAGGTAAATCATTATCTACAATAATAAAATCATCATCATTAATATCATATAAACTATCCTTTGTATCTAGATTAACAGAATCTAAATATGAACAAGATCATCATGTTTATCCAAATGCATATTGTTACCTTGTCGAACCTCCTCCAAAGACACACATAGGGTGTGATCAAAGGAAGGTAAAGGTTGGAATGAAGATGTAAGTGGACAAGTAAGTGAATGAGCTTAAGCATTAGCCCTATCTTGATGATTCTTGCGACATTTATGAGCATGTTTATTATGAACAATATTCTTAAGGATAGAAGAATGATTAATATAAAGTACTATAGGTTCCATAGGAGGAACATCAATGGGTTGAGACACTAAAGAAGAGGAGATGGATGTATAACATAAAATATTTATAAAAGTGGAAGTTGAAGATCAAGTAGGAAAGATAGGGAGAGGTAAACAACCCTTAGGAAGAATAAGCTCCATGATCTTAGCTACTTTATGTCATTGATAGTTTCTATAAAGATTATTAGGACTAGTAGGTAGTTTTTTAAAACGAGATGGCCAATAAAAATCAATCTTAGCACAATATCTACGACATGATGGTTTATAAAGAAAACTATTAACTATAACAATGACTCCATTAGGAGTAAATTCAAGACATTTATGAATAGGAGAAGAAAAAATTTGCATGGCCAAAATTCATGGAATATAAAGCTTAACTTGAAATTGATCAAAAGTAGGAACAAACAAAAAGGTAGTAAATTTTTTTCTTTAAAATAGTGATATATAAAGTGATAGAACCTTGAGGTTTTTAAAGAGAGTCGTTACAAGTTTGAATCCATACTAGGGTTGAATCATAAGTATCTCTATGCAACCCTTTATTAAGAAGGTGTTCCTCGGTGATAACATTCACAATGGATGAAGGATCAACCAAAGTACCATGAGAAGGAATATGAAAATATCTATAGGATATGTAAAGAGGAATATTAACTGCATTAAACATATAAGACTGACTAAAACTAACAATAGGTGGTGTTTGTTGAGGATCAATTGGAGAAGAAATTGAAGGTTGAGACTCTAACTCAACATGATTAACCACATGATTCACTTTTTTTTATCTTCATACCATAAGAACTATGGAAATTAGAAAAAGAAAGTTGATTAATGACAATTGCTAAGTATAAAGAAAAAGGATCAATGTATATCTGCAAATTCTAATTAGGTGGTGTAATAGACTTATTCATATGCTTAACTTGAGAATCAATAGAAAAAATCTTAGAATCAATAAGGTCTTGAATAGAATTCTTCAAACCATAACACTTTTGAGTATCATGACCTGGTTGAGAAAAATATTAATAGAAATATTTTGAGTTAGAAGACTTAGGTAGAGGTTTAATTGGAACAATAGGAAAAATAGGAGGAAATCTAAGAACATGAGTGTGAATCAACTTAGTCATCACCTCAAACAAGAGCTTGATAATTTAGTATATTGATGATTAGGATTAAATACATAGGAAAAAGTAGCCATACCTAAAGATGTAGTAGCCACTTGATCACCATATATATATGGAGATTTTATTTTGATCAAGTTTTTAGATTTAGAGGACTTGTTTGAATGTCTAGTGGCATCACTCTTATTACTAGAAATAGGAGCCATCATAGTAGAGCTCTCAAGTTGAATCACTTATAATTGGTAATGGTGAAGCACTGCACATAGGTATGAAATGGAGGTATACTTAGAAAAGAGAATCTTATCCCTAATGTATATTTGTAAATTACAAATTAAAATTCATTGAATATCATCATCAAGAACAAGATAAAAAATCTAAGAATATAAATGTTTAAATCTACCAATTATTTTAGTGACTTTCTCTTTATCATTATTCTTATAATGCATTAAATCAGTTAAAGAAACTCTTGGACCAATATTATTCTAAAATTGTTGAACAAAAGAATTAGAAAGATTTTGAAAAGTATCAATAGAATAAGGAGGTTGAGAGGATTACCATCGTAGGGCTCTATCCCTAAAGGAGCATGTAAACAACTTATCCATAAGCCTATAGTCATGAGAAACATCACTACATGTAGTTTGAAAAGTTTTAACATGAATCACGTGATCTCCCTTACCATTATAAGTCTCAAGAGAAGGTACCTCAACATGTTGTGGAATAATCACATGAAGGATATCTAATGAAAAATTAATTTGCACATCACATGTAGGAATATTGTTGTTAGGTTGGGTTAAATGAGAAAGTTGATGTTGTAAAGAAGAGATAGTTTGAGCCAAGATACTAATAATAGGATCAGAAGATAGGCTAGTAACCATAGGTATACTAGATGGACTAAGAAATCTATAAGAAGTGGAAAGAATATGTAGGAATCTTAGTGGAGAACAAATAGGAATGGGTAAAGGGTTCAAATAAGTAAATGAAACTACATTATACAAAAGCAATGAAGAAGAAATCAAAGTAGGACAAACACTCGTAGGAAGTGAAAGAATAGGAAGACTAACACTTAAAGGAGTGAAATTTTGTGTAGTAGACATAAGAGGAAAAACATAGATAGGTATGCTAGAAAGAGTGGTAGAAATATGGATAGAAGGTTTAATGGTTGTTGAAAGAGTGGTATATCTAAGTCTCTAGAACATTTGGTCTAAGAATTAGCATGAGTTTTTAAAATGTGATATGTACCACACAAGATAGAAAGGTTATTATTATTGTTATTAACAAGTTTTTAAAGAGCTTCAATAGCAGCAAAACTATTGGGTTATTGATTTTCTTAAGCAAGACAAGTTTCCAATTTATCAAATTCACTACAAAGCCTATCAATTTTCAAAGGAGGAACTCTTCAAGCATCATCCTCATCATGAGATTAGTGTAAAGATTTATGTTCCATGATAGGACTAATATCATAAGAAAAAATGTAAGAATCATCAAACAAACCCATCAGTCTATGACTTTGCCTAATGGGAATGCTATAGGTAGAGCTTCATATAAATATGCTCACAAAAAAGGAGATCACAAAAGGAAAAACTATTGAAATCTAACCAAAGTAAAGAAAATCCAATTTAACTAGAAAATATATGCAAAATAATCCAACACCAAAAATACAAGGAGCTCACAATGGATTCACCAAAATGTTTGGTGGTGAAATGGAAGCACTTTAATAGGATGTAGGCCTCCACTTTATGGGGTACCAAGCCATTAAATTATGTGTGCGAGAGAGAAAGAAGGGGATTTTGAAGTACAATTACACTTATGATATGAATTATATTACCTAGGACCCAAAGGAAGAATGGTACTCATACTAAATCAAGGTTGTAAACATGAATGCCAAATTGAACAAAAACCAAAAATCTCCCCAGAATTTTAGATTGAAGGACTAAGTTGACATGGAAAGACATCCTACAACCAAGTTGACATAGCCTGTGACTCAAAAAATGGTAACTACAAAAAATTGCAAACTATAGATTCCAAATCTACAATTCTTTTTTATCCCAACCTATAAATCACCACAGAAAAGAATGGTTTGGGTGTTAACGTTTGATGAGGGCTTGACTTGGTCACGCCCTAAATTAAGGAATTAACCATAAATGATAATTGTAAATACAAAGGACTATAAGAACAAGATAAATATTAGGATTCAAGTTGCCCATATGTATGTAATGTGTATGTAATGTAGATCTTGAACTAGAAATATAGGATATATCCACACTTTGTGATGGATCTATCATAACTCCTGCATCGTGCCATGGATATGGATATGCATCAATGAAGAGGATGAATGCTTCCATGTGGATCTCCTTCCTTGATGGAAAACAATATACTAGATCTTGAACAAGAAATAATCAAAAAGGATTTTCCAATGATAGATAAAAGCTCCTTGCTTGAATACTTGAAAAAGGCTTGAAAATATTCACTAGATAGAAGAGCTTGAGAATAAGATGCATGATGTTCATTAGATACTGAAATTAAGTCTCCAAGTCTCCTTATATATGAATTTTTTTATGGGAAAACAATACAAGCCAACTAGATAATGGTCATAATAATTAAACCCCTGAGGACTTTCAGGCCCCGAGATCCAAAAATGTCAGGGAATAGGTCAACCTAGGTTGACCTAGTAGAGGACTATGTCTACCTTGGAGGACTAGGTCAACTTAGGTCAACCTAGTCTAGACTAGGTCAACCTTAGTTGACCTTATCTAGGAGGAAAACTCATAGGTGGCACAGAGACCCAGGTAGATGCTAGAGAGATCAGGTGGAAAGATGGAAGAAAGAAGAGGAAGAGGAGTAAAATAAAAGTGAGCATGAACATATCCATGGTTTGAAGAGGGAATCATGAAGAGGAGGGAGCTCAATGGTCTTAAAAGGAAAGTGTATCCATTTTTAGAGGGTACAATGCTGAGATTGTCCCCTTACATATAGGGTAGGTACATATTTTTATTAAGTAAGAATATCATTTAAGTGTTGATGTGGAGCCTTCTAAGATTTAGAATTCAACTGATGAAGGGTGTTCCCCTTAATAGCATAAACCCATAACAAAAACAAAGAAATAACAACAATTTGTGAGAAAAAAATATCATATTCTTATTATCATTGCAATTGTGGAATTATAGAATTTAGGGTTACAATATTCTAACCCACATGGGTGCCTTCATTATAGTAATCTGCAAGCCAAAGCTGTGAACTATCACCCGGAGCTATCCTGGACAATCTTTAAGCATTTCTTTAATAGGTAATTTTGTGCTGCCTGGGAAGGTTCTAGATACTCAAACTTAATACCTAGGGCCAAAAGACCATAAAAATACATATACAACCAACCAAATACATTTTTAACATTTATTTTGGAAGTTTTGGTCAGCCCAACTTCAAAAGGTCATAACTCTCAAACCATTGCTCCAATTGGCTATTATAACCTTTTTTCAGAAAACTCAACTTCTTATCTACATGCTCAAATTTTCAAAAGCACCCATCTATCAAGCTTTTGGGCCTCATCCAGACATATTTAGGCCTTCAACAGTGAGCTTGAATTTTATATACCAAAATTGCAAACCAAAAATCTACAATAAATCCATGAATACACATGATATGGAACTGAACCTCAATTGGTAGGCTGACATATCCACGATGAATATCCAACTCTGAAATTAGGATATTCTGAGCCTGTATGACTAACTTACTAAGTAGAAAGCCTCCACAGATAAAAACTTTACACTAAGAAAACCCTTATTAAAAAAACTAAAATGAAATATTTTTGGTTGATGCAAGATTTGTCTTACACCTAGGATGCTCCTACATCAGACACCTAGGCTAATTTGAGAAGTGACTATGTCTACCTTGTAGGACTAGGTCAACCTAGTCTAGACTAGGTCAACCTTAGTTGACCTTATCTAGGAGGAAAACTCATGGGTGGCATAGAGAACCAGGTATATGCTAGAGAGATCAGATGGAAAGATTGAAGAAAGAAGAGGAAGAGGAGTAAAAGAAAAGTGAGCATGAACATATCCATGGTTTGAAGACGAAATCATGAAGAGGAGGGAGCTCAATGGTCTTAAAAGGAAAGTGTATCCATTTTTAGAGGGTACAATGCTGAGATTGTCCCCTTACATATAGGGTAGATATATATTTTTATTAAATAAGAATATCATTTAAGTGTTGAAGTGTAGCCTTCTAAAGTTTAGAATTTAGCTGATGAGGGGTGCTCCCCTTAAGAGCATAAACACATAACAAAAACAAAGAAATGACAGCAATTTGTGAGAACAAAATATGAGATTCTTATTATCATTGCAATTGTGGAATTATAGAATTTAGAGTTACAATATGCTAACCCACATGGGTGCCTTCATTACAGTAATTTGCAAGACAAAGTTGTGAACTATCACCTAGAGCTATCCTGGACAATCTTTAAGCATTTCCTTAATAGGTAATTTTATGCTTTCTGGGAAGGTTCTAGATACTCAAACTTAATACCTAGGGCCAAAAGACCATAAAAATACATATACAGTTGACCAAATACATTTTTGACATTTATTTTGGAAGTTTTGGTCAACCCAACTTCAAAAGGCCATAACTCTCAAACCATTGTTCTGATTGGCTATTATAACCACTTTTCAGAAACCTCAACTTCTTATCTACATGCTCAAATTTTCATAAGCACCCATATGTTGAGCTTTTGGGCCTCATCCAGACACATTTAGGTCTTCAACAGTGAGCTTGAAGCTTATATACCAAAATTGCAAACCAAAAATATACAATAAATCCATGAATACACATGATATGGCACTAAACCTCAATTGGTAGGCTAACATATCCATGGTGAATATCCAACTCTAAAATTAGGATATTCTGAGCTCGTATGACTAACTTACTAAGCAGAAAGCCTCCACAAATAGAAACTTTACACTAAGACAACCCTTATTCAAAAAACTAAAATGAAATATTTTTGGTTGATGCAAGATTTGTCTTACACCTAGGATGCTCCTGCATCAGACACCCAAGCTAATTTGAGAAGTGACCTCATTATGTCTCAGGTGTGTAGAGGAAAATCAAGACAGTTAACATCCTCCCTTGCTAGCCATGATGAATCTTCTATAGTCCTTCCTTTCCATTTGACCAAGAATTCTTCATAAGTTATGTTTCTTTTATTTTTTCCAACACGACTGTCTAATATCTCTTCAATCTCCTTTGTAGCCAAACTAGCTACTAGAATACTCCACTGCACTTTTGTAACTTCATCACCATCACCTCCTTCATAAAAATCTATCCAAACTTGTTCATTTTTAGCTTATTATACATAACCACTAGAAAATGAGCCTTTCTCAAATGAACCATGACTTCATTTCCAATATGAAATTCCTTATACCTCATTTTCATATATTTCTTAACGTTATACTTTTTATTCATCTTTGTAATGTGCTTCCTCACCTCCTCATGGATATTCTTCAAATTTTCAACAAATTCTTTTGCTTCAACATTACTTATGTCTCCTTTATCCAACTACCTCAATTTGGAAGCATTTTTGGTACTACACTCATATACAATATGGAATGGTGATTTGGAAGTACTCATATTGACATAATTATTATATGAAAATTCCTCTTTTGGTAAAATAAAATCCTATCCCTTTGGTTTATCTCCAACTGAGCATCTCAACAAATTTCCCAAACTTCTATTCACAACTTATATTTGTCCATTAGTTTGTGAATGATCTAATGAACTAAACTTCAAATCTATCTTCAATTTCTTTCGTAAGGTATGCCATAAATACCCAACAAATTTTGTATCTCAATCTAAAACTATACTCTTTGATAGGCCATGTAGTCTCACAATTTCTCTATAAAAAAAAATTGCCGCATGAATAGTGTCAATATTCTTCTTGTAGGGAATGAAATGTGCCATCTATGAAAACTTGTCAACCACCACAAATATAGAATCATGCCCTCATTGAGTACTTGGTAATCTAAGAATAAAGCCCATACTGACACCCTCACATGGATTCTTTGGTACAGGTAATGGCTGATACAACCTCATATTCTGCTTCACTCATTTTTCCATCTAACATACTTTGCACAAACTTCTTCGCATCTTTCTATAACTATGGCTAGTATCTCTCCCAAAGTTTCTAGCCAATCCTCCACTATTCTTAAAATCCTTGATGGGATTCTCTCTCATTGAACTCCTTGGATTGTACAACTAGCTCTCTTTGAATAACATACTATTGGAATGTTCAAATGGGAAGAGTACTTCAAAGAGTGGGGGGGTGAATTAGAAGTAACAACTTTTTATTCTTTTAAACCCTTATTAACACATAACTGAAAGTAAAGTGCATGCAAGTAAATATATAAGAAAACATGAAATGAAAGCATACATCCTCATATGACACAAGAGATTTGGTAACCCATAAATCCTCCAAGAATAAGAAGATAAAATTAGGGTGGGGATGGCACCCAAAAAATCATTGTAGCAATGAGTTCAACCACTTTCGATGGTCTTCCCTATTAAAGGATTTACACTATGTCAATAGTGACCTAGTTAAAGGATTTACAAACACTTTACAAGAAGTCTCACCCTGTTAAAGGATTTATAATAGGTTATTAAACCCACCTAATTCAATAAGATTTTCATCACCTTCTCCAAAGGTTCTTCTACCTAGCCATTAAGCTAACCTATCAACATAGGATTTCAATCTCTAATACAATGGTAAGAAGTATTAGAACATTTGACCTAATAGAATGCATCTCTAATTGCTAGGTTTAGGTACTAGATCTACTCTTCTTTTTTTTATCCTTGCTTGATCTGATCTCTATGTGTATCTTCTACTATGTTCTAATCAACTAGATGTGTAGTCGCTGTCCATTTCACTAAGTCCTTGACACCTCTACTAATTGCTTTGTTTTGCAACAATAACTCAAAAATTTCATAGTTCTAACAACCTCAACAACCTTGTCAACAACCTTCAATATGGTGTCATAGTCTCTTTATAAAGATATTGTGGACTTAGGGTATTCTATGCAATCATGAACTTAAAATTCCCACTCAAATCCTTGGATTTCACCTATTTGTTGTATGTTGTCTCCAATTTTCTGATTGGTTGCATGTTGATTTCATAGGTAAGTGTAATGGTTTGATCTTATCTTCTTATCCTTTCATGAGTCATGCAAAAATAGTTTTACATCTTAGTTTGTGAATGCGCAAACTATTATGCTAATCCTCTATTACTTGGCACATATTGCATTATCGATGCTCGGCATGAACTATTTTTGGATAGCTCGACACCTATCACATTCTTAGTTTTCTCAGCACCTGTTTTACTATGTATTGCTCGGCACAAGTTATACACTATATTGTTTGGTACATGTATGTTCCTAGATCACTTGGCATCTAAACATTTCCAGATCTCTCGGCACCTATTACACTCTTTGTTACTCAGCACATGAATTTTCCTGAGTCACTTTGCACATACTATGTTTTTTCTTGCTCAACATGAACTGTGACTCAACATCTATTGAAATTCTGACTCGGCATACATTGTGTACTCAACATACATGGTGAAAATGGTTAAGTGTGTTGACACTCAAATGTCAAAACCATTCTTTTGACCAACAATCTCCCCCTTTGACATGAGTGTCAAAAACACCTAATGATGCCTTAATTAACTAACCTTATTGAGTACATTCTTTATTGTACTCGGCATACATGCAAAATTTCAAAAATGTTGTGAGTAACAATATACCCTATGACTCCCCCTGAGTTGATTATGCCTTGTCCATTCTTAAAACTGAAATTCTATGCTTAAATGCCCGATTCTCTCTATCCTTTGTCCTATTTCTACATTCTGAGCTTGTATGTTGTATCTAATCTATTTGAAGTCCCTGTTTTCCATATGATTGCCAAAATTTTGCAATCTCCCCCTCACTCCTTATTACTTGTCCCCCCTTTTGGCTATTTACAAACTTTCCGCTTTATTCTTAAAATGAATGAAAGAATGTAATAAAAAATGATCAAAATTTAGTATTCTCCCATATATCTACATATATACATATATGCCCTTTTTACAAAATTTCTACTTTATTCTTAAAATGAATGAAAGAATGTAATAAAAAATGATCAAAATTTGGTATTCTCCCATATATCTACATATATACATATCTCTCCCTAATGTATATATCTCCCCCTTTTCTACATTGATGTCAAAGGGTCCTAGGGAATAATACTATGCTTAGCCAAAAATGTACTATTTACCTCTAGGAGTATCTTTAGAGTTGCATCCCAATTCTCCAATGCAATGTCCAATGACTTATGCTGGAAGGCAATCTCTACTACAAGGTGTACAAGTCCATCAAATGTAGAAAGATTTGGATCTTTCTTAAGGGGTATCTCTACATATGCTTGCTCCTTATGGAGGACCTCTAAGTGTGGGGTTATAGAGGATTGGATTTGCATCAATTTTTCTTTTATATTTGCCTTCTTAGCTGTCGGTACAACTAACTGCCTTTGTGTGTAAAGCATTTAAGTAAAATGCTTCTCACTCTAAGCTAGATTGGTTGGAAGTTGCATCCTAGAAATCTTTAGATTTCTCTCCAAGCTCAGTATTCTTTGGCTAGTCTCCTGTGTGGAGTTGGAAAAATTACACAAGTTGTTGTACAGTGAGAATATATTCCCAAGTACAATTTTTACTTTATCCAGTTTCTTAGCCAAATTAACTTGTGATAATGCTACATCATTAGATATTTTATCATTAGCTTTCCCTTGAAATTTCCTTTCTGACCATTCCATTAATTTTACATTTATATCATGGTCTTCATTGGTCACCTGGTCAACTATGTCAAATAGTTTCTCTACTATTGGCCTTGATTCATCTAGTGACTGCAAGCTAAAGGCATCCATAAAGATGTCCTTTATCTGATTTAGTTCTTGCTTATACTTGTATTCTCTTCTTAATACCTCTTGTCTCCTTCTCCTATCTAGTGCACTGTGTATTTCATTAATCTTCTCTTCAGTGAGGGTGTTGGATTCATAGTAAGGTATTTTGATTTCTTCATCAAGCTTAGGAACTCCATAGTGAAGTGTCCTGGTTACCCTTGTTGAGCTTGAGCTTGGTATTTGAACTTACAATGCTTACATGTTAGTGCTTAGCTTCTAAAGAGTTTGAGTGGGAGTATCTATCTTTGGTAATTTAACAAAGGTTTTTATTGTAGTTTACTCCTCATCTCTTATCTCTTCCTTCTCTTCTTCTTGTTTCTCTTTTTCTAACACACTAGTTTGGGGTGTACTTGCTAATTATTTTGATTTTTTTGTATCTTCCCTTGCTACTACACCTGGCACTTGAAGTGCATTAGTTACTACTTTTGGTGGAGATGATGGTGGAAGTAATGGGAGTCCAGTAGTTTGAGTGGTCGAAGGTGGTTCCTGTGTTTGCACCTTGACTTCTTTTTGATCTACTATTGACTTTTGCAACTCATCTACATTGGATTTGAGCATAATTTAGCCAGTTGAGTTGATTGGTCAAGGATTTTTGTGAGATCCTCTACAGATAATGGTTTGATGTTTTGACAAGAAGTGTCAATAACATCCTTTATCTTAATTCTCTATGTAGGTGTTATGGTGGCATGAGGAGGGCTAGAAGGTGGTAGTTGTGTGTCTTGCACACTTTGCTCCTGTTGTTCATTTGTTGTCTTTTCTTCTCCTTTGGCCAATTCCTCCTCTTTCTCTTCCTTATTCTCCTTTTCCACTTTTCCTTCTTCTTTCTTCTCCTCTTCATCTTTCTTCTCTTCCTCACCTTTCTTCTCCACTTTCCTTCCTGATTCTTTTATTTCTTTTCTCTTGTCACTTGCTTCTACCTTATATTCCTCATCAAAAACACCATCAATTTTCTTATATATTATCTTCCACAATTTTGTGGATTTTCTGACAACATCCTCAATTTTATTTTGTAGAATACAAAATGCCCTATACTTTGGTGTAAATCTACTATTGTGCCTCTTATTTGCATTATCTATTTGACTCTTAGTCAGGTCAGATAGTAATCTAGCTAGAGTAGATTTTCTTATTTCCTTCTCTATTTGTAAACAAAAATGCCATTTATCTTCAACTATTTTGTACAATTCCTTGGGCATTATTCCATCTAACTCTAGAGGTGTGTGCTTATACTTGGCCATCATTGCATACATAGATTCCTCTATCTTATTTTGCTCTTCTTTAGTGAGCTTATTGAAATCTAAATTATTTAAATCCTTTAAGTCTCCATTTCTAATCCTTGTGCATAATTTATCAATGGTAAACTTAGGTGGATGACTTATCGCTTTGAATTGACTATTGTTCATCTAACTCTATTTTCTCTTCATCTGAGTTATGTTGGGCCACATATTTTCTTCTTTTCCTTAGCTCATCTATAGTCTTCTCTGTATCTTTCTTCTTCTTTTCTACCTCTTCTTTAGCCTTCTGAGTTGTGGCTTTGTTGGTGGCTCTTGTAGTTGGCTTCTTTGAAATGGTCTTTGTTCCTTTCTTTGCCTTAGGTTGTGGTGTAGGCTGAGCTTTGGCCTTCCTCTTGGTGGCTTTCTTTTTGGTGGGTGCTTCCTCAACTTCTTCTTCCTTGACACCTTCTTTTGTGTCCTCACCTAGGCCTTGTGTTAATTGTAGAAGCCCTTGCTTTGGCTCATCTTCTTCATTCTCACTTTCATCTTCTTCTTCATCTACTTCCTCTTCCTCTGTAGTGATTATTGCTTCAACTCCAAATCTTTTCTTGATCTTCTTTATTAGTTTATCCTTCTTTTTAACTATAGTGGTTGTCTTTAGGTTTGTTACTACCCTAGATTTAACAAAGTCATAGGTTCCAAAGTGTTTTGTAGCCTTGTCAATTTCTTTTGCAAGTAAATTAGTTATTGTAGTTGATGCCTGGTCAACATCCAATTCATATCCTAGTGGCCTAAGCAATCTCACTCTAGTTATAACTACTTGAATTTAGGTATAATCAATATCTACCAAGAAACAAATGTCATTCATATGCTACTCAACCAGTGAGACTGGTATCCTCATCCTTTTTTTTTATGGACTTCTTGAAGTCTTAAAAATAGCTAGTCATTTGGGCATCAAAATTGTCTCCCATTTTCTCATTGAACTCATTAATTTGTTCAACAATTGTCTTGTTTTGATCCCAAATCACCTTTCCAAATGAAGGGAATTCTTTCATCACATAGAAAAACATAAAAATCAAAATTGATCCAAATTTTCATTGAACCCCCTTTGATTTTCTTATGGCTTCCAGATTCTCATTGATCTATCATAGCATGAGCTTTGCAAGGTCATATGTATGATCCTTCTTTACCAATTTGTATGCAACATATTCTGCAATACATGGTATGCTATTCAATCTGCTTGACTAGTAGAATTTGTGGGATATGACTTTGACAGTGAAATCCATTAGGGGTTTAGTGATGATACCAATTTTCATTCCCCTATTGTTCCATTTGGCACTAATGTTCTTCTCTATTGTTTCCCTTTTGTCACTTCTAAGGGCCTTTGGCCGATCTAGGGTTAGAAAACTAGTAACCCTATAGACAATTTTCTTGGCCATCTTCATTGGCCCAGTCTTTAACCAAAAAGCTCCATCATGGATTTGGCTTAGCACTATATGTATCTATTTGGTCTTAAATATAGTTGGGAAAACTACGGCTTTGGTCAGATCCTTCTTCTCAACTATGGAAAAGTCATCTTCCAGTTTACCCTTATCACATAGTTTTCAAATGCATTGAAGATTGCCAAGTCTCCTATGGCTCTAACTTTACAATTATAACATTTTCACACATCTTGAACCATGACCACTTTATCTAGTATGATTGATAGGGAACTAGCTAGATCATTTTTGTAAGCAACCTCAGGGATGGGTTTAAAATCTGGCTATTTTACTTCATTGCTAACTAGTTGAATTTCATGTCTATCCTTTGCTTTGGTAGATTTAGACCTAGATGCCATCTTGACCAAGCTAGGGTTTAGAATCCAAGTAAATTTTCAAACTGTATGTAGCTCAATACTTGATGGAATACATTTTGAATCGATGAAATCAAGTTGAATTGCTATTGAAATTCATGCAAATCGTTATTAAATTGCTATATGATCACCTCTTTGCTCTGTTCATCTTCACTCTGTGTTTGAATGACTCAATAATGAAAGATTTTCAACCTTACTAGGT
The DNA here is from genome assembly GCA_028749045.1 of Cupressus sempervirens. Taxonomy (NCBI): domain Eukaryota; kingdom Viridiplantae; phylum Streptophyta; class Pinopsida; order Cupressales; family Cupressaceae; genus Cupressus; species Cupressus sempervirens. The sequence continues at coordinate 922,406,343 of CM053787.1, read as the reverse complement.
TAAAAAACCTAGCATTTATTGCATTATGCTTACAACTGTACACTCAACATCCAAAGGTTTCATCAACTCAGCATCAACTGCATTCCATATACTTCACAACCACTATCATATCTCACTCGACATCTGCTACACTATTCAACTTGGCATATACTAGAGTTTTACTTAGAATCCAAAGGTATCTTGATATCATCTAAAAAAATTCTAAGTTTTAACTTGGCATCTTTTCTCATGCAGATTTCTTCTTTCTAGCACTTCTATGTTCTTTTGGGCTGATGTATGATACATCCTTATATATATCAGCCCCATGTATCTGTCTTGTGCTTAATTGGATGAAATGTGATCACTTGACCTCTTGGGTGGAGTGACCCCTCCATTGGAAGTGCTTGGTCCATCTCTTCTTTGCCATGGCTTCTTTATTTCTTCCCTAATATGTTGCACATTAACTTTTTCTTTACCCTTGTTGACTTTTGTCTTGGGTGCCTTAGCCTTTGTTAGGCAATACCTGTTGACATGTCTAGTCTTTAAGCAATTGAAAGATGTGGTTTGATTCAACCACGTACTATAATATCCATTAAAGTGCATTCTTATGTAGTTCTAAGGAACATGGCCATATTCCTAATAGTAGTGATAACTTTTCCTTGTATTGTAATCCCAATTGTAATGGTGTGCATAGTTGTTTCTTCTTACAAGCTGATTAGGTGTCCACATAGGCTTTGATCTGTACTCAAAAGCTCTATGCCCATACATTTTGTAGTTGTAGCAATGACCATCAAATCTTGGTGTCCTTAAGGCTTTGATCCTACAATCTTGTGTTGGGTGTCCTTGCATATTACACTTGTGACAATAGTCTTTTCTTTTAGGTATGTTCTGTTGATTGGTCTTTCTACTCCTACAAACATTAGTAGTGTGCCCCTTTTTATTACAAAAATGACAAGTGGGTTTGGAGTTCTTACCTTTGTTACTCCTTTTCTCAATGTTCTTTGATGTTTTGCCTTCTTTAGTACTGGTGAATCCTAGTCCTAAAGTGTCATTACTTGATCTTGGTGATTTTAGCAATTGCTCAAAGAGCTTGATGGCTTCACTTGATTTGTTGAAGCTTTTTGCTATCTCTTTTTCTCTTTTCAACTCATTCTGCAATTTTTCATTTTGCATTTTTAGAGTAGAGATCTCAATGTCCTTCATGTTTAGCTCATGATGAGCATTCATCATCTAGCTAAGTGTATCCAACTAAATGTTGGAGATCTTTGTGAGCTTTGTGGACTTCTCCTTAAGTCTTTTTGCAAGGTTTCTCTTGTCATCTTAAAGCATGGCTCTGTCCTCAATTTCTCTTTTCTTTTGTTCAGTTATCTCACATAGCATCATGGTTTGTGATTCTTATTCCATCTTAAGAGATCTTATCTCTTCTACTTGAGTCCTATTTTTCTCTATCAATTTTGATATTGCTGCATCAAACTCCTTGGAATCTCTAGTAGCAAACACTTGTGTGGTGTCAATCTCCTCGTAATGTATGTCATTCTTAGCTATGGCTATGTCCTTCCTTCTTTTTAAGGATTTTCTCAGTTCCTCCCTAGCTTCCTCTACCTTGTGTAGAGCGAGGTGCACATCAATTACCTGATTATCAATAATCTTCCCAAGTTTGAAGACTTCCATCTTTTGATCTTTTTCTCCAAGCTTTTAGGCTTCTCCTTGAGAGAACTAGGCTCTGATACCAATTGTTGGAATGTTCAAATGGGGAGAGTACTTCTAAGAGGGGGGGTGAATTAGAAGTAACAACTTTTTATTCTTTTAAACCCTTATTAACACATAACTAAAAGTAAAGTGCATGCAAGTAAACATATAAGAAAGCATGAAATGAAAGCATGCATCCACATATGACACAAGCGACTTGGTAACCCAAAAACCCTCTAGGAACAAGAAGGTAAAACTAGGGTGGGGATGACACCCACAAAATCACTGCAACAATGACTTCAACCACTTCTAATGGTCTTCCCTATTAAAGGCCTACTCTGTTAAAGGCTTTACACTATGTCAATAGTGACATGGTTAAAGGATTTACAAACACTTTACAAGAAGTGTCACTCTATTAAAGGATTTACAATAGGTTTTTGAACCCACCTAATTCAATAGGATTCTCATAACCTTCTCCAAAGGTTCTCCTACCTAGCTGTTAAGCTAACCTATCAACATAGGATTTCAATCTCTAATACAATGGTAAGAAAGTATTAGAACATTTGACCTAATAGAATGCAATATCTAATTAATGGGTTCAGGTACTAGATCTTCTCTTCTTGTTCTAATCCTTGCTTGATCTGATCTCTATGTGTATCCCCTACTCTATTCTTATCAACTAGATGTGTAGTTGTTTTCCATTTCACTAAGTCCTTGAAACCTCTGTTGATTTCTTTGTTCTACAACAATAACTTGGTAATCTCATAGTTCTAACAACTTCAACAACCTTGTCAAAAACCTTTGATATGGTGTTGTAGTCTCTTTATAAAGATATTGTGGACTTAGTTTCTATGCAATCACGAACTTAAAATTCATGCTCAAATCCTTGGATTTCACCTATTGGTTGCATGTTGTCTCCAATTTTATGATTGGTTGCTTGTTGATTTCATAGGTAAGTGCAAAGGTTTGATCTTATCTTCTTATCCCTTCATGAGTCATGCAAAAATGGTTTTACATCTTAGTTTTTGAATGCACAAACTATTATGTTGATCTTGTGTTACTCAACACATATTGCATTACTAATGCTTGACATGAGATATTTATAGATTTCTTGGCACCTATTACATTCCTAATTTCCTTAGCACCTATTTTACTCTATATTGCTCAACACAAGTTATACACTGTATTGCTAAGCACATGTATATTCCTAGATCACTCAGCATTTGAACATTTTCGGATCACTTAGCACCTGTTACACTCTCTATTACTCGACACATGACCTTTCCTAAGTCACTCAGCACATACTATGTTTTGGCTGGCTTGGCATGAATTGTGACTCGACACCTATTGAAATTCTGACTTGGCATACATTGTGTACTAGACATACATGGTGAAAATGGTTAAGTGTGTTGACACTCAATTGTCAAAACCATTCTTTTGACCAATACATACCATCTTGAATTATAAAAGACAAACAATTTTTCTTGTCAAGAGTAATAGGTTTTGTACAAGCCTTCCATGCTTCACCAAAATCAGGATCATTTGGATACAAATTAACGAGTTCATTAAACCCAACCACCTTAATTGGAAACACTATTATATTTCCCACTCTTGTGTTTCCAAAAAAATGTATAACTTTACAAAAACTAAACCCACTTCAAATGCCTTTGGTTCAATTTTCCTTGACTATTCAAATACTACAAAGTTTGATGATCAGTATACAAAAAAAACTCCTTAGGAAGAAGATAACTTCTCCATTTCTTCAATGCTTGAACTATAGCATACAATTTTTGATCATAAATATTTTATTTTATTTTGGCATCTTTCAATTTCTCACTGAAATAAATTAACAAGTCTACCTTCTTGGTCAAAATAACTCCTATTATAGTACCACTAGCATCACAATGTACTTTAAACACCTTGTTAAAATCTAGAAGTGCTAAAATAGGCTTCTCTATAACTTTCTATTTCAACAGATTAAAACTCTTAATTGGTCCTATAGTCCATTTAATTTCCTTCCTATCCCCTCCCATTGTTTCAGTCAAGGGTCCAAAAATACTACTAAAACATCTTATGAAAGTTCTTTAAAAACTAGCCAGTCCATGAAAAGATCTTACATCTATACCTTATTAGCAACTCTTGTTCCCTCAACTTATCAAACACCTTTTGAGTATGCAAAAAATGCTCCTCTAATGTCTTATTAAAGATCAAATATCATCTAGGTAAACAATGTCAAACTTAGAAAATCCTTTAGTACTTCATTCATGAGCAACATGAAAGTGCTTGGTGCATTGGTTAGCCCAAAAGGCATGACTAATCACTCATATAATCCTTCCATTTCCTTGAAAGCAGTCTTCCACTCATTTCCTTTTTTGATGTGGATATGATGCTATCCACTCTTTATACCTATCTTTGTGAAATACATAGCTCCACTCAAATAGTTTATAATATCATCCATCCTTGGTAATGGAAATCCATACTTGATTGTGATCTTGTTGATAGCCCTCAATTTGTTACACATCCTTATCCTCCATTCTTCTTTGGTGCTAATACTGTTGGTACAACACATGGACTTAGACTCTCTCAAAATTACCCTTTTTTCAATAACTCATGACCTTGTCTGTTCAACTCATCACTTTCTATTGGTGTCATTCTCTATGCTACCTCATTTGGAAAACTAGCTCCTCGAATCAAATTTATCTGGTGATTGATCTTCCTTACTAAGGATAATCCATCAGTTACATTATCTAATACAATATCAGGGAACTCTCCCAACAAATTTTCCATTTCTATAGGTACCTCCTCTATTTCTTCTTTACCATCTTTTGGAATTATAGAAAACCACACATGTCCATGCTTCATACTTTTAAGAAACTCCTTTCTATTAAAAAAACATATTTTGGCAGCACTACATACCTTTTCTTCTTTCTCCTTCAATGGATTCAACTTATGTTTCACTCCATCCTTTGTCAATGTATAGGTATTTGCTCACCCATCATGTAGAATGTGCCTATCAAAATGCCATAGCATACAAAGCAACATATGGGATATGTCCATTGGTATGATATCATAAAGCACCTCATCCTTGTAGCTTCCAATCTTGAACTTCACTAAGCATTACTCACTGATCATGACCTTGTGGTCATCTTGCACCCAAGCAATACGGTATGGATGGGGGTGTTTTTTCCTCTTTAGATTCAACTTTGTCACCATCATTTCTAACACCAAATTGTTAGTACTTCCACCATAAATGATCACATAACAACACCTATCTACACATGTGCACCTTATCTGAAACAAGGTCCTTCTTTGATTAGGTTCATTCTCATCACTTAGTAGGACTCTTTTGTTAACTAGGACTTCTCCTCTATTAGCATCTTCAAAATGTGATGATTTGGCATCTTCATCAATATGTGCAATTCTGGCCTCATCTTCTGCTCTTTGATTTGTTCTTCCTTGGTGTTGGGAACACTCAAATGCTCTATGCTCTTCTTCTATGCATTGAAAACATTTCCCACAGAAGCCTCCTCTTACAAATCCTTTTCCTCTACCTATTCCTTTCTAATCTCTATTGTTTTGATCATGGAAATGACTGGAATTATTTTCCCTCTAGTTTTAACAACTACTACTCACCTCATTTTTATTCTTATGATCACCATTTTAGCTTCCATAAGATCATCCACAAGATCTTCCATCACAACCTCTACCATGTTTTTGTTATCAAAATTTTTTCTCAACTTCTCCTCTACTCTTAGGGAAAATGGGTATGCCTCCTCAATACTGGTCATTCAAAATAGACTCAAATACTCTTGAATACTTGGCCTTAACCCATTAATATAATAGGCAACTTTCTCCTTGTCATCTTGTCCATTACTAGTTCTAGTGAGAACTTAGTAGAACTCTTCAGTATACACTTGAATAGATCTTCCCACTTGCTTCAACTCTTGCATTTTCTTTAACAGATCTAGCTCATAGTCCACAAGAATGAATTGTCTCTTCAATCTAGCTATCATCTAATCTCATTTGGTGATTTTGTCTTTTCTTTTACAATTTCTATCCAACTAGATCTCTTGTGACCAAATCTTTGTGTGACCCTTAAGCTTGGCCTTTGAAAACTTGAACCTATCTAGATCTTCAATTTCTTCATATTTGAAGTACTCTTCCAATTCATTGATACAATCAATCAGCTCCTCTAGGTTAATATTTCCCAAAAATGTTGGAACATCAAACTTAGATGTTTTTCCAATCTTGAAAATCACTTTAGTTCAAAGCTTTTACTCTTCTAGGTTTAAAAATTCATCTTCTACCACTTGATCCATGTTTCCTTCTTTTCTTTCATTCCCACTTTCGTAATCTCCTATGACAAGATTCATTCTTTTGAACATTTGTTCTTGAAATTATTACATTTATCTCTAGAGGGTTTTAAATCCCTTAGGTGTAACACCTATGACTCTCCCACCATGTTGTCTTCATGGAGGCATCTTTGTGCTTTTGCTGAAACCCTAGTGCAAACTACCTCACAATTAGTGATCTGTCTACATGCTCAGCCCAAACCATGGTCCAGGTGCAACTGTCTCATAATTGGTGATATATTTACACACTTAGGAGCTCCAACTCTGACACCACTTTATGAAGGGTGTTCCCCTTAATGATAAACACATAACATAAACATAGAAACAACAACAATTTGTAGGAACAAAATATGGGCTTCTTATTATCACTATAATTATGGAATTAACAAGTTTAGAATTACAATATGTTAACTCACAGGGGTGCCTTAATTATAGTAATCTACAAGAAAAAACAATGAATTATCACCTAGAGTTATCCTAGACAATGTTCGAGCATTCCTTAAATAGGAAATTTTATACCGCTTGAGAAGGTTCTTGGCACTCAAATTTAATATGTAGGGTTGAAAGACCCTAAAAATACATATAGTGTTGGCCAAATATATTTTGATATTTATTTTTAAAGTTTTAGCCAAGCCAACTTCAAAAGGCTATAATTCTCTAACTATTGCTTTGATTTTCTATTATAACTACTTTTTAGAAACCTCAGCTTCTAATCTATAGGCTTGTATTCATGCAAGCACCCATCTATCATTTTTTGGACCTCATCCAAGAACATTTAGGCCTTCAACAGTGAACCTAAAATTTATATACCAAAATTACAAGTCAAAAATCCACAATAAATCTATGAATACTCATGATATGACACCGGACCTCGATTGGTAGGCTGATATATCCAAGATGAGTATCCACCTCCGAAATTATGATATTATGAGCTCATATGACTAACTTACTATTTGGAAATCCTCCACAAAAAACAACTCTACATTAAGACAACCCATATTCAAACAACAAAAATGAAATATTTTTAGTTGATGCAAGATTTCTCTTACACCCAGAATGCTCCTGCATCATCAATGTGGGTCCCTCCCCTAGATTATTACTATGGGGGTTTGGGAGTAGCACCCCTAAGATAGGGTCAAGGGGTAATGCCCTAAAGGGGTTCTGAAGTAAAAAAATGACTCTATTATTTAAAAGATATCAACTGCTATTTTTATTTTTTGGATGACTTATTCTAGCCCTAATTTTTTAAGCAACAAAAAGCTTGTATAAAATGTGTTAGGGTTAGGGACTCAATAATGTGTGATGATATTGTAGCTTCTTATGATGGTATTGAGTTGTAAAGTATTGCATATTGCAATCACTAGATAATAATAATATTGGACTTGTTGTTGGTAGATGTATCCCAAGGATTGGGTGAACTACATTAAATCCTTGTGTCTTGTGTTGTCTTCTATGAGATTTATTATTTTCTAATATTGGTTATATGTGTATGTAATTGTTATTTCCTTCTCTTGTCAATCCTAACAAGTGGTATCTGTTGGCCTAGTTTTTCACTTTGCTTAATTTTGTTACTTTCCATAGTGAAAGAACCAATGGTTATATTTTTTAAATGTAAGATGTGTTAAAAGCCCTAGATGAAATTGTTAAAATTTCACCTAACCCTTGTTTTTCACTAGTTTTCAAAAAATTCACAAAGTAGTGTTTCATTTGAAAATTGCATGAGAAGCTTTTTGCTTGAAGTTTTTCTCTTTACCTTTTCCCATTTTTATTTTAAAATTACTTTCTCAGAAAAATATATCTTTTTCCATAAACCTTTGTCTTAACCATTTTAACCCTCTATTAATTCCTTAGTGTTAATTGGAATGTTTTAAACCACTATAGGGTTTACATTTACTAACCATCGATCTTAAAAGTATCAACAATGAGTGCTTTCCTACATTACAAACTTTCTCAACCTTTATCAAATGTAGGGAAGTGCCTATATGACTCGTAGCCCTTGGTGACACCATTTCCTTAATGCATTGCAAAAGTTGGGTGTGTCAGAAAAGGTTCAAAATTATTAGATGGTTGTTAGCACATGTTGGGAAATTCAAGCCATTTAATTAGTGGCTTCTGCTGACTAGATTGTGAAAAAAGTGATTTGTATGGGATCATTGATCACTTAAAGATTGACATGGAGTGCTTTACCACTTTATGAGAGTGTCTGATGTTTAACAAAAGTGGGGAAGCACCTAATTTCCATGTGGACAAGTGGGTTCATTCGCTTAAAGGGTTACCTAGTCACACTGAGTTGGAACGCATGCAAAAATGGGTCACACTAATTTGTTGAAATGGTCTATCTGTTTTTGAGCTGGAGGGTGACTATATTAGTGGGACCAAGATATTAAGAGTAGACTTATAATTTTATAAGGGTTTTTATGATCGTCAATTGTTACAACATTGACTATCAGTATTTTCCTGCAGTATAAAAGTGCCCAAATTTTAACAAATGTGAGAAAGTACCTTGTTGACATGTGGCCATTTCCAAAAAGGGTTAACTTAGTCTTTTGGGTTTCAAGCTAAATCATCCAATTCTAAAAGACCAATGGTGGAGTTTCAAATTTCACAGCATGACACATAATATGACTATTGAAGCATTAATTATGATCAATGCTATTTTGTGTCAGCTTAATGTTGTAGTAAAATTCCAATTTTCCATTATAAAGTACTATGGTTGCAAAATTCTCACACAACAAAGATTTTCAGAGTGAAGAGAAAAATTTACCAAGGGTTTTGATATACTACTAAGTAATTTTTAGAGGAGAAAAAGAAATAAAATTGGGCGGCTCTTTTGAGCTTCTAGAAAATTGAGAAGTTATATTTGCAGTAGTATAATTTTCAAACATGCCTCCATGAAGGGATTTTTTGGGGAAAGTAGATTATTTAAAGAGAGACATAGATGATGATTTCCTAGAGAAAATGCCATAGTCCATGAATGAGCTAGTTAGGGGAAAAGAGTTTATTCCAAAAAGCCCTAGGTTATTTGTTAATGAGGGTTTTTATGATAAAGTAAACTAGTTGAGGGATGTTGAAGTGTCTGTTGGAGGATTGTGGCTTTTTTGAAAATGGTTTGTAGAGAGAAGGTTAGATACTCCCTTAAAAAATGTAAGGAAATTTGATATAGGTAAATTAATCATCCCAGGAGTTTTCTTTGATGATGATTTTCTAGTAGTAATGTCGAAGAAATATGATCCGATTACCAGAATTGTGAAGAATCATGCTAGTGACAATCTCTTTAGGGTTTCACTAGAATTGATCGGAGAAGTTTTTTAGTTAAACCCTAACCATGCAGTCCATGTAAAGGTAGACATGGAAGACCTCTAAGCTAGGCAATATGCACATGGAAGACCTTTAAGTTGAGGATTCCCAGAGAACATCTCACACTTCTTGCATTTTACTACCCAGGAATAGGCATCTTTAAACATTCTAGCCTTAGTATTTTAAAGCTATGACTAAAGATGAGAAATGTCCTCTACAAGCTCCATTGTCAAATATTCTCAATAACTTTTCTTGATGTTGTTTTTCTATGCACCTAAGAAAAGTGTTTTCAATGGCTTTTTTGAATAATTTACTATCCAAAACCACATACTTAGCTGCTTTTAGTTTAATATCTCTTCTTTGTCTTGTAGTTAGGCCTTTCAGACATTCACCATATGCTAGTAGATAAGAAATATTCTCAAACCATGAATTGTAGAGACCTACAACTAAAACCAACTACTTTTCCCCTAATTCTTCTAATTCTTCAGTGATCTTCTTTTTTGTAATCACCTTGCATAGAGAATTTTCCCTTATTAGCTTGGTAGGCTTAATTTCTATATCATACTCTTGTATTTTTTCTACCCATGCTCCTCTAACATTACAACCTACGTCTTGTTGTGTCAACACACTCTTTACTACTACATATGGGACAAAGAATATAGAATGTGAATGCAAGATATAGAATCAAATTTTTTTGAGTGCCTTAACCACCACAAAAGTGTTCTTTTCAATCTACGAATATTTCAATTCATGATTCTTCAAAGGTATGCTCATGAAAGCTACTAGGGACTTGTACACCTTCATCATTTTCTTGCATAAGTATCGCCAATAGAGTATGTTCATAAGCATAATAGTAAATAATGAAATCCCATTTATAATTTGGGTGACATAAAATCAGGGCATTAGCAATAAAAATCTTTATATTTTGAAAGCCCACTTTCCCACCTCATTCCATTTGAAATTTGAATTCCCTTTCATCGTATCCACTATATGCTTAGTCATTTTTGCAAAATTAGGCACAAACATTCTGAAGAAATTCACTTGCCCGAAGAAAGATTTAAGTCCTATTTTATTTGAAGGAAAGCTTAATATTTAAATGGCTTCCACTCATTTAGGGTCAATTCTAATGCCTTCCTGGAACACTATATGACCTAGGAGTTTTCCTTCTATCACATAGAAAACTGATTTCTTTGGATTGAGAGAGATCCCATGCTCTCGACATCTTTGTAAAACTTTTCTCAAATCTTCCATATGATATTTCCTCTTTTTTGAGAATATGGTGAGGTCATCTAGGTGTATAACTATGATTTGGTCTATTTGATCAGAAAATGTATTGCTCATACATCTTTGGAATGTAGCACCAACATTGATAAGCCCAAAGGGAATTCTTCGATACGCAAATGTACCCCAAGGAGTGGTGAATGCCATCTTATGCTGATCCTTCTCTTCTACTTCGACCTAATTATAACCTAAGGAACAGTTGAGCATAGACATCATTTTAGATCCTGCCACTATTTGTAGTAAGTAATTCATATTAGGAAGAGTGAAGTTATCTATTAGAGATGCTTGGTCAAATTGTGAAAATCAACATAGATCCTTATCTCTCCATTATTCTTTCTAATGGGTACTATATTAGCTATCTGGGTGGAATGATGAATGGGGTAAATGATCCTTGCCTTCAACATTTTGTCTACCTCCCAAAAAAAAGCATCAACAACCTTAGGATTATAATTCCTTTGTTTTGATGGAAAGGGATTGGATCAGGCTTAAGTGGAATTTGATGTTTTACCTTCCCATCCCTATAGCTTTTTAGATCCTCACAACTCCAGGAAAAAAAATCTCTATATTCTATGAATAAATTTATTGCAACTTCTTTCTCTTCAGGTGAACAACATTTCCTAATATTAATCATTTTGGGATTATGAATATCTCCAATGTTTACTCCCTCATATTCACCCATAGTAAGCCCCTTTTCTGCTCTCTTTTGCTTTATGTGAGCATCATGTCTATTAATTTTTTTTTCTAAAGCTACAAAATAAGGGGGAATAGTACTACCTTTCTACTGAACTTCTCCATTTTGATTATGTTTCCTATTGACATTAGAGCTTTCATTATTACTTCCACTGGATTCATGTTCAAAACTAGACTTATCATTTTCCAAAAATAGTTGCAAGCTCTTATCATCATTGAAGAATTTCAAGGATTCTACTTTGTTTGGAACAAAGAATTGGTACGCAATTTCAATCTAATATCTTTTATCTTTGAAGTTTGGATGAGGAAATAATAGGGAGATAGAGACTGCAAGGGAATCAACCTTAGTGCTCATCTCCCTCAAAACTAGTTCAATAGAGAAGGCATCTAAGCCTTCTATTTCATCCCACACTTTGTTTTCGTAATTTTTCAACTTGTGATTTTTCATAGAATATTGTCCTTTTATTTGTTTCACAACGAGCTCTGCATCACCTTGAGATTTGAGGATCTTTATCCATTTTTCTTTTGCTATTATTATCCCTAATAATAAAGTCTCATACTTTGTAGTGTCATTTGTATTCCCAAATTCTAATTTGAGGGTAATGGGTTCAAGTTCTCCTTCTAGGGATATCAACACTACACCTGCTCCAGATCTTGAAGAGGTATAGCTTCCATCAAATTCAAGTGTCCATATACTTGATGTATCTTTATTTTCATTGGGAATTCTTCTAGTTTGATTTTCATATCTCTATTCAACAAGAGCTTCTTTAGTAAACAACATGTAGTTGCTGAATTCCAACTCTTGATATAGGATTTGAGCTTTAGGATCACTAATTTCAAGATAGTAAACTTTTCCTTTTCTTTGGGTTCTAATTTGACTTTTTTTATTCCCAATAGGTATCACTACTTGATACCATTCTAACTTTATTTCTCCTCCTAAATCTCGACAGAAACTTCTACCTAAAAGTAGTCCATAGCTCATTGGCAATTTAGCTAATAGACTGGTCAATAATAGCTTCTTTTCTAGATATGAAGCTAAGGCTACTTGAGCATCTTTAATCTACCCAAGCAAGGGAACTTGTTTAGCATAAATAGAATAACATCTCCCATGCACTTTAGTGAGGTTGAGGCCCAAGGCCTTGGCTATAGAATAAGGCATAACATTATCTAATACACCCAAATCTATTATATAATTGCTGAGTTTACATCCATTGATATACAATGAGTTATAAAAAGAGTCAAGTTTTTTCCTAGGAGATGTCACTAAGATAGTAGAATCTTTTTGATTAAATAGACTAGATGTCAAGGTTTCATCTTCTTATTCAATAGTCACACTATGATTTAAATCTAATATGTTTCCTTTACATCGGTCTACTAGTTCCTTTAACTCAAATGGGTGTGACCTCAAATAATCTATAGGGGAAATTTGAATTTTTGATTTTTCATAGAATTGAATGAAATCAAAAGGTGTGTTTTCCTTACCCATTTGTGAAGTATATGCTCCTTGATCAGTATGTAAATTATTTTTCAAAGGATTGGAGTCATTTTTTTGGGCATGACTAGAAGATTGATTCTTCAACCTTTTGCCTCGAGTAAGCACTATGTACGAAGTTCCATTGATGGTTGCATAACATTCACTTTTTAGTTTAGAATCTAATTAGTATTCTAAAAATAAATTTATAGAGTTGCCATTTGAATAGGAATCGGGTTCTAAACAAGCAGCTCTAGTGTTCAATTCATTGGTAGATAATAACTGCATCATACGAGTAGTCTCTAGACAACTCTCACTATCATGATTTGTGGTCAAGTAAAAAATGCACATATTTCCCTTCTTTGGTGCTGCCTCAATTTTTAGCTTGGGTTGTGAACCTATGAGCTATGGGAATCTACATTTGTTGTTCCTCCCTGGCGAGTTCTAATGATTTTGTTGATAGGAATTATTGAATTCAGGTAACTATTTCTTTACTGCTACTAGCTCATTTGACAATTTCTAAATCATCTCCTTGGATTATGTGCTATTATTGGAACTTCCTTTAGTTTGAAGTTCTCATTTCCACTTCCCTATAGAAATCAAATCATCCTCACATTTGATCGCTCTATTTTATGCGTCAACTAGATCTACGAGATGTACTCTCTTCAAATCATAATTGACATCTGGAGGCATTGTACTAATGAAGAAACTTTTCAAATTACTAGCTGTGGGTCTACTGACAGTTAGAATTCTGTTGATAATCTTATTGAACTTAGAAATAAAATCTCTCATACTCATAGTGGGTTACTTTTTAATTGAAGTCAATTGTGTTAACACAACATGTTCATCTTCTGTAGTTTTGAACCTTGTCTCAAAGGTTGTTCTCAATGTATCCCAATTAGTTATTGAGCCATCAACTAGATGATAAAACTAGTCTAATGCACTATCCATTATGGTTTCTACGAATAGCCTTACAACAACATCTTCATGTCCAACCCCTAAGATATCAATGGTTACGAAGAAAAAATTAATGTGTTCATCTATAGTAACTTTTCCATCACCTAAGAATTCAGGAAAATTCTTCCTAGAACCAACCAGGAGTGGATGATAAGTGTTTAACATTAATGCCCCTGTTGTTGTAGCCCATGGAGTAGCCATGATTATCCTAGCAGTATATGGTGGGAAATTAACAACTAGAGGAGCAATAACTTTGTGTAAAGCCAATACCTGATAGGTAGAATGTGAAGTGTTGGTGTCTTGATTCCTAATAGGGGAAGGTAGCCTGATCTAACTTTTATTTTCACTTTTCCACTTTGGAATGTCTAAGATAGGAAAGACAAGCTCTGTAAGCTTATCAAAGATAGGGTCTTGCCCACTCGATTCCTTGGTACTTTTGAGGAGCCTAATTTGTTCCAAGATGTTAGGTTAGGTTTATCTCTGAGTTTCTTGTCTCAATTGTCTTTCTACTCTTTGGATGTTTCTCCTTTGATCAACTCTCTCTACGGCTATAGCTCTTCTTTCTTCTTCCTCTAATACCTAGCTAGCATTCTTGTAATGATCAACATTTCTCCAATGTCTCCAAACAAATGTGTTAAGGGATGAAATTATGTCTTCTTGTTTGTCTTGAAAACCAAGATTAGGTTGGAGCACTGGAATAATGTTTTCATGAGGTAGTACCATTTTCCCTCATAATATAGGCTTTTTAGTCAAGTGGTTGTTTGTCTGCCCAGCAGAGTCGCCAAAAATTTGTTGGTAAATAGATTTTTTCTTTCAAATTATAACTCTCAAATGCCCAACTCAGAATAATATCGGATCACAAACAGTTGAAAAGCCACTTGTGGATGAATTGGCTTCCCTCTAAATTGGTAGGTACAGAACCTAAAATGGATTTGCAATGAATTATGTTTTCCTCCTAAATTACATTGGGGGTGTGTTCTTAACCTAAGAATAGAAAAGGTATAACCAAGCTAGACCTAAATAGAATCTAACTTAGGTGAATAGAAGTTTTTGAATACCAAAATGGTTTTATGCATTCACACATCTTATGAATTCATAAAACTTATCTAAATAATAGCTAATACTAAAATAAGCGAATTTGAATCTAAATTGTGATTAATAAATTGAAAATGCTAAAGGGATTTCTCTTTAAATGAACAATAAAAACACCTATTACATTCATTTGTTGCTTAAAAATAGAGGAGGTGAAACTCTATTTTTCTCTTGTTTTAACTTAAACAAAAGAGAAAACGTAAACTAAATATAAAAGCAACTAGAAAAAAAAATGATTGACATAAAATGTCAATCAATTATCTCTGCAACAAAAAGTACTTCACACCAAATTTTTTTTGACCCTTTCATTAATCTTTCAATTTCATACATTTAGAGTTGTGAGATGACCATTACCGTGGAAGCTTAATCAGTTCATCTTCTAAAGATGACAAATGTCAAGATGCTAGTTTGTCATATTACAAAATTACAAAATAAAATGAAAAGAGGGCATAATATGAATCATTTAGATTTCTTCCCCTTTTCTATTTTCACCCTATATGCCTTAGTAGCAACTATTACTAGAATTAACTCCTCATGGTTGGGCATGTGTATATTGGTGAATCTCAAGAGCCATTTTCAATGTTCCCTTGCCAGCTCCTCCATAGTATTCAACTAATTTGGAAACTCCTTCGCAGCCATATGTATACACCCACTGAGTGTCTGGAGTTCTACAATTCTATTTTGACTACTTGAAGTCACTCCAAATAGATTATCCAAAAATGTACAAAAAATATTTTTCATTATATCTATTCTAATGAGAGCCTTTCCTAGACCATTGGTTTGTGAATTAGTGTCTAACCCTTTCATAAGTTTGAATCATCTATCTTGAGTGTTCTTTTCTTTATTCTTTGTTTCCTTGAATCCTTTCTTAGCTAAATGGATCATTTCTAACTTGAATTGTATACTTTGGAGCCATTCAAATAGAGGTTCATTCCTTTTCTTCAAAATCTTTGCTTCAACTACTTTTTTCAGTTTCATATGGATGATCATCTTTAGAAGAGAGATGCAATCATCACATTTGACCCTTTCTCTAGCTAGAGTATTACTATTAGACATGATGTTTTCCTTTTCTATTTCCAGTCTAAGGATAACATTACTTATTTGAGTCTCTCAATCCATTCTTTTTCAATCTAATTGAAGTGCCTATCCTCCTAAAGTTGAGATATGAGAGCTTGTACTTTAGTAGTAGTACGATTTTGGGTTATTGACACATCAGAGATAGTTGCCAGTGTGGTGACCAGTTGCCTGATGAATTTGTTCAACTCTTCTATCTCATCTTTCATTTTGATCTTTGATAACTTAAGGCTTTCCAGTTGTCCTTCTATAACTTCATTACTTGACCTCCATAGGCTTACCTTTGTGTCATGTCTAGCCTCTCCAAGATCAATTGAATGCAAAATGAAATCATCAGTTGTCATGTTCTTGATTCTCCCTCCTTTATTTGGCTTGTCTATTTCCATTGTCAAATGCCCTATTTCTAGATCTTGCCCAAGTATTGACAAAGTCTTTTTCTTCTTAACTTTTGTCAATGCAGTCCCAAAATGAACTATGATATATACACTATCTTTCGTGGAAACACTTTGGAAGTTGTTCCAAGTGATTCAATACTAAATATCTTTTTCTTAACTAGAGTTATTGTTATAGTAGTTGAAGAGAAAGATTTTTTAAATCTTTAGAGATGAACTTGGAAGAAGTATATCTCTTCTCCACTTCTAAAGTTTTCTTCACCACCTCATCTGACTTAGTAGACTCGTTGCTACTACTCTTTCCATCCCCTAAGTCCACTATCTATATAGGGAAACCACTTGGCCTCATAAGTGAAGCACCTACTAATGGAATAGGGTTATGATGAGGAGATGGAATTGGAGTAGTATGAGGGGAAGGAACCAGGGTATTGTGAGGAGATAGAACTATAGTAGTATGAGTGGATGGGACCAGAGTGGAGGCACTATCCCTTGGTTCTTCTATCTTCTTCTCTTTAGGGCTAGTCTAGGTTCTTATGACTAGTAAGGAACCATCATGATAGGTTCTAGCTATAGGGACATTCTTGTCTAGAGGTTGATCAACTCCCCCTAAAGTTTGAGCTCACCCCTATGTGGAAGCTATGGTGACACCTAGTGTAGCATTCTGAGATGAAGTAGGCATTGCAGCTGCTACAAAATCTTGAGTGTCCACACCTTTACTCTGGCTCTTCCTAGTTGTCCACTCAACCCATTCCCCCATTCTATTGATGATCCTAGGCATCATGATATCAAGATTCTCTTTCACATCTACATATGGCTTAGAACTGATGGGAATCCCCCTTAATTTAGTCAAATAGGTATTTCTATACATATTTTGATCATCATTGTCCAATCCTTCAACATTGAGATCAATACCATATGTCTTTACTTGTTCCACCATGAACCTAGTGAAAGCATGATCTCAGCTCTCAAACTCATCTTTGTAATCTGCCAAATATTCTTCTATAGTGGTGACATGCTTGATCACACTCTCGATTTGTAGCACCTCTCTTGCACATCCATTTGGATCAAACATGGGTCTCACAACCTCATATTCTTCCAACTTGTACTTAGTATCGAATGCCTTGAGCATTTTTTTGGCATTAGAATGGCACTCGCAACTATAAGCTCCAACCTTCAGAGGGAATTCGTACCCTTTCTTTTTCAAGCTAGCACTCAACATGTTCACCTCGATCCCTTATCTTATAATATCTATCAGCACAATTAGATCACTTGGGTATTTGGGAAGCTTCAAAGAAAATTCATGAAAAGCTACAAGATGCAAATACAAAAAGGAAGAGAATTGAATAAAGTAGCTACCAAACTAATTGATGGTTGCAATTGCTTCTGGGCTGAACCTCTACTCTGGGCATCCTTGGAGTTCCCTACAAATCCTCATTGTAAATGAGTCATTAACTCTAACATATTCTACATAGCTTTTCTATAATTTTAAGCATGGATAAAATTCATAACTTTTCACATTATCAGGGAAGTTCTCTATTTTGGGAAGGCCTAGTCACAATTGTAGAGAAGCTAACATATAAATCAAGAAAGAAGACATATAGAAGGTATTGTAAAACTTTGCAACACTGAGGCTTCTAGATAGATGCTCACTTACCTCATATTCCCAATCAACATAATGTGTATCTGAATAGATGTTTTGTACTAGAAAGAAATATTGTTCAACAAAATTGAGGTCTTCCACCTCATCTTTCAATCGATGTAAAAGAATCATAATGTCTATGATCTCGGACATGAGATCAATGCCAAATAGAATCTTTGGAACCTTACTTTTAGTTGTTCATGGCTTTTTAAACTAGGACCTCATAATTTCCTTTTGCCACACCATTTTCTTCAAAGAGAACTTGAACATGGCTCCTCATACTATAAACTTGGAAAATTCTTCTAGCTCTAGAACCCAAAGGCAATTTATTATAGTTTACTTTTCAATCAAGATTAAAATTTCATGGCCAGGAAAGAAAATTTTTCTAGTGTATAGGTTGTTAGTAATTTATACATTCAAAAATCAGCTCAAGAGCTTGAACTGTCACTAGAAATCCAGTTGCTTCCACTAGCCTGCTTCCTTGGAGTTTCTCTATTATAGGGTGAATTGGCCCTGTCCTCAGCATCCTTTGAAAATCTTGCATGTCGAAGAAATGGAGCAAGGTGTCTATAACATTTTGCAATGTTGACTTAATTCCATTTAGCCCATCAAAACCAACGTATCTAGTTGCCATTTTAGCTGAGATAGAGATGAATTTAAACCTTAAAATTGGAAGCAACATAGAGTGTAGAATTTTGTAAGAATATGAGCTCTGAAAATGCTATACAATTCAATATCATAATAGTTCAATAAATAAAATGGTAATTTGAAAATCTCTTATGTTTCTCTCTATATAGAAATCCCAATTCACACATTGATCTTCAAGATCCACACCACACAGGTGAATTAAAGGATAAATCTTCTGGATTAGTAAATGCAGGAGTTTCTAATGGATTTTTCCATATCTTTTCACTATTTCCATTGGCCTATTGGTAACTTTCTTTTATTACATTCTTACATTCCCATTTTTCACTAAGTTTTAGAGAATTAAGAACAAAGTACTCCGTAAGGAAATATCCACTCAGCCAGATTCTGCTCAAAATACCTTCCCAAATGTGATTAACTTGTTTCCATTACCATTTTTAGGTATCTTGTGATCAATATATGAGCCCAGCATGCTTGCAAAATGATTTTTCAGTAGATGCAAAAAATTTCTTTCTAGGGTTGGAAATGCACTAAGGAGAAAGCAACTTCTATTTTTCCACCCTTGCCTCTATTTTCACTTTACCCTTTAAGTCAATGTGGCTCTAGGCATCAGAAAATCTCAAAAGGGCTATGAAAGTGAAAAGTAAATCCACTTACTTGCTTTCCTCTCTCATAAATTCCTTTATCAAAAAAATAACCTCATGGGTCAAAAACCCATCATGGAGCAGTTACTTCAGAGTTTTTTGCTAGATGTGATTCTAAGAATTATAATGAATCCTAAGTGACTCTCAAGGTGGAATACTATAATGTGGGGATGATATATCCATAAAAAAACTAATTTCCTTCTTTCTTTAGCCTATAAACCTCATTTTTTGATCTCTATGAAAAATTTCCTTCACAGGTTGAAAATCTGTCGAGGAGAAGGCAATGTTGGATTCTCTACAAGCTTCATTTTTTTTATGTACAAACTATGATAAGCCACAAAAAAGTTCATCCTCAAAAGTAACTTTGTGAAAATCATTATAAGACACAAGAATCTCGATCGAACCAGGTTCTAGACTACCCACAAACTCATGACAATAAGGAAAACCCACCTATTTATGTAATGCAGGAGAGCAGAAAAGATGAAAAACCTTATGGAGAAACTTTTCACTTGAGGGGAAAGAACTAGACTTGGACATAACCAGACCAAACTAAGACACAAGATCATTTCCCACTTTACAAAATAGGTATAGGATGAAAGTGGGGCAATAGTTCGCTTTGACTAGGGACTTGGGTTGAGCATACCCAAGCAAGGAACTCAAAATCTCTAGTTTTACAAAGAAG
This sequence comes from Cupressus sempervirens, assembly GCA_028749045.1. Taxonomy (NCBI): domain Eukaryota; kingdom Viridiplantae; phylum Streptophyta; class Pinopsida; order Cupressales; family Cupressaceae; genus Cupressus; species Cupressus sempervirens. The sequence goes on along the minus strand of CM053787.1, from coordinate 922,386,459 downwards.
GTAAAAGGTGGCAACACAACAAAACACAAATGAGGAAAAGAATATGAAAAAAAAAGCAAGGGAAAAAGACTACTAAGAAACAAAAAAGAAGCTAAACCTAACTATAATATAATATAGGGGTTATCTGTTCTCAATTTGTAATTTGATAAATCTTTAGATCTTGACCATTATAGGTCAGGGGTAGTACTTTGCCATCTTCATATGCTAACTTGAAAGAATTATTTTCAAATGCCTAATGAACTCCAAATGGGCCTTTCCATAAAGTATCAAACTTCTTTTGCATTCATTTTAGAGCGCTTTGTTTTTCCCAGAGTAGCACACTGTCTCGTACCATGAATTTTTGGGGTCTTTCTTTCTTATCAAATAGATCCTTCACTCGCATCTGATGCCATGTAGTGTGATCTGCAATTTCTTCCCTTTCCTCTTCAAGTTTTCTCAAGTACATAATCCTCTTCTCTGGAGCATCTTTATAAACATCATCTTTGATCACTATTCTTAGTTTATTTGTGGCTAATTCCATAGGTAACGAGAGATTAGCCTTAGTCCTATAAACTAATTCAAAAGGAGATATGCCAATTTCCCTTTTCGGTGTCACTCTATCTACCTAGAGTGATTCATGGATCTTTTTGTGCCAAGTCTTTTGATTATCTAAAACCAATTTCTTATCAATGTTCATGAAGTTGTTGTTACTAGACATAGCTTGACAATTTCCTGAGGGAAATAATTGGATGAATGACCAACAATGATCCCATACTCAAAGAAGAAATTAGTAATTTCAATTGAAGAGAAATAAAATGCATTGTCCATCACCAATTTAATGGGAATTTTGAACCTAACCAATATGTTCTCCTTTATGAATTTGCATACCACTTTGGAAGTAGTTTTCTTGGTAGCTTTAGCTTCTACCCACTTACTAAAGTAGTCAGTTGTAGTTATTATGTATTGATGAATGAGTGGAAGTAGGACTAATCGAACCAATAAAATAAAGACCCCATTGTTGAAAATTTCCTTTGATGATGACAGGTCTTAACAGTAGAGTAGCTAGTTAAGGGTGCCCAGAGGGCATCTTGCACTTCTTGCATTTTTCTACCTAGGAATAAGCATCTTTAAACATTCTAGGCCAGAAATAACATTGTCTTAGTATTTTAAAAGCTATTACTGAAGATGAGAAATTTCCTCTGCAAGCTTCATTATGGAATGTTCTCAACAACTTTTCTTGTTGTTGTTAGTCTACGCACCTAAGAAAAGTGCCATCAATGGATTTTTTGAATAATTTACCATCCCAAATCACATACTTAGCTACTTTTAGTTTAAGATCTCTTCTTTGTCTTGTAGTTAGGCCTTATGGAAATTCACCATATGTTAGTAGATAAGAAATATTGTCAAACCATGAATCATAGAGACTTATAGTTAAAACCAACTACTTCTCCCCTGATTCTTCTACTTCCTCAGTGATCTTGTTTTCTACAATCGCCTTGCATAGAGAATTTCCCCTTATTAGGTTGGTAGGCTTGATTTCTATATCATACACCTATATTTTTTCTACCCATGCTCCTCTAACATTACAACCTACATTTTGCTATGTCAACACACTCTTTGCTGCTACATCTGGGACAAAGAATATAGAATGTGAATGCAAGATATAGAATCAAATTTTTTTGAGTGCCTTAACCACTGCAAAAGCATGCTTTGAATTCAATCTGTGAATATTTTAGTTCATGATTCTTCAAGGGTATGCTCATGAAAGCTATTGGGGCTTATATCCCTTCATCATTTTCTTGTATAAGTATTACCGATAGAGTATGTTCAAAAGTGTAACATAAAACTAGGGCATTAGCAATAGCAGTCTTTATATCCTAAAAGGTCCACTTTCCCACCTCATTCCATTTGAAATTTGAATTCCCTTTCATCATATCCACTATATGCTTAGTGGTTTCTATGAAATCAAACACAAAGCTTCTGAGGAAATTCACTTTCTTGAAGAAATTTTTAACTCTTATTTTATTTGAAGGCAAGCTTAATCTTTGAATGGCTTCCACCCATTTAGGGTCAATTCTAGTGACTTTCTAGGACACTATATGCCCTAGGAGTTTTCCTTCTATCACATAGAAAACCATTTCATGGGATTGAGAGAGATCCCATGCTCTCAGCACCTTTGCAAAACTTTTCTCAAATGTTCCATATGATGTTTCCTCTTTTTTGAGAATACGATGAGGTCATCCAAGTATATAACTATGATTCTATCCTTCAGATCAACAAATGTCTTGGTCATACATCTTTGGAATGTAGCACCAATATTGATAAGCCCAAAGGGCATTTTTCAATATGCAAATGTACCCCAAGGAGTGGTGAATGTCATCTTATTTTGATCCTTCTCTTCTACTTTGACCTAATTATAACTTGAGGACCCATTGAGAATAGACATCATTTTAGATCCTACTACCATTTGTAGTAAGTAATCCATATTAGGAAGAGAAAAGTTATCTTTTAGAGACGCTTGGTTCAAATTGCAAAAATCAACATAGATCTTTATCTTGTTGTTCTTCTTTCTGATGGTACTATATGAACTCTGTAGGTGGAATGATGAATGGGGTAAATGATCCTTGCCTTCAAGATTTTGTCTACCTCCTAGAAAATAGCATGCGCAACCTTAGGATTATAATTCCTTTGTTTTTTTTAGGAAAGGGACTGCATCGCGCTTAAGTGGAATTTGATGTTTTACCTTCCCATCCCTATAGCTTTTCAGATCCTTATAATTCCTTGCAAAAACATCTTTATATTCTATGAATAAATTTCTTCCAATTTCTTTGTCTTCATGTGAACTGTTGGCTCCTGATTTAACAATTTTGAAAATGACCAAGAAACTAGACAAATGCATCTAAGGCTACCTATGATAGATACAATTGACTGTAGTCTTGGGCCAACTGTAGGGCATAACTCCTTCTTCACTTTAGGCTCTACAAGACCTAGGTGGATAAACCTTCAGGATTTGAGATATGGTACCAGTGCATTTAAGCATAAATTTGAACCTATTTACTGTGGATGAAAACCCTTATTTCTCCTAAAAACTCATGAAATGACATAGATCTATAGTAGCTAAATGCAAATCTATGAAATTCACAAGTTGAGTGAGGGTTAATCCTTTTTAGCCCACTAAAAAACATGAAATACTGAAATGATTTGATTAAAAGATTTTGAATTCAACAAAACCCCCAATATGCAATAGTATGAACAAGTGATCCTATAAATGATTAGTGCCTTATCTAGTGCGCAATTCCATGAATTAATCACATACATATAGATATCTGAGACATTTTTGTATCTTTAGATATATGATCTATCCATTCACCTTGTGAGTAGACATCAATGTTCAATCTGAATCTCATTCCTACATGATATCCTTCTTAATAAACTTGCAACCCTGTTGGTTCCCTGAAGCATTTACATAACTCCTTGAGTCATAAGCAACAATAAAACAACATACAGCCTTAAGGGACTACAACTATGACCTAAGCTCTTTGTTCAAAGATCATAAACCACTGAAAATTCATTAAGACTAGAGATCAGAATCAGAATGAAACTAATGAAATTCTTGCTCATTTGTATTCATTTCCTTGAAACAATACAATCAAATGCATGCAATCAAAACATGAAAAACACCTATCATATCAAAACTTGTTGTATTATCCTTCCTACTATTGTTCATATAAGAGAATTATGCTGAAAGATATGTGGTATCACAGTATGGGAATACATCAAAATTGGATCCAAAACATGGTATCACAGCAGTGATTGGTTTTTTCTCCAAAAAATGGAACCTGTATAATGAGAAAGAAAGGGAATGATATAGGAAGAAGTGAATTCTCAGATCTATTCTGCAACTGATAAGTGTCCACTAAGAATTCCTTCCCAAGAAGATGAAAAAACCTCTTTCTACCCTCTCTCTTCAACTGCATATTAAATCCCATCATTTGGCCTCCACAAGGCAGAAATAACTCAGAAATCTCATGATAAAAGAATGTAACTGATTCTGATGTTAAAAAGTGAAAATCAGTTGAATATAACCTTTAGAATGCAATATATTCTTTTTGAGCTTATTTTTACAACAATCGGGCTTCAAAAGGTCTTCAAATATGCTCTTTAATAAACTTTGATGCTTAGTGATCAAATTTTCTTGTTTTGCCGCCAATGCCCTAGATTTTACAAATTGGTATATAGTGTGAACCAGTGAGGACCTATCAAAAAGCTAACTTCAAATTTAGAAATTTTGTCTCATTCTAGTTCTGGTGGTATATTGGAGGGTCCATTTTGGTTAAAAATTGAGCCTTTGGTAGTCGTTTGAAAAATTAGGTCCCCAACTACGAATAGAGAAATTTGAAAGGATGAAATTAAAAAATTAAAAATATTTCTATAGTGTAAACTATAGAGAATCATTTTTTTTAAACAAATTTTCCAAATTCTCAGGTTGAACACTTAAAACTAAAAAAGACATTATTTTAAAATTTATACCCTTATAACTCCCTAACCATTCATGAGATGCTACATGTCAAATTTTGATAAGCCCTCTATATTTGGGTAGGGCCCACATTCCTTCTCACAACTTCTACTAGATTCTTTGAATTTTTGGCAAGTCACCAAGTTGCTTGCTAGAATTTCTCAGCTTTTTCTGTGGCGACATGGTGACTACTAGATTTTGGTGAGATTTTTTGACCATCTCACCTATCCACATCGGCACCACCTCAGTCTCATGTCATAGCCAACTTATTGCGCCATATCATTGTCACTATCTCACCATACTAACTATCATGTATCTTTCCTTTAGCGAGATAGCGACTATCATTGGATCATCCACATGGAGAAATCTAAGCACATCTCAAGATTTGGTGCGATGTTATTAGGGTTCCATCTTCATTTAAAATTAAGTTGTCATCATGCTAACATCACCTCTGATTGATCAACCACAGGCCTGCACAAGTAGTGCTGCCCTTCAAAAAGCACATTTCTTGAAGACATGAGTATAGTGGTGTGCAAGTTTATTTAAACATTTAAGAAAATGAATTCTCATTGAATGTGGGATCAAATTATTTAAACTATCATTACACCCTCCTTTTCTACATGGTATGGATTTTCTTTGTTCACCCTGAGCTTCAAATGCCTGCAGGCATGGATATTCTTTCAATTCCTTGGTAGCTTACCTTTTCACATGATGCATGGTTTCTTTTTAATGCTAGCATGGGAGCTAACAATGGCATCCTTGCTCTTTACCATGCGTGGAGGCTTTAATTTTCATGGTGTAGGTTCCTTTTCATCATAATGGTGCCCCACATGTTCTCATAGTGCTATGTTTTGATGCTCAGTCACCTAAACCTTGAAACCATGTTTATGGACCTCTTGTTATATAGGCAGATTCCTCCATTTAGCACAAGTCTTTATCTTTGAAACTACCCTACGTGTTTCCTTTATGATTGCGTGTGGAGATATCTATTTCTCTGCATGGTTCATCCCTTTTTCAATGCATAGTTACCTTTTCTATTTAACCAGCCTATCACTCTTCCTCAATTGTGTGGATTGCTATGGGTCTATACATGCAAATTCCTCTTCTTAATATTAATTTTCCTTTGCATAGGGTCTACCCCACATGCCTTGGCTGCTCCTATTCTAATGCTCTACCCTACATTCTTCTTACTAGCTACTTTACTAGGCATGGGATGATTCCTTCTTTTATATGCCACTGGATACTCTCCTTGGTTTATGTTTGGGGTGGACTTCTATGTTCACTACTGGCATGAGCTACTTTGCTATCTTAGCATGGAAGCTTCTTTTAATTACTTATATCATCTATCACAGCCTAACCTCTTGCTCCAAATGACTTCCTTTGACCATACGGCTTTGTTGCTTTGCTACTAGGTTGCTTTCATATTCTGATTAGTGGCTTCTCAAACTTTAGCTCCTATTGACTATCTTTATTAATTTTTCCCTCCCTACTTCTATTCAAAATATTTCCTCTTTGAGACTCTACTTTGCTAACTCTCATGTGATCATCTCCCTTCCTATCCACATGGGTTGTTTCTTCTTTGTTTGTAGTAGTGGCTGAAAAATAAAACCTCCTCTCATACATGGATACCCTACTTTTAATATGTTGCTTGAAACCTTCCATTCAATGCCTGATCTTGGCAATTCCAAAAAGGTTTCTCATCTCATGGGTACTTTACATATACTTGTGCCTCTTACATTTCTCGTGCTCAAATTGAAGTCTTGTTTTCCTTTGAAGAACTTGGAGTAGATGGTAAATTTACTATTGCTAGATTTAGATTGGAATCATCCAAACTATTAAAAGTTATTTGAAATTCTCCTTTCTTGCATCTGTCTTTTGGCTTTACTATGAACCCCAATCTCCATAGGTACACTTCTTTTAGAAACCAATATATATGGTGTGCCCTTTTTATTAGAGTTTTACCTAGTAACCAATACATCAGCTCAACAATATACATTCAGGCATTGGCCCATCCATCACCTGTACCATCAAAATAGTCTGCTAACTAAAGTTCTCAAGGAACCAAATCTTGTTATGAATAAGCATCTTAATAGTTGAAGAATATCACTTGGGTTCAATTAAAAATTGGAATTAAATAAATCAATTCAAATACTAATCTAGATAAACTAAGAGTGCTTCCTCAATCTTAAGCATTCATTTGACTACAACTCATTTTCTCTTTCTTTTGATTTCCACACATTTTTTGAAGGGATCCATTCATCCTCTATAGCTTGCAAAATTCAGCAATTAGAATCATTACAATTCTCCCTTTTAAAGACTTCAATGTGCACACAATCTTCATCAATTTAATGCAATTAGTCGAGCCCCAGAGTGGGTCCGACTAAAAAAAAAAATTGTTTCCAAACAACTGATATGTAAATTGACCCATTAACCTTTTAATATTCACTAGAATTGATTTCAAGCATTAATTTGATCATTAAAAATTCATTTACCCACTTATTGCAAACTGTGAATTTGGTGTCAGAAGGTCCATTGACTGGCCTTAAAAAATGACCCAAACCTCTGACCAGGCTCTAAAATTGGCATGTTGACTCTCTATTCCATACACTTTTACCATTTCAAATCTTATCACATGACAGAATTGAGGTCAAAAGATATTCAATGTCAAAGTTGCCTTCTCAGAATCACCTGCAGATAAACATGTCAGAATGCAACAAACTGGGTTCGGATTTGGTTTTGAAAAATGTTCAAATGGACACTTGGGAAAACAAAACTTAGGGTGTTAGCTCTCTATTACAAGGAGAGTATGGATTTTCAATTTGGGCTCATGATGAATAATTGGATGCAAATGGCAAGCGGTCAAAGTGGGCTACTTGTATTTGCAGACTAGAAACACTAACTGAAAAGTGATTTTGGCAAATGGAATTGACCTGGAAAAGTGTGCAAATAGATTTTTCATGATGTAAAAACTGCCACACTTAAAGTAATTTTGTAGAAAAATATAGTGGTATAATCCATTTGATCTTACCAATCACGGGTTAGGAGTTATAACATCACGAACAGGGGTCCTGACAAATTTGCAAATGTTAACACTAGTAAAAAGATAGAAATTTTGTTTGGAATCACCAAAAGGAAATTTCTCATTTTGGTCAACTAGGTCAAAACTATAACATGTCAAATAGGACTTCCTAGAATTCAGAATTAATTGTATCAGCATGACAACAATAAATCACCAACTTTGAGGGATTCAAAACCTAGTCAAATAGATTAGAAGCAACTCAAAATCTAAAACATAGGTTCTCATGTATGGATATTAAGTACTCCCAAAGTAGCAAGTCATGAAACATTTCTAGGTGCAAGATATTTAGATGCAAACATGGCCTCCTGTCGCTGTTTGACACTAAGGTGAAAATGCAGACATGACAATTACTCAAAACGGGACTTCGCAGAATGGTTCAGAATGGAAATTTATCATCATAGAACAAGTGGACATGCTGAATGGAAGATGTTAAAAACATTAAACACCTAACGGGGCCTCAAAGTTATAGTCAAGTACACATGCATTTATGGGGCTTGATTTGACTCAAAAGTGCTCAAAATTCATACTACAACTTTGAGCACCAACATGAACAAAATTTCCTAATATTAATCATTTTTGGATTATGAATATCTCCAATGTTTAATCCCTCATATTCACCCATAGTAAGCCCCCTTTTTGCTCTCTTTTTCTTTATTTAAGCATCATGTCTATTAAATAGTTTTTCCAAAGCTAGAAAATATAGGTGAATAATACTACCTTTCACCTGAACTTTTACATTTTGATTATATTTCCCATTGATATCAGAGCTTTCATGATCACTTTCATTGGTTTCATGTTCAAAAGTAGACTTATCATTTTCCAAACATAGCTGCAAACTCTTATCATCTTTGAAGACTTGTTAGGATTCCAGATTGTCTAGAATGGAGGATCGGTATACAATTTCAATTTGATATCTTTTATCTTTGAAGTTTGGATGAGGAAGTAATAGGGTGGTAGAGACTGCAAGGGAATCAACCTTAGTTTTTATCTCCCTTGGAATTGCTTCAATAGACAAGGCATCTAAGCCTTCTATTTCATCCCAAACTCTATTTTTGTAATTCTTTAAATTATGATTTTTCAAAGAATATTGTCCTTTTATTTATTTTGCAATGAGCTCTGCATCACCTTGATCTTTTAGGATCTTTATCCCTCTTTCTTTTTTTGTTATCATCCCTAATAATAAGGTGTTACACTTTGTAGTGTTATTCATATTCCCAAATTCTAATTTAAGGGCCATGGGTTCAAGTTCTCATTCTGGGGATATCAACACTACACCTACTCTAGATCCTAAAGAGGCACAACTTTCATCAAATTCAAGTGTCCATATACCTGATACATCTTTATTTCCATTGGGAACTCTTCTAGTTTTATTTTCATCTCTATATTTACCCAGAGCCTCTTTAGTAAACAACATGTAGCTACCAAATTCTAACTCTTGATATGGGATTTGAGCTTTAGGATCATCTAATTTCAAGATTGTAAAGTTTTCCTTTTCTTTAGGTTCTAATATGACTTTTTTATTCCCAATAGGTATCACTAGTGGCCTGAGACTGGTCTAGCTTTATTTCTCCTCCTAAGCCTTGATAGAAACTTCTACTTAAAAGTAGTCCATAGCTCGCTGGAATATTAGCTACTAGAATGGCCAATAAGAGCTTCTATTCTAGATGTGAAGGTATGGCTACTTGAGCATCTTTAATCGAAAAAAGGAAGGAAACTTGTTTAGCATCCATAGAATAACATCTCCCATACACTTTAGTGAGGTTTAGACCCAAGGCCTTGGCTATAGAGTAAGGCATAATGTTATCTGATGCACCTGAATCTATTATACAATTGCTAAGTTTACATCCATTGATATATAATGAGATATAAAAAGGGTTAGGTTTTTGCCCAAGAGATGTCACTAAGATAGTAGAATCTTCTTGATTCAATAGACCAGATGTCAAGGTTTCATCTTCTTTTTCAACAGTCACACTATGATTTAAATCTAATGTGTTTCCTTTACACCAATCTACTAGTCTCTTTAACTCAGAAGGGTGTGGTCTCTAATAATCTATAGGGGAAATGTGAAATTTTTATTCTTTACAAAATTGAATAAAATAAAAAGGTATTTTTTCCTTAGCTGTTTGTAAAATATATGCACATTGATTAGTATGTACATTACTAGTCAAAGGACTAGGTCATTTTGTGAGCATGACTAGAAGATTGATTCTTCAACCTTTGGCCCCAAGTAAGCACTATGTATGAAGTTCCACATTCACTATTTGGTTCAGAATCTGATTTGTATTCCAAAAATAAATTTCTAGAGTCACCATTTGAATATGAATCATATTTTGAACAAGGAGTTGCAGTGTTCAATTCATTGGTAGTTAATAACTACAACATACAAGCAATCTCTGGACAACTCTCATTATCATGATATGTGGTCAAGTGAAAAATACACATATTTCCCTTCTTGAGCACCACTTCAATTCATAGCCTGGGTTGTGAACCTTTGAGCTGCAGGAACCTACCTTCATTGTTCCTCCCTAGTGAGTTTTGATAATTCTGTTGATAGGAATTATTGAATCTGGGTAACTATTTCTTTACTGCTACTAGCTCATTTGAAAATTTTTGAATGATCTCCTCAGATGACGTGGTATTACTAGAACTTCCTTTAGTTTGAAGTTCTCATTTCCACTTCCCTATAGAAATCAAATCATCCTCACATTTGATTGCTTTCTTTTGTGCATCAACTAGATCTATGGGATGTGCTCTCCTCAAATCATAATTGACATCTAGAGGCATTGCACTAATGAAGAAATTTTTCAAATTACTAGATATGGGTCTATCAATAGTTGGAATTCCGCTGATAATCTTATTGAACTTAGTAACAAAATCTCTCATACTCATAGTGGGTTTCTTTTTAAATGAAGTCAACTATGTTAACAAAGCATGTTCATCTTTCACAGTTTGGGACCTTGGCCTAAAGGCCATTCTCAATGTATCCTAATTAGTTATTGAGCCATTAGCTAGATGATAAAACTAGAGTGCTGCACTATCCATGAGGGTCTCTATGAACAACCTTACAACAACATCTTCATGTGCAACCACTAAGATATGAGTGGTGGTGAAGAAAGCTTTGATATGTTAATCTATAGTAACTTTCCCATCACTGAAGAATTTAGGGAAATTCTTCCTAGAACTAGCTAGAAGTGGATGATAAGGTTTAACACTAATGGCCCTATTGCTGTAGCCCATGGAGTAGCCATGATTGTCCTAATAGTTTATGGTGGGAAATTAACAATTGGAGGAGTAGTAACTCCATGTAAAGCCAATACCTGATAGTTAGAATGTGAAGTGCTAGTGTCTTGATTCGTAATAGGGGAAGGTGGCTTGCCCTAACTTTTATTTTTAATTTTCCACTTTGGAATGTCTAAGATAGGAAAACCAAGCTCTATAAGCTTACCAAAGATAGGGTATTTCTGACCTTGTTCCTTCATACTTTTGAGGAACCTAATTTGTTCTAGTATGTTGGGTTAGGTTATTCTTTGAGCTTCTTGTCTCAAATGTCTTTCTACTCTTTAGATGTTTCTCCATTGAACAACTCTCTCTAAGGCTTCAACTCTTCTTTCTTCTTCCTCCAATACCTAGCTAGCATTCTTGTAATGTTTAGCATTCTTCCTATGTCTCTAAACAAATGTGTTGAGGGATGAAATTATGTCTTCTTGATCATCTTCAAAACCAAGATTAGGTTGGAGCACTAGAATAATTTTTTCATGATGCAGTACCATTTTACCTCATGATTTAGGCTTTTTAGTCAAGCAACTATTCATCTCCGCAATAGAGTCACCAAAAATATGTTAGTAAACAAATTTGTTCTTTCAAATTATAACTCTTAAATGCCCAATTCAGAACAATATCTAATTAAAAACATTTGGAAAGCCACTTGTGGATGAACTAGCTTCCCTCTAAATTAGTAGGTATAGCTCCCTAAATTGGATTTGCAATGAATTATGCTTTCTTCCTAAATTACATTGGGGGTGTGTTCTAAACCTAAGAACAAAAAAGGTATAACCAAGCTCGACCTAAATAGAATCTAACTCAGGTGAATAGAATTTTATGAATACAAAAATGGTTTTATGCATTCACACATCTTATGAATTCATAAAACTTATCTAAATAATAGCTAATAATGAACTAAGAAAATTTGAAGCTGAATTGTGATTAATAAATTGAAAACACTAAAGGGATTTCTCTTTGAATGAACAATAACAACACCTATTACATTCATTCATTGCTTCAAAACAAGGTAGGTGAAACTCTATTTTTCCCTTGTTTCAACTCAAACAAAAGAGAAAATGTAAACTAAATATGACAACAAGTGGAATAGAAAATGATTGACATAAAATAACATTCAATTGTCTATGTAACAAAAAGTACTTCACACCAAAAATTTGTCAACCCTTTCATTAATCTTTCAATTTCATACATATAGAGTTTTGAGATAACCATTAAAATGGAAGCTTAATTAGTTCATCTTCTAAAGATGACAAATGGAAAGATGCTAGTTTGTCCTATTCTAAAATTACAAAAGAAAATGAAAAGAGGGCATAATATGAATCATTTATACTTACTTCCCCTTTTCTGTTTTCACCCTATATGCCTTAGCAACAACTATTACTTGAATTAGCTCATCATGGTTGGGCACGTGCATATTGGTGAATCTCAAGAGCCATTTTGAATATTCCCTTACTAGCTCCTTTATAGCTTTCAACTAATTTGAAAACTCCTCCATGGCCACATGTATACATTGACTGAGTGTCTAGAGTTCTACAATTCTATTTTAACTACTAGAAGTCACTCTAGATAGATTGTCTAGAAATGTAGAAAAGTTATTTTTCATTATATCTATTCTAATGAGAGCCTTTCCTTGACCACTGGTTTGTGAATTAGTGTGTAACCCTTTCATAAGTTTGAATCCTCTACCTTGAGTCTTCTTTTATTTATTCTCTATTTCCTTGATTCCCTTCTCAGCTAACTGGATTATTTCTAGCTTGAACTGCAAACATTGGAGCCATTTGAATAGAGGTTCATTCCCTTTCTTCAAAATATTTTCTTCAACTACTTCTTTCACTTTCATCTAGATGATCATCTTTAGAAGAGAGATGCAGTCATCATGTTTGACCCTTTCTTTGGTCAAAGTATTACTATTAGACATGTCATTTTCCTTTTCTATGTCTAGTCTGAAGATAACATTACCAATTTGATCTATGAGAGAAACTCCTTCTGATTTGAGTCTCTCAATCCATTCTTTTCCAATATGACTGAAGTGCCTATCCTTCTAAAGTTGAGAGATGAGAGCTTGTACTTCAGCAGTAGTAGGATTCTGGGTTACTAACACACTAGAGATAGTTGCTAGCGGGGTGACTAGTTGCCTGATGATTTTTTTCAACTCTTCTATCTCAGCTTTCATTCTAATCTTTGATAACTTAAGGTTTTCCAATTGTCCTTCTATAACTTCATTACTTGACCTCCACAAGCCAACATTTGTGTCATGTCTAGCCTCTCCAAGATCAATTGAATACAAAGTGAAATCATCATTGTCATGTCCTCAATTCTCTCTCCTTTATTTGGCTTGGTTATTTCCATTATCAAATGCCCTATTTCTGGATCTTGCCCAAGTATTGACAAAGACTTTTGTTTCTTAACTTTTTTCAATGTAGTCCTAGAAAGAACTAAGAGAGATAAAACATCTTTTGTGGAAACACTTTCATCCTTTCTTTCTTGTCCTTTCCAAAGTATCTTCCAACCAAGAATCTATTCCTATCATTTTGGAAGTTGTTCCAAGTGATTCAATATTGAACATATTTTTCTTAACTAGAGTTATTGTTATGATAGTTGAAGAGAAATTATTTTTTGAATCTTTAGAGATGAACTTGGAAGAAGTCTAGCCCTTCTCCACTTCTAAAGTTTTCTTTGCCACCTCATCTAATTCAGTAGACTCACTACTACTACTCTTTCCATCCCCTAAGTCCACTATCTATGTAGGGGAACCACTTGGCTTTAGAAATGAAGCACCTACTGATGGAACAAGGCTATGATGAGGAGATGGAATTGGAGTAGTATGAGGGGAAGGAACTAAGGTAGTTTGAGGACATGGAACTAGATTAGTATGAGGGGATCAGACTAGAGTGGAGGTATTGTCCTTTGGTTCTTTCATCCTCTTCTCTTCAGTGCCACTCTGGGTTCCTATGACTTGTAAGGAACCATCATGATAGATTTTAGGTATAGGGACATTCTTGTTTGAAGGTTGGTCACCTCCTCTTGAAGGTGGAGATGGCCCTTGAGTGGAACCTATGGTCACACCTAGTGTAGCACTCTAAGATGAAGTAGGTGTTGTAGCTACTGGAGAAGCTTGAATGGTTGCACCTTTACTCTAACTCTTCCAAGGTTTTCCACTCAACCCATTTCCCCATTCTCTTAATGATCCTAGCCATAATGATATGAAGATTCTCTTCCACATCTACATATGGCTCATAACTGATGGGAATCCCCCTTTATTTAGTCAAATAGGTATTTCTATACATATTTTGACCACCATCCTCCAATCCTTCAACATTGAGATCAATATCATATGTCTTTACTTGTTCCACTGTGAGCTTGGTGAAAGCACAATCTTGGCTCTCCAACTCATCTTTGCAATCTACGCAATAATCTTCTATAGTAGTGACATGCTTGATCACACTCCCAATTTTTAGCAGCTCTCTTGCATATCCATTTGGATCAAACATGGGTCTCACAACCTCATATTTTTCCAACTTGTACTTAGTCTCAAATGCCTTGAGCATGTTTTTGGCATCAGACTGAAACTTGTAGCTATAAGCTCCAACCTTCATAGGGAATTCATATCCTTTCTTTCTCAAGTTGGCACTCAACATGTTTACCTAGATCGCTTGTCTCACAATCTCTATTAGCACAATTGGATCACTTGGGTATCTGGGCAGATTCAAAGGAAATCCACCTCACCATTCAATCGATGTAAAAGAACTAGAATGTCTACGATCTTAGACTTGATCGGTGTCAAATAGAGTCTTAGGAACCTTACTTTTAGCTACCCATGGCTTTTGGAACTAGGAATCCATAATTTCCTTTCGCTACACCATTTTCTACAAAGAGAACTCAAACATGGCTCCTCCTACTATCAACTTGGAAAATTCTTCTCACTTTAGAACCCAAAGGCAATTTACTACAATTTGACTAATAATTGAGATTAAAACTATATGGTTAGGCAACAAAATTTGTTTGGTTTCTAGGTTGTAGTGATTTATACATTTGACAATTAGCTTGGGAGCTTGAACTGCCACTAGAAATCTAGCTACTTCCACTAGCTCATTTCCTCAAAGTTTCTCTATTATAGGGCGAATTGGCTCTATCATCAGCCTCCTCTAAAAATCTTGCATGTTGAAGAAGTGGAGAAAGGTGTCTATAGCATTATGCAATGTTGACTTAATTCCATTTAGCCCATCAAAACTAGTGAATCTAGTTGCCATTTTATTTGAGATGGAGATGAATTGAAACCTTAAAATTGGAAGTAGTGTAGAGAGTAGAATTTTGCAAGAATATGAGCTTTTAAAATTCTATACAATTCAATAGCATAATAGTTCAATAAATAAAATGGTAATTCGAAAATCTATTATGTTTCTCTCTATATAGAAATCCCAATTCATTTGTTGATCTTCAAGATCCACACCACACAAGTGAATTAAAGGATAAATTGATTGGATTAGGAAATGTAGGAGTTTCTAATAGATTTTTTCATGTCTTTTCACTATTTCCATTTTCCCAATGATAACTTTCTTTTATTACATATTTATTTTCTCATTTTTCACCAAGTTTCAGAGAATTAAGAATAGAGTACTTTATAAGGAATATCCGCTTAGCCAAATTTTGCTCAAAATAACTTCCAAATGTGGTTAACTTGTTTCCATTACCATTTTAAAGTATCTTGTGATCAATCTATGAGCCCAACATGCTTGCAAAATTGATTTTTCAATAGATGTGAAAAATCACTCTCTAGCATTGGAAACCTGTTGAGGAGAAAGAAACTTTTTTTTTTCCACCCTTGCCTTTATTTTCACTTTATTTTTAAGTGAATGTGCCTCTAAGATTTGAAAAATCTCAAAAAGGCCACAAAATTGAAAAATAAATCCACTTACTTTCTTTTCTCTCTCATAAATGCCTTTATCAGAAAATTGACCTCATGGGTCAAAAGCCTGTTGTGTATCAATTACTTTAGAGTTTTCCACTAGATGTGATTCTGAGCACTATAACAAATCTTAAGTGGCTCCCAAGGTAGAATATTGTAATGTAGGGATAATCTATCCATAAAACAACTCATTTCTTTCTTTCTTTCTTTAGCCTATAAACCTCATTTGTTGATCTCTATAGAAAATCACCTTCATGGGTCAAAAATCTATCAAGGAGAAGGCAATGTTGGATTCTCCACAAGCTTCATTTTCTTTATGTGAAAACTATGAAAAGCCATGAACAAGTTCATCCTTGTAAATAACTTTATGAAAATCATTATAAGACACAAGAATGTCCATCGAATTAGGTTCTAGACTACCACAAACTCATGACAACAAGGAAAACCCACCCAGTTATGTAATGTAGAAGAGGAGAAAAGGTGAAAAACCCGATGGAGAAAATTTTCACTTGAGGGGAAAGAACTAGACTTGG
The DNA here is from genome assembly GCA_028749045.1 of Cupressus sempervirens. Classification (NCBI taxonomy): domain Eukaryota; kingdom Viridiplantae; phylum Streptophyta; class Pinopsida; order Cupressales; family Cupressaceae; genus Cupressus; species Cupressus sempervirens. The sequence continues at coordinate 922,370,167 of CM053787.1, read as the reverse complement.
ACATACCCAGACCAAACTAAGACACAAGATCATTTTCCACTTTGCAAAATGGGTACAGGATGAAGAGTGGGGAAACACTTAGGAAGGAAAAATGGAACATATACAACAAAGTCCTAGATTTCATAAATGCTTTAGAGCCACATTATGATCCCCTAGTTGATAGAAAATATTGCGGTATGAAAGTAGATATGTTGATGGACAGTTTTGCTAGGATTATGAAAACTTTGAATGAAAAGAAAGAAATCCTAACACAAGCATACTGAGACAAGGCCTTTTAGGTGGAAAGGTGATTGGCAAGTAAAATGATTTTGAGCCTAGGGTAGTATACATTGTAGAAAAAAGGTAGGTACATAGTGGATAGGAGTGTACAACATGTTCCTCCATATAAAAAGACCAAGGTCTAAAAGTCCACCCAATACACTTGCTCTTAGGAAACAAAAATTGGAGCAGGGATCATCTTCTAATGTTGAAGAGTATTCACCTACCCAGACCCCACTCAGGATAGATGATGAAGTATCCTTGAGAGAAGAAGTAGGAAAAATTGGAGGGGAGAGGGATATTGTGGTTACAACTATAGATATTGAAGAAGGAGTACTTGAAGAACTTCCTATGCCTACACTAGCTCTCACTATGAGAGATTATAGAGGTAAGGAAATAGATCCTATAATAGCACATGATTCTAAAAAATTTATTGATGATGAGATTTTTGTTAAGTCTAGAGAATTTTCTCAATTCTTATGCAGAAGAAATATTACTAATTTTGAGGCCAAGTGTAAACTAATCAAAGCAGAGCAACCTAACAAAATGGACTCCAAAATTGAAGAGAAATTCAAAGCTATTTTTATGGAAGAGTTTTCACAAATAGCCCCTAAAGGGGGAAGATAACTATTAAAGGATTTAAGAATTTTGATTTTACCTAAATGGGACATTGCCAATGCTATGATCTTTGATGTTGTAAGGAAAGAAAATGATACTGAATCTAAAACTGAGGAGGAGGTCTTGTAGGCACATAAAGGATTGAAATATAGTGATCATCATCATGGATTGGTTATATGGTCCATTTAAAAAAGGTATAAGAGTAGGATACAAGAAGTTTCAAATGCTAATCATATGGGTAGCTTGATGGTCTACAGAGCAGAGGACGTGGATAGCAAAAAAGTATCCAAAATGACCAAAGAAATGGTGGACTTTGAAGTTGTTATTGCAACGAAGGAAGAGAAACAAATACCTAGAGCTCTTTGCTAAATTTGAAGAGATCTAAAGGCATATGAGGAGAGAGGGAATAGGAAACACCTATCAGAAGTTCAAGTAGCCCAAATGAATAAACAACTTGGAAGGAGAAAAGTGAGAGAATCTAGTCAGCCTAGGATTGCTTATCCTCATCCTCTAGTTTAACCATTTAAGTCAACTCCCCTTGTAGAGATATTATATACTCCATAGAGACCATACTTTTAGATAGCTGAGGAGTTGTAAGAAGAGAAGATAAAACTCTAGGCATTACATGTGGAGTTAAATGACCTACATGAGGACAAAATCAGAAAAATAATCTTGTATTTGGTAGATAAGATTGACTAGCCAAAATTTTATGAACAATTAATGAATATAATAGATATGTGGAATGAAATAAAAGGTGGTGAGGATGCTTTGAAGCCCATCATGAGTAAATGGGGTAGCAGGGATAAGGATGTCACCCTTTTGTATGTTTTAGTCTTTAGTTTGTCTTGTGAATAGATGAATTTTTTTTTTTTGACATGACTAATGATCTATCTCATTTTGATGATAAAAGAGTTGGAGTGTAAAAGAGGATTATAGTCTATTTCACAAAATATCTTGTTGAAAAGTATGAACTTTTTTCCCATGCACTGAGGAAAATAGATAAATTAAAAGAAAAGGAGGAATGGGAAAAAGAATTAGATGATTTACTATGCCTTAGAATTAATGGGGTCATAAATGAAAAGGGACATTCATTGTAGGTAATGACAATTGAGGAAATTGTTAAAGTGCAAATATTCTATAATTCTTTTAGGGAAGAATTTTTTGAAATAAATAAGTTAGGAGATTTTTTCTTGAAGAAGCAATGTGAGGTATTGAGTTTTGATTGGCTAGATGACACATTTTTTAACAAATGGATGGAATATTTTGTGCATTCAAAATAGTTAATGATTGGTGAAACCGATGAAGATGAAGTGGACCAAGATGATTTGCAAAAAGTTGGTACATCAATTAAAGTAGAAGAAGACAAAGATGAACAATCAACTACAGTGGAAAGCATAAAAGTACAAACTGATGAGATGGTAGTAGGAGAATGGATTGTGATTGTCAATTTGTCAGTACATGGTGACTTGGATGGAGAACCACAAATTAAGCTCAATTTTCAAGTATCAAAAATAGGTCCATCGTAAGCATCATAATCAGTCCAAATCACAAAATTCTTTAACAACAAAAGTGCTACAACAAAAGTGTTCCCACAAAAGAATATTCAAAATGTAAATCATTCTATTGCACCAATTTTTATCTTTAGTGACAATAACTTTTGTAAATATCTTTCTATCATAAGGACAATTTTCAATCCTCTCTACGGCTAAAGCTTGTTGCATCTCATACTATATAAATGAGATTCCAAATATAGAGAGGGGGTCCAAAGTATTATGTAAATTTCAGTTTTTTTGCTAGATTTGCATTCGATCTAGTTTCCTTGATGTCAATTTTGTGGTGCATTTTCTTTACAAATTTGAAGATACATTAATTTAGGTGGTATTTTCCTATGTTGTGTATAGTTTTATTCCAAATATTACATGATTTTCAATGAAAATTAATACAACGATGAATCACCACCATATCTGTTTTCTTTGATTCTTGTCTACACTATTATTGGCTAGTTATTGTGAGGTTGTATGGGCAAAGCTTGTTCATTTTTAATGTAACTAGGATAGGTCATATATCAATTCATTATTTCTTTTAATTCAATGAATTAAGTAAATGCTTCAATGATATGATAGGATTTCGAAGCAATACGAGGGATTTAGATAAGAATGAGTTTAAGGGAAAATTGTTGATAATGTTGATTGTAATGCAATCAATTAGGTCACAATAGTTGGTCAAACTCTAAACCATAATCTATGAGGCACTGATCAATTATTTCAATTTATATATGAAGAGATCATGGATAAGCATCAAGAAAATTCTTAAAATTAGAATCAGTTTTACTTTAAATGTATGAAGAGTATAATAGCTGGTCAATACTTGTTTGCATTTAATCTTTGTGTTTTAGTTAGTTGTTGTTACCTAGAATTATTTGTAATAGGGGATGAGTATTGTAATAGGATAACATTGAATGAATGAACTGTGAAGATAATATCAAAGTTTTAAATATTTTATCCCTCAGGTGCACTCGCCTTGGTCTTGTAGTGCCTAAAGTGTAGAATATCTTTATGATTTTGTTGAAATTGGGTTTAGATATGAAGACTTCTTAGTTGAACATAAGAAATAGCTAATCCTTAGACTAAAATTTCTCTTCACCATCTTGGTATGAGGTATTTTGTTACTTGGTAATTTAAAACACCAATAGTATCAAAGAAAGGTGTCATCATTTTTGTCTTACAATTGAATGGGAGTCTCGAGGCTGAGTGGGGAAAATGGTAGATGAAGGTAAGTTGAAGGTTGATAAGTTTAATGGGAAGAACTTTCAATTATGGAAGATGCAAATGTAGGACTATATTTATCAAAAGGATTTATGATAACCATTACAAGGAAAAGCCAAGAAAATTACTACTATGATTGATGTGGATTGGGAAATTATGGATCAAAGGTACTTGGAAGTAGTCATTTATGCCTAGAAAAATTGGTTGCATTTAATAATACAAAGGCTAACATGGTAAAAGAGTTGATGTAAACCCTAGTGAAACTATTCAAAAAATTTCCTTCTTCAAATAAAATATTTCTCATGAAGCATTTATTTAATATGAAGATGGCAAGAGGTGGATCTATTTTAGATCATTTAGATGAGTTTAATATAGTTATGATTTAGTTATCTACTATGATTGTTAATTTTGATGAAGAAATTAGGGCTCTGTTGATTTTGTGTTGTTTACTTGAAGGCTAGAATGGCTTGGCAATTATTGTGAGTATTTTAGTTTTAGGATCTAATGACCTAAACTTTTTTGATGTGATTGGTATTATTTCGAGTGAGGAAAATCATAGGAAAATTTCATGTGGATCTACATCAAGAAGTTTTTTGAATGCACAAACTAGAGGCAGAATGACTAAAAGAGAAAACAATTCTAGAATTCGTGGGAAATCAAGAGGAAAGTCAAAGGTATAGAGATCTCTATTTGGAGGACCAAGAGATTTTTGGTACTATGGAAAATCAAGAAAAAGGAAGAAAGATTGTTGGGATTGAAAGTACAATGAAGTGGAAAAACAAAAAGGGAATAAGGAGGCAAATGTGGCAAGTAATAAATCCAAAGAGGATGCTTTGCTTCTTTTTTTAGAAAGTGTTGATGATTCATGGGCTTTAGATTTTGGGGCTTCATTTCATGCTACTCCCCATAAAGGTTATTTTATTGATTATGTCCAAGGGGATTTAGGGATTATTTATTTGTGGGTAATAAACCTTTTCAGATTGTTAGAAAGGGAAAAATTAAGATTAATTTGTAGAATGAGAATTATTGGCTACTACAAGAGGTAAGACATGTTTCAAGGCTATGTAGGAATTTAATTTCAATGGGGCAACTGGGTGATGAGGGTTGCATAGTTACTTTTAATGATAAAAATTATAAGGTTTCAAAAGGATTCCTTGTAGTAAAAAAGGTGTGAAAGTAGGCACCTTATATCTTTGTACATGTCATAATATTCCTTCTACTTTAATTGTTTAAGAGAAAAATGAATGCTCATGAGAAATTACTGCAGTTGAACAAGGAAAAAAAATAGTTGTTGTGGATTCTATAACAATGCTATAGCACATGATTGAGGAAGAAATAAAATTGCTTCATTCATTGAAACTTTTTCCAAGTTTGAAATGTGTCAACGTGGATTTCTATCAAAGTTGTGTATAGAAAATAAAATAGAGTCAATTTTGTGAAGAATGGGAAGGAAAATAAAGATAAGAAATTAGAGCTTATGCATGCAAATATATGGGGATTAGATTAGGAATCTTCCCTTGGTGGATCTTATTATTATGTTACATTAATTGATGATGTAACTAGACAATTATGGGTTTCTTTAGATAGAGATCTGATGTATTTCAAAGTTTTAAAAATAGAAATACTTGGTTGAGAATAAGACTAGTAAAAAGCTAGAATGTCTCAAATCTAATAATAGTGGTGAGTATTCTAATAAATAATTTGAAGACTTTTTTTTAGTAATGGTATTCATAGACACTAAAATGTTACAAGGACTCCATAGGAAAACGGAGTGGTTGAAAACATGAATTGGAAAATAATGGACCATGCAAGGAGCATTAGGTTTCATGTTTGGCTTCCCTTAAACATGTAGGCTAAGTCATGTAAGAGCACATCTAGGAAACCTCCACTGTTTCACTTGTACATGACTCTAGTCAAGTAAAGAGCTTAGGTTAGTTTTTTTTTATACCTTAGAAGGTCTCTTGAAATGTTCACTAGGTGAGTTAATCATTAGGACTAAGGTCACACTAATAGCCTTTGTTAGTTGTTTTACATTCCTTAATGTTAGGAGTTAGGGACTTTGAGTTTTTAAGGTATCTTAGATTTAGAGTTGTAAATGGTTTTGGAAATTTTATTATGACCTTAAAACATTTTTGATCCTCAAGACATGGAGGTTAGAGGTTGTGAAAATAAGGGTAGAGGCACAAGTGTAAAGATACCAAATGTTGCTAAAAAGTTGTCATGACAACATTTGCAATTATTGCAAATATTGCATATAACATGGAAACTTTGTATTCCCTAAGTTTTGGGAGGTTATGCTTGACTAAAAAGCCCTAAAATGGTGGAGATAACATATATGTGAGCCAAGACTCAAACATGAGAGAGAGAGAGAGAGAGAGAGAGAGAGAGAGAGAGAGAGAGAGAGAGAGAGAGAGAGAGAGAGAGAGAGAGAGGTTATTGTAATTTTGGCTATATGAAATACAATACTGAACAGTGTTACAATAATTTTAAGTCTTTCCATCGCAATGCTTAAAAATGGATTGAAAGATTCAATTTAGTGGCAAGATAGTATTCAAGGTTCTATTTTAAGAGTTTTTCATTCAATAATAAAGTTTCCTAGAATAGTTTTAGGAGTTTAAATATATTGTTTTTAGTTTTGACAGTGTGTTGGTCCAATTAAGACAATTTTTGCTTTTATGGATCTCACTTAAGGTTCAACCCTTGAAACTTTGTAAATGTGGATGAATCTTAAGTGGAGCCATTGTACATGATGTATAGTCATGTAGGAGTCTATAGGATTTGTCTAACTAATTTTTATGTCAAGCCCTAGGCAAGCTAGGAAGGTCCAGTTGAGGGTTTGATAGTGCTGAATTAGTGTTTTCATGCAAGGCATAGAAATAATATATGGAAAATTTATAGTCCCAAATAGGGGATATTAATACCTTGACATATCCTAGAGATTGAGGGCTTTGCAATCCATCTAGGCAAGTTCTTAAAAAAGTTTGTGTTTTAGTCCTAGGAAATGGGTCTTTTAGTCCTATTTGCCCTACATAATAGGAAGTACCTGTATGAATAGCTTAGGGTTTTGAGACCAAAAAAATATCTAAGAGAATAGAAAAGGGTTTCATAATCTAGATTTTGTTTGATAGGGTCTGTGGAATTTTTTTTGCAAGAAAGAGGAATTAGTGGATTTCAAGAGCTAATTGAATTAGGCCTAAATAGGCTTTTTGGAGGCAAAATATTGAAATCGGTAAGGAAGAGGTCTGAAGATCTTCCAAATGGCCAAAAATGGGATAAAATGGAGTATTTTTAGGATGATGGATGGCCTTGCATTGATGGATGAAGTTACAGATCATTTTGCACTTAGATCCTTCTATGTGAGTGTGGAGAAGATTACTTAAACAAGGTGTTAGTCTTTTGAGGGTAAGCACAAAGGATCAAACTTTTGGAGAGAATTTTGGATTGTTATTATCTAATCACCTAAAACCAATTAGGGACCTAAGTGGATAGGTTCCTAGATTAGACAAACTAAGTCTCTTAAGGAGCAGTGCAAACAACCCTTGGAACACATACATCATATTAGTAGCAGAGCCTTGTTTGATTAGGCTTGTGGTTCATGTTTGAGCCTATAGAATCAGTGGGAGATAATACATCGAGTGGAATAGTAGAAGACACAATCATGGTGAATAACATTGAGTTAGCCAAGAAGGTTGAAGAACAAGAAGAAGCCAATAAGTCACTAAGGGAGAGAATAGCTCAAATAGAGCAACTCTTGGGTGAATTCCAAGACAAAGTTGATAGGTCAAAGAGAAAATTGACCTAAAGGAATAAAAATAAGCAAGGGAGAAGGAACTAGATTTAGAAGAAGAAGTAGCAACCCCTAAACCTATTCTTCCTGAAGAGCCATTCTTGAAGAAATTAAAAACATTGAGTGACAAAGCTCTAGAAGGAGTACCACTATTTAGTGGACAAATGGATCTAGACTTAGTTATGGATTGAATTGATAGTATTGAGAACCATTTTGAATGTGATGGTATCTCTAAGGCACAAAAGTTGTGGTGGCCAAGTCTAGATTAAGAGATTCAACTCTTACTTGGTGGAAGTTTGTGCAAACTAAAAGGGACAAGGATGGAAAAGGTCATATTTTTACATAGGAGGGTATGATAAACAATGTGAAGAAGACCTATCTTCCCAATGACTATAGGAGAAGACAAAATCTTAGACAAAAAGATTTGGATGTCCAAGCATACACTAAGGAATTTCAAAAGCTATGTTTGAGATCCTAGGTGATTGAAGAGGAAAGTATTAAGCTTGCAAGGTACTTGAATGGCCTTAAATGGTCAATTCAAGAAGAGATGAATCTAGTGAACTTGAAAACCATTAGGTAATGCTATCAAATGGCCTTGCAGATAGAAGAGAAAAGAAAGAGGAATAAAGAACCTCCAAAGGTAAAGATAAAAGATAGAATAATAGAGGTGAAAGAGGTGGCTATGGTAGGAAAAGTTTAGATACAAGGACTCAAGGTGAGGTGAAATTTAGTGAACTAGCAAGAAGGAAGCTCAAGTAGAGGTGGTAGAGGAAGAAAATCTAATTACAGAGGAAGGAGTGGTGGACAAGGAGGAAGAGCCAACTATTTTTTCAATATGAAATGTTACCATTGCAATCCAATGGGGAATCTAGCTTATAGATGTCCAAAGAAAGGTGGTTCATCACACAAGGAGGTGACAAGAGGGAAAACTTAGTGCAAGATGAGTGTAATACAACAAAAAAGCATGCTGAAGTACTATTGAATTTAGAAGAAGAAGAGAACCTCATGATGAGAAGAACTTTGATGAAAGAGCTAGTGGAGGAGGAGCCAAGCCAAAGAAGATCTTTATTTAGGATAAAGTGCAAGATGATGGGAAAAGTGTGTTGATTCATTATTGACATAGGGTCTACTAACAATATTGTGTTAGATGAAGAGATTAGCAAGATAAAACTATCAAGGATACCTCACATTAATCCTTATAAGGTCACATGGCTAAATAAGGGCCAACATGTGTTAGTGAATAAGTAGGCATGGGTGGAGCTCTCAATTGGAAGGTACAAAGACAAAGTTTTATGTGATGTGTTGCCTATGATTGCATGTCATTTGCTCCTAGTTAGACCATGGCAATTTGACTTCCAAGCCATACACGATGGAGGAAAGAACTTCTATTATTTCAAGAAAGAGAATGTAACCTTCAAAATGTAGTCAATATTGGAGTATGCTGAAGCAAAGACAACTAGTCCAAATGTGCTCATGGTGAGTGAAAAAGAGTTCTTACAAAACATACAAGAAATTGAAGGTGTAGGTTTTGCATTGGTGTTGAGGCCAAAGGAGGGAAATGAAGATAAGGAGTCTATGAAAGCATAGTTACCTAAGGAAATTCAAGGGATTTTGCAATCTTACCAAGGTATTGTAAGTGATGGACAACCATCAACCTTACCCCCTAAAAGAGCTATAAGCCATAGGATAGACCTAATTCTAGGAGCTACCATACCTAAAAAGGCAGCCTAGAAGATAACCCCTCAACAAAATGAGGAAATAGCAAGGAAAATACAAGAACTCTTAGACCAAGGTCTAATTAGGAAGAATAGTAGTCCATATGCCAAACCTAGTGTACTTGCACCAAAGAAAGGAGGAACTTGGAGGCTTTAAAAAAATTCAAGAGCCATAAATAGGATAACCATTAGGTATAGGTTCCCTATTCCTAAAATTGAAGACCTAATTGACTGCCTAAGTGAAGCCAAGTACTATATCAAGATAGACTTGAAGAGTGGTTATCACCAAATAAGGATACATGACGGAGATGAATGAAAAATAGCTTTTAAGACTATTGAAGGGTTGTATTAATGGCTTGTCATGCCATTTGGATTTTTTAATGCCCCCTCCACATTCACAAGACTCATGAATGAAGTTCTCAAGGATTAGATAGGAAAATTTTTAGTAGTGCATCTAGATGATATACTAATCTATAGAGAAACAAGGAGTGAGCACCTAGAACAACTTGACACTATTTTCAAGAAGCGTCATGAGGAAAAGTTGATGATAAACTTAGAGAAGTGTGAGTTCATAAAAATAGGGCTAGTGTACCTTGGGTTCGTGCTAGCACATGGTCAATTGAAAATGGATACAAGAAAGGTTGAAGCTATCATGAATTGTCCTACTCCAAAGTCAGCAACAGAGTTAAGAAGTTTTCATGATCTTGCACAATACTATAGGAAATTCATAAGAAAATTTAGTGCAATTTGTGCTCCTATCTTCGATACTATCAAAGGAGAAATGAAAACCAAGTTTGTGTGGAATGATGATGCTAACAAGAGTTTTGAGTTACTCAAGGAAAAGATAGCTACTCAATATGTTTTAGTGTTGCCAATCTTTGAAAGGTTTTTCACTATTGAATGTGATGCTAGCAATGTAGCAATTGGTGATTTTCTAAGACAAGATGGAAAATTAGTAGCTTTTCATTCTAAAAAGTTAAGTGAGGTAGAAAGGAAGTACTCTTTATATGATCTAGAAATGTATGCATTGGTCCAAGCACCAAGAAAGTGGATCCATTATTTAGTTCCCAAGGATTTCATTGTGTATTCAGACAATCAAGCACTTAGTTTTGTAAATTCACAAGAGAAGTTAAGTCACAAGTACATGAAGTGGGTTGAATACCTACAAGCATATACCTTCAATATCAAACATGAGAACAATTTTCTAAACAAGGTGGCAGATGCATTGTCTAGAAGGACACTCACACTCCAAGAGATTTAGTTGAAGAGCATGGGAATAGATCATTTCAAGGATATATATGCAAATGATGAGGGTTTTGTTGAAATATATAAGGTATGTGTTGAATATAAGAATCATTTTCATAGTAATTATGCTTAGTATACTTTACAAAGTGATGTTTTGTTCAAGTGGAATCAGTTGCGTGTTCTTAGAGGCCCTATTAGAGAGAATCTAATACAAGAAAAGAATAATGGACATTTGAGTGGTCATTTTGGGATCACTAAGATCCAAGATCTTGTTTGAAGGTTTTACTATTGGCCTAGAATGAATCTTGATGTTTGGAGATATGTAGAAAGTTGTTTCATATGTCAAAAAGCTAAGGGCACTTCTACAAATGCTAGTCTTTACCAACCACTACCAATCCCTATTAGGCCATGGGAACGTCTAAGCATGGATTTTTTAATTGGGTTACCCAAGACAAGAGGAGGAATGGATAGTGTGTATGTCATTATAGATAGGTTTAGCAAAATGGCTCATTTTGTGCCATGCAAGACCACTAGTGATGCCACTCACATAGCTTCCCTATTCTTCAAAGAAATTGTGAGAATCCATGGGTTACCAATCAGCATTGTGTTAGATAGAGACACTAAGTTTATAAGTGATTTTTTTAAGAATCTTTGGTAGAGGTTGGGCACCAACTTGTCCTTTGGATCAATCTACCATCCCCAAACTGATGGTAAAACTGGGGTTGTAAATAGGAGACTTGGAAATCTTCTAAGATTTTTAACAAAGGATTACAAAAAATAATGAGATCAGTTGATTGGACAAGCTAAATATGCCTACAATGACACCATGAATAGATCCATAGGGAAGAGTCTATTTAAGATAGTTTATGGACTACATCCTTGGGGTGTCTATGAGTTGACAGATTTGAAAGAGGGAGTGAAAGCAAGTGCATATGCTAAACATTTTTGCATATGCCATGAGAAAAGTTTATGAGACAGTGAAGAAGACATTGGAAGAGAACACTATGAAACACAAAGCTAAAGTGGATGAAACTATAAAGGAAGTTGAGTTTAATATTGGGGTTTCAGTCACGGTGCACCTCAACAAATCAAGATTGAAGAAAGGAGTACCTCACAAGTTACAAATGAAGAGGATAGGATCCTATCCTCTATTGGCTAAGTATGGTGACAATACATTCAAAGTTGTGTTGCCTAAGGATAGTGGACTATCACCAATATTGAACATTGCAGACTTAGTCCATTATAAGGGACCACGATAAGAAAGTGAGTAGACCATACATGAGGTGATCAAGGATGTTGAAGACCTACAACTACCTACTGCTACAAGTATAGGATTAGACAACATCTCAAACTCAAGAGTCTACAAGAAGACTAGAGAAAAGGAATACAAGGAGAAGTTAATATGGATTAAGGAATTAGAATTTAAAAAGTTGAGGATAGATCCAAGGATCCTCAATCCGAGGGTGGATTGATATTTTTATTTTGGGAAGGATGGTGTAGGAGCAGACCTCAGAAACCTCCATTGTTTGGCTTGTACTGGACTCTATCCAAGTCAGGAGCTTAGGCTAGTTTTTTTAAAGATCTTAGAACTAGCTAAGATAGTGATTAGGACTAAGGTCACTCTAATAGCCTTTGTTAGTTTTTAAAACATTTCTTAATGTTAGGAGTTAGGGAGTTTGATTTTTTAAGGTATCTTAGATTTAGAGTTGTAAATGGTTGTGGAAATGCTATTATGACCTTAAAATGGTTTGGATCCTTGAGACATGGAGGTAAAGAGGTCCTAGAAACAAGAGTAGAGGCATAAGTGCAAAGATGCAAAATGATGCTAAAAATTTATCATGACAACATTTGTAATTATTGTAAATGTTGCATGCAACATGGAAACTTTAGATTCCCTAATTTTTGGGAGGTTATTCTTGAATAACAAGCCCTAGAATGGTAGAGATAACATATGTGTGAGCAAAGACTCAAATTAGAGAGAGAGAGAGAGAGAGAGAGAGAGAGAGAGAGAGAGAGAGAGAGAGAGAGAGAGAGAGAGAGAGAGAGAGAGAGAGAGAGAGAGAGAGAGAGAGAGAGAGAGAGAGAGATTGAAGTTACTGTAATTTTGGATGTGCGAAATACAATACTGAACAATGTTACAACAATTTTGAGTTTTGTGATCACAATGCTTAAAATTGGGTTGAAATAATCAACTTAGTTGTATGATACTATTCTAGGTTATTTTTCAAGAGTATTTCATTCAATAAGAAAGTTTCTTAGAATAGTTTTAGAAGGTTAAATAAATTATTTTTTGTTTTGATAGAGTGCTGGTCCACTGAACACAATTTTTTCTTTTATGACTCTCACTTATGATTCAACCCTTGAAAAATTGTAAATATGGATGAATCTTATAGTGGAGCCATTGTACATGATGTATAATCAAGTAGGAGTCCAGAGGAGTTGTATAACTAATTTTAATGTCAAGCACTAGGCAAGTTAGGAAGGTTTCATTGAGGGTTTGATAGTGTTGAATTAGTGATTTCATATAGGGGATAGAAGTACTATATAGAAAAAGTATAGTTCCTAAAAGGGGATAGTCATAGCTTAACATATCCTAGATATTGAGGCCTTACCAATCAATCTAGGCAAGTTCTTAAACAAGTTTGTGGTCTCATCCTAAGAAATGGGTGTTTTAGTCCTATTTACCCTACATAATAGGAAGTACCTATATGGATAGTGTAGGGTTTTGAGACCAAAAAAATATCTTAGAGAATAAAAAAGGGTATCCTAATCTAGATTTTATTTGGTATGGTGTGTGAAATTTTTTTGCAAGAAAGAGGAATTAGTGGATTTCAAGGGCTAATTAAATTAGGCCTAAATAGGCTTCTTGGAGGCAAAATCTCGAAATTGGTAAGGAAGAGATTTGAAGATCTTTCCAAATGGCCACAAATGGGAGAAAATGGAGTAATCTTAGCATGGATGGCCTTGCATTGATGGATGAAGTTAGAGAGAATTTTTCACTTAGATCCTTCTAAGTGAGTGTGGAGAGGAGTACTTAAACATGGTGTCAATATTCTGAGGGTAAGCACAAAGGATCAAACTCTTGGAGAGGAGTTTTGATTGGTGTTATTTAATCACCTAAAACCAATTAGGGACCTAGGTGGATAGGTGCCTAGAAGAGCCAAGCTAAGTCTCTTGAGGAGCAGTACAAGTGACCCTTGGAATACATACATCAATAAGGCTCTCAATATTTCTATATATTTGATCAATAGATGTTCCTCTACTCATTTGGGTTGTGGTATTATAGAGGAATCATGGAAATGTAAGAAGGTGAGTTTTTCTTTTCTCAAAACCTTTGGTTGTAAAGATTTTGCAGATGTAGATTTTTTAAATAGAACAATAGAACCAAACCCAAAGAAAAATAAAAGAAATGTTTATTTATTGGATATGGAATTGATGAATTAGTTATAGGCTTTGGGATTTTGAAAATTGTAAAATTATAAGAAGTAGGGATGTCATATTCAATGAGAAAGTGTTGCCGAAATATCTATTATAGAAGAATGAGAAGAAAGAAAGTGATAATGTAGTGTTAGATATACTCCACAAGATGATGTCCCAGTAGTTCCTGATGCTCTACAACAACCACAACAAAAAATACCACACACCCTTGTCAATGTTAGACGATAAACAAGGATAAGTAGATCTCTAGAATTATTTTCTCCCTCCTTGTATTCTATCTTATAAGGAAATGCTAGTGAACCTGAATATTAAGATGAAGTCGTGTAGGTGGATATATAGATTCAGTGAGAGTCTACAATGAAATAAGTAATAGACCCCTGGCTAAAAAGTTAGACATGTGATTTATGCAAACCACTTGTAGGTAATTTAGATTTATAGAATAAATGAGTTTATAGGTTGAAAGAAGAGAATGGAAGTAAGAAAATATTTAAAGCCAAGTTAGTGGTAAATGGATTTTCACAGGAAAAATCATTGATTTTGATAAGATATTTTCTCATGTTATTAAAATGACTTCTATTCACACTATTTTAAGTATTGTGGCTACTAAAGATTTTCATTTGTAGCAGCTTGATGTTAAAACAAATTTTCTTGATGGAGATTTTAATAAGCCATAGGGATTCAAGGTCAAAGGTAAGGAGCAATTAGTCTTCCAGTTAAAAAGTTTATATGGCTTAAAATAAGAACCTTAGCAATGGTATCTTAAATTTAATATTTGTATGCATTAGGATGGTTATACTTGGTGTCATTCTAACAATTGTATTTGTTTTAAGATGTTAGATGATGCCAGCTACACCATTTTATGTTTACATGTTGATGATATGCTTCTAGATGGGTCTAACATAGATCACATTAAGGTGTTAAAAGAATAGTTAGAACATTAATTTTCTATGAAGGATATGAGGGTGCCAAAATAAAAAAAATCCTTTATAAAAATTTTTAGAGATAGGAAGGATAGAAAATTCACATTATCTTAGGTTGATTATATTGAAAAAGGTTTTGCTATCTTTCTCTATGGAGAATGATAAATATATTAGTGCCCCTTTACCTAGTCATTTGAAATTGACTAAGGAGATGTGTCCAAAGATACCAAAATAGGAGGCTAAAATTTCCAAGGTACCTTATGCTTTAGTTGTAAGGAGCTAAATTTATGCTATGGTATGTACTAGGCTAGATATTGCACATGCAGTGGAAATTTATAGTAGGTATATTAGTCATCTTGAAACTTAGCATTAGAATGCAGTTAAATGGATTCTCAAGTATTTCAGAGGAACATCTAGTAATTGTTTACATTTTGGAGGCTCTACTACTAATTGACTAGGTTACATCAGCTTAGATTTGGAAAGGAATATTGATACGAGGTGGGGTACTATAGATTATATATTTATTATCGATGGGACAATAATGAGTTGGTTTTTTAGGTTGCAAGATGTTAATGCTTTATGAACAATAGAGAAAAAGTATGTTACCACTTTAGAGGAAACCAAGGAGATGATATGGATTCATTTCTTCATGGAATAATTGGCACACACACAAAGGGATAATTATTTGTTTATAGATATCTAGAGCTCCATTCATCTTGCTAAGAAATCAGCACTACATTCAAAGACAAAACACATATGGATTCATTTCTTCATGGAAGAATTGGCACAAACACAAAGGGATAATTATTTGTTTATAGATATCCATAGCTCCATTCATCTTGCTAAGAAATTAGTGCTACATTCAAAGACATAACACATATAGTTCTGGTACCATTTCATTCAGTCAATTTTGGATGATGGATAGTTAAAGCTAGAAATGATACATATAGAGGATAATCTAGTAGATATCTTTACAAAGGTACTGATAAGGGAGAAGATGAATTTCTCTTCAAATTTGATTGGTCTTCTTGAGTGAACAAAATAAAAGAAAAATGAAGTCTAGGGTGGTTTGATATTCTACTAGGAGATACAAGTTTAGTAGTGCTATGATTACTTTCTCAGTGGAAAGTTATTCATGTGGATTCTGACCACTTTCCAAGTGGGAGATTTTTGTGATGTCAAGCCTTACAAGACTTGAATTTCAGCATGGTCCCCCCAAGATTATTACACTAGGGACTTAAGGAAAGCACCACCAAGATGGGATCAAGGGGTAGCACCCCTTGCGGGGTCCTAGGGAAATACCACAAGTGTGTTCCTTGTTGCAATATAAGGTGGAGTCAAAGCGAAAACCCCCATGGGGATTCCTGAATCCAAAAATGACTCTATTATTGTAAAAGGAATTAGCTACAAATTTTTCTATTGGATGACTTATTCTAGCCTTGATTTTGTACGAGGCAAAAATTTTGTATAAAATGGCTCAAGATTAGGGATTTCATAATGTATGATGATATTGTAGCTTCTCATGGTGTTATTGAGCTATAAGGGATTGTGAATTGTAATCAGTAGATAATAATAATAGTGGATTTGTTGTTGGTGGATGTAGTCAAGGGATTGGGTGAACTAAATTAAATCCTTGTGTTTTGTGTTCTCTTCTATGTGATTTATTATTTTCTAATATTGGTTATATTTACATTAAATTATTATTTTTGTTTGTGGTTCATCCTAAAATTAAGTCCATCTAGATTTAGTGGTTAAATATTAAATAGCTCCATTTCTTAAAATATCAACTCTTTCCTCTTACCTAATTACCAATGTTGTGTGATGATGCTAATAGTTTCATTTTTTAATAATAGGTACAATGAATGAGGAAGACTAGTGCTAGATGAACTTTATTAGAGTTAAGGCTCTTGCATTAAACTATTATTCTAATGAATACATTTTTCCAAACCATGCACAATTTGAAATTCCTTGTAATTATCAATAATCACTTGAAGTAGGCCACTCTCAAAGGTTTATCATTTATATCTTCATTATCTAAGTCCAAAAGTCTTAGGTTAGAGAGAATGATTGTTCCCCCCCTCCATGATCATTTCCAATCCTTGAAAAAAATGTAACAGTTATCTTTCAGTTTATGTCACGGTTTTAAAATTATTAATTATTTGCAAACAAATTTGTACTTAAATCTCCCAAATATTATTAAGCTTATCATTGATCACTAGAGTAACTTGGACGAACTTTTTGCATATATTTTTAATATGATCTCACTTAAAAATTTGTATACATTAAAAATTACTATGATATTTTTAAGTTATTTTATGGTTTATGAAAGCTTGTTTTGTTGAAAATGTTACATTTGTATACATGCTCATGTTTGGAAGAGCTTCCAATCTTCCATAAAAAAACCAAAATCTCACAATAGAAAAATAATTCATATAATATTTGGCAAGAACCAGGGTCCATTTCAACTCTTGTTTAAATTAGAATCTTAAATAATTTAAACAAAAAATTAGATGTTCAAATCTATAGATTCATTAAATGAAGAGCTTCAACTATATCTACAATGTCTTATACAGATTTTTTTTAGTGTTTATTAAGAAAATAGAGATATTTAATATTGGAAAAAATAATATACAAAAGAAAAAATCTTAACAAGGCTCAAGTAAGCCAAAAAATCTTCAGATACATAATATGTTCTTATTCTTGAATAATGTGTTAAAAGAGTGATAGAAATGAAAATACTTTCAACATTAGAAAGTGATCTATGTTGTAACTTTATAAAGATAAATTAAGACCATTCTACATTTTTTGCATAATTCAAGAAATAATATAAGCATTGAGAGAAGGAAAACCAACATGAGAAAGAATGGAGTGAGGATTTCATAGGAAGGGGAAGTGGCTAAATTCAATTAGGACTATATTTTCTTAGTAGTGTGTATCTCTATAGCCAAATGTTGTCCTTATTCTCTTATGGTCTCCTTTTATCTAGTCTTATGGTCTCTTTTTATTTGATTTCTAGTGATTTATCTATGAAACACATTTAGAAGTGGAGTGTTCTCCTATTAAAGTAGGGTTTTCTATTTATGATTAGATTGGGTTTTGGATCATTACATATGATTTCCTTCCTCTTCTATGAATCCTAAACTAAGGTGGAGGCATCTTCAATGTAGGTGAAGAATTTCTTGTTAGTAGGGGTTGTGAGTTTCTTTATATGTGTCTTCGTGGTTGTTGGAAGTTTATAAGTAGGTGCCATCAAGATAGTGGATTATGTTGAAATGTATTTCATTGTAGATATTCCTATTAATTTTTCCTCTTTCTCTACTCAACTGATGAAATAACTATTATGGTTAAGATGTATATTCTTGGTGGGAATGTGTTAGATGGGTTTTATTGAATGGTTATGGGTTCTATTTTACAATCATTTTTACTAGTTTGGGGAGCCTATTTTAAAACCCAAGTACTCATTCTCAGTTCATAATCATTAGAAGGTCTTTTCAACAAATGACATCTTTGTGAAGCCTATATGATAGAAGTTTGTCTTGAGGATGTGGATTTATTTTTAAAGAGAAATTGAAACCTCTTATTAGGTTATAGGGTTTTTGTAAAACCTATGTTTTACTATATTCAAGGTTAAGGTAGCCTTGGAAAACCCTATTCTACGACTTCATATGCTTAGGGTTATTGATTTTTAGCTAATGCTTTATATGTTGCAATATTTTGACAATGTACTTTTGGTGTTATTGGTTAGATGTTAGTATCTATTGAAGTTCCTATTGTAGTAATAATTTTTTGAAATTCCTCTAAGAATATGCCTGTTAATGGGTTTTTGGGTTCCATCAAAACCTAATTTATCCTTAATAAAAGACACAAGCATGATGTGGAATTTTATTGGATAGATGGAATGATATTAATATCTAAATAAGTAAAATATTTTTAGTTAAATTTTTAATCTAAAATTGTTATAATTGACATTTAAAAATAATTTATCTAGATAATAGAATTATTCATAGGTTATTCTCAAAGTTATGGAATAGATCATGTTATTTACAAATATTTATTCTAGTGTAGATATGCTCTAGAAAGATGTCATTGCATATCTCTAAACATTCATCTTCAATCTACAAGAATGCGTTCATATTACTTCACCAATTTGTTATTATATGGTTGTGATCCTACACATTTCAAGAATATTAACTCCTTTATGTCAAAGCTAGTAAAGAGTCCATGTGACGACTTCAAGAATGACTAAAGACACTAATAATATATAATACATGTGTCTTAAATATTCAATGAAAGTAAAACATTTAGAAATAAATTTATTAAATTGTTACATAGATTATTCTAAAAAAGGAAGGACAACCTTTTTTATATAACTTCAAGGCTTATTTAAATTAAATATTATATATTTCTATCTAGCAATTATGCCTTCGTCTGTAATAGGTATGCCAAAGATATATTAAATGTCAATAACAACAAAAAATGGAGATTAGAGAGGTGGATCGATAAAAAAAATATTACTCTTTGTGAATAACTCTATATTTCTCTCTCTAGCTTTTTCTATAACTCCATCTACTTGTCCTTAACTATTTACCTCTTTTTAGCTCTCTGTATAGTTCTAGCTCTAGCTACATCTCTTTATATTTCTCTATCTCTTGCTGTCACTTTTTATTAGTCACCATCTCTCTATGGTTTTAAGTCATTTCCTCCTCCACTCTCATTCAGTCCATCTCCATCGTAGCCCTCTCTATCTTTCCTTATCTCCATATCTTTATCTTCATGTATCTCCCTATAATTATACATATTTGTATAAATAATCATATTTTATCTAAAATATATTGATGATCCAATAGAAATATTCATATCAAGATTTATTACTACCAATTGAGTACTAATTTTTAAAAGATAAATTTAGATCATTAGACTATGAATCTAGTTTTCTAGGTTTATCTTTCTAATCTTGAATTTATATTTGTCTAATTTTAATTAAGAATTATTTAACTATTAAATTATAACAATTTATAAAATATTTATTAAAAAGAGAAGATAGATCTTAATTTTTTTTAAATTAAGTGTTATATCAAAATGTGTAATCTAGTAGATACATTGGTGTTGGTGCCCTTGTTAGGTTGTATGCAACACAACAACATACTTCTTGCAATAACATTAAGTTATACAACCTATTGATGTGTCATAAATTTGACAAAATCATCCCTACATTTTCTAATGGTTTTATTGTTGATTGTTCATTGAATCAAGTCGTAAAAACATTCCAAAATAGATAAAGGTTAGAAAAAGGGGAGTGAAAGAAAGTCAGAAAAAATAGTTTAATTTTGATAGTTAATTAACCCTACCTTTATAAATTTCCATTACTTTCCTTCCTATCCCTTGTAGTTTTCTCAATTTATACTTTGAATGCCTCTCATGGAAGTTATGATACTAAGTGTTCTATTTTAAGGTTTTCAAAACTATAGATTCCTTGTAATGGGTATGGTTAGTAGTGTGAGAATTATTTCTTGAAGAGATATTTTGCATCGTTATTAGAATTTATTGGTGGATAGATAAAAGGTCATGGATTTAATTTTTTGAAGTGAGAAAGGAGGTATAGATTTCTTGAATGATTGATTTCTTTTCTTAAATGTTCATCTTGATTAATTGTTAATTTAATTTTGATCAATTTTTGTTCCCCTTTTTTAGTATCCATGTTTATTTTGGTGATGATTATCAAGTATTTAAGTTAGATATAAGGGTAGATGATCTTGCAAGATGAAAATGTCATGGGTTTCATTAGTTTTGTATATGTATGCATCTTTCTTCATTAGTAATGTGAGTGATCACACAAATAAAAGTGACTGAATGATTGATTATTACTCCTTTAAAATATTTTTGATCAAATGAAGTACTTAACAATTATTTTTGAAGGACCTCAATTCCAAGATTTTAGACCTTATGGAAAAGGTTTGTATCCTCAATAAGCGGTATGTTGTTGCTATTACAGGCATTGAGCTCAAGACGGAAATTTATTCTATCTATAGGGCTCAAAAGTAAATGATGAGGAAGGTGGTGTTTGACACCACTACTAGAAAATGAAAACTCAAGAAGGCTAGTCTACTGAAGGAATAAAAATAGGAAGAGGTGAAGATGCTGAAGGATGTCACCAACTAGATGGAGGACCTTAAGTTCTAGGTGGAAGACTAGAAAAATGTTAAGCAAGCTTAGTTATTTTCCTTTCTTTTTTTCTTGTTCCTATTTCTATTAAGTACATATGTGTTTCTTTAGTATGAAATTTGTGGTTGTGCTATTATTTTTAATTTCAAGACACAATTTTAATACTCATATATATATATATATATATATATATATGGTAGATCCCCATTCCCATTAGGGTAGGAAAACTTTTTTGAACTTTCCTAGTTACCATAGTTTAAGTAATGGTGTTAGTATAGTTAGACTATCTATAATGTAAATAATTTGCAAACTAGATGGTTTTTGATTAATTTTTGTTCTAGTAGGACTCAAAGTATTCAAAATCCTTGAGCTTCCCTTTTTGTTTCTTGGATGTAATGGCTTAGAGCAATAAATGACATGTAATAATGTTGTTACTTGGATTTAAGACCCTTAGCCTACCTTTTTAAAATAAAATAAAATTGTTTTCCCATATTTATCCTAGTTGAATTCTTAATGGAGTAAATGTTTGTGATGATCTGATATTCCATAACGACCTTCAAAGTATATTATGGAGACTAGGAGTTTGAAGTAGTATCACTTGATTTAACTAAATTATCTTGTTTGAGAAAGACTTGCGATTTGTGAAAAGGTCATAAATGAATTTAGATTTTTCTAAAATGAATTTGAAGTCAATGCAACCCTCTGTAAAAAAAAGCCCATTTTGGTGACACCCTCAACAACAATTCAACATACAAATTCTAAATATTTAAATTTACAAAATTTAATAAACCAATAATAGATTGAAAATTTAAGATATTATGTTTTAATTTATCAAACATTAATTTTCTTTCTTAAAATAATATAATAAAATAAAAAATTATTAAATTTTAACGTATTGTAATTAAATTTTTATCCTTAAACCAAATTATCTTAGAAAGTTAATGTGTATGTATTGATTATTAATTTTTTGTGTTTATGCTATAAAAGTAATTTAAAATTAAAATATAAGTTACAATCAACATTCAAAACAAAAGATTGAAAAATAAACCAACCTTTACTAGTAAATATAATTAACTTTAAAAGAGTATAATGAAATTTATACACGTCTAGAACAAGGGTTGAAAAATACAAACTATAATATATAATGTATTAAATACTATTAAATAATTTATAATAATCATAAATAATTATAAATAATTAAATAATTAAATAATTTATTTGAAATTATTTTTTAACTAATATTATAACTATACAATTTTTCAATTATAATTAGTAGTTAATATTTATACTAGACTTTCATGCAAATTCACATGTATATTGTATTTTCTTATTTAACTTATAAATGACTATACATATGTGTAAAAGAAGTTATTTTATATAAAAATAAAATAAAATAAAGTTTTCATGGTAAATTAGTTTGTTAAAAAATATGATTGATTATTATTGAAAGAATAAAAAGATTTAGAATATATTTATAATATTTTTTACTAATAATTAAAATTTATTTTTTTAAATTAAAGGGAACAAAATAGAGTCACTAACCAAGGAAACAAAATATTGTAAAATAACTTAAAGTTAGATCCACAAC
The DNA here is from genome assembly GCA_028749045.1 of Cupressus sempervirens. Lineage (NCBI taxonomy): Eukaryota > Viridiplantae > Streptophyta > Pinopsida > Cupressales > Cupressaceae > Cupressus > Cupressus sempervirens. Next base: position 922,347,671 of record CM053787.1, on the reverse strand, counting down.
ATACTAACCTATCCCCTTTCTTAATTTCAAAGTATCCCAATGTCTAACCATATCCAGTAAACTACAAGCAGCCATAAACATAATATATATAGAGCCAATTGCTACAAAATGTCCAAAAAAGCACCATGAAGAGTTCCTATATGAGTCGAGTGCTAGATTAAAAAACATAAAAAAAAACCTTAATGGAAAAGAGAGAATTGGCTCTCTTTATTCTTCTCCTTTGCTCCATCTTGTCCAACAATAGTTGTAGCCAATCATCATCCAGGAAACTATATAAAGAGCTCATGGTGTCCAATCCCATTGCAGTTCACTAAGTCAATTTTCACCATGAAGTAGATGAAGAGTTGAAACCAACAAGTACATGACCTAAACCACAAACCTGGCCACATCATCAAATATTTGTTCAAAAATCCCCTTCCTATCCTTGAATTTCTTAAATCTTCTTAGAGAGACAGATACTCCTCTTTTTGGGTTTGATTCTCACCTTCGGGGGTTACTTGGCAGTTATCATCCTAGCTATACTTATCCTTCTCATTCTAATGAGGAATAGAACTGATGGTCTCACCCTTATCACCCACTCATTTAGGATTCTCAAGAGTACCAAATTTTGAAGGTATGAGAAACATGGAATGATATAGGACTTAAATGACTTATAATATGTCTAATCTCTCCCCATCTCCCCATACTAGTCATTCCATCTTCATCATTGTAATCACCCTCCTTTTCCATCATTGTAGACATAGTTGTTAAAGTTATATATGAATCCTCTATTATATGTGTTATCCCTTATTCGATATTTGAGATGTGATACTTTGATATGTTGAGCAATTGATTATGTTAGGTTGCAAAAATTGCCTACTTGTAGTGACAATGCTTTAATTGCTCTTAGTTAGTTAATGAAATTTCTTTTATGATGATGTTGTTGGAATTATTTATAATAATTGAGAGGGGAGGTGAATTATTTATCCAAGGTCCAGATGTAAAAATAAAACTTTTCAAGGCTTAGTAGACCCATATCCATAAAACTTCAATATGGATATATCCATTAGATCATACAATACTTAAACTTTGTAGGTTATTGTCCTAGGTAAAAAACAAATTTGCAAAAATGTAAACATGAAACAATATAAGAACTTTCACACAATTTTACATTTACGTGGAAATCCAATTTGGGAAAAACAACTAGTAACAAGCTACTCATTCTCACTCTTCTGAAGTGATTCCCTATGAAAGGCCAAACTTGTTAAAGGTTACAATACACACTATTAAATGTGACTCAATTAAAGGATTTCAATCACTCTATTAGGAGTGAGCCTTGTTAGAGGACATTAGACCATTCCATTTGAATGTCACCGGTCAAAGAATTTATAAATGACTATTAGGTCAGCCTTAATCCAAAGGATTTACCCTAGACTGATACAATGATTAGAAAGTAATAGTAAGGCTTGATCTATTAAAAAATTACAACTCACTTTCGAATTATAGATCTTTTTTTATCTCCTCCATTCTTCTTGTCTTTGACACACTTCAACTCTGATACCTCATTCACCAGTTAAGTGTTCATACTCTTAAGCCTTCTTTCTTTGAATGTCAACTATAGTCACCTCTATTTGGCCACTGAATGAGGCAATAAATAGACTCCTTGTCTTCCTTAGGTTCTTTCCCATGAAAACCTTTCCTTTTGACCTACTATCTCTTTAAACAAAGAATTTGGATCTTTTTTTTTCTTAACCAAAATCATTCATTTTCAAGTTAGGTAGGATTAGGTAGGATGCAATGAATCTACCCACTTTTACATTTGGTTTCTCTAAAAAATTCTTCTACAATCTTCCTTGAATTCACCTCAAAATAGTTTACCTTAAATTCTATTCCACTAGCTCATCATAGTTATCTTCCACATGCTTCACATAGTTCAAGAAAACAAAATAGACAACTTAGATTCTGAAATCTTTGATTTAACACCATTTGTTGTCAGACATCTATATTTCTCTGTCACATGGCCAACACTAGTTCACTTAGAAAAAAATAAAGTTTATTGATGCTCATAACCAACTAAAATTTACTTAGCATATACTAATAATCACTAAGCTTGCACTATTTTTCATCTTTTCTCAACACCTCTTGATTTTAACTCGAATTATACTAATTTTTGCTTGGATTACACTAACTTCTTGGCAAGACTTATCAAACACATTTTAGACTTTAAGTAGATAAAGAATACACTATAGTATCAATGTCTTACTTGGTCTTAGTGCTTCTTTTACATACAAAATAACTCCACCTTTCTCTAGGTGCTAATGTTATCTCCTCTTTTCAAATCCTCTTCATCAATCAACTAAATGATAGCTTTTAGAGCAATAAGAAATTATCTCACTGTCAGGTAGTATGTTTGAAGTAATTGAAAAAATAATGATGGTTCTATTACATGTTCTTAACTTCAAAATAATCTCATATCAACAATCTCCTTCTTTGGAATTGATGGAAAACTAATACCAACAACAATAACAAAAAGAAAATAATATGTTTGAAAGTTCTTTCTCTATCTGTATATGTCCTTCCTCTGTATAGGGTAATGTGAGCTTTATCAATATCGTTTAATATCTCCCTTTTTAGGTTAGGTTATCTTTCTTATATCTCCCTATTTCTAATATTTAGATATCTATCTCTACTTATCTCTATTAGTACTTATATCTCTATTTACTTATTTCTCCCTCATTCTTATATTTAGGTATTCTATCTCCCTCTTTGACAACCATGCAAAATAATTTTCATCTTTGTATGTAGATATAATCAATTTAGGTTTTCCCTCTATCACCTTCAATGTGACTATAAGTCTTCTAATTTAGCTCCTTCATTACTTTAGGCAGCTCCTAATGTAATATCCATTACATCAAGCTTTAAGATACAACATTCAACAGAGTTGATGTAGGGAACTACTTGTGATTCTTTAAGTAACTTTGGATAGGGGTATCACCCCTAGTTTACTTCTAAGATATTCATGTGCATCCTTAGGTAAAGCTTTTGTGAATATATCAGCTATTGGTTCTTTTGTATTCACATGTTCCATCCTCACTTCTTCGTCTTGAACTAACTCTCTTGAGTAATGATACTTGATCACAATGTGCTTAGTCTTTGTGTGCATCAAAGGGTTCTTTGATGAAAGAATTTCCTTCTGTGGGTAAGGTGAAATGGAATCCAGACAAAACAATTATTGAACAAATCAATGGCTATATTGAACAGATGGGTGATAATTTTGATGCCCAAATGACTAGCTACTTTGAGGACTTCAAACAGTCCATGAAACAAAGAATGAGGATTCTAGTCTCATTGACTAAGAAATATGAAAAAGACATTTTCTTTCTTGTAGATATTGATTATACCTATATACAAGTAGTCATACCTAGAGTGACATGGCTTAGGCCACTAGGTTGTGAAGTTGATATTAATCAAGCCTCTGCAGCAATAACAACCCTCCTTGTAGAAGAAGTTGATAAGAATGAAAAAGCCTTTGGAACCTATGATGTTGTAAAATCAAGGGTGATAATAGATATGAAGACTGCCTCAACAGTAAAGAAGAAAGAAAAATTGGTAAGGAAAATCAAGAGAAAATTTGGTGTTGAAGGAGAAGTAACAACGAAAGAGGAAGAAGAAGACATTGAAGATGAGGAAGATGAACCTTAAGGTCTGACTCAAGGGCTAGGAGAAGATAAAGAAGAAAGTACTGAGGAAGAAGAAGCCAAGGAAGCACAAGTTAAAACCAAGTTCTCAAAAAGAAAGGCCACAATTCCTCTTGCTCCTCAACCTAAGGTAAATAAAGTAGCTGCTCCTACACCAAAGAGACCTACTACAAGGACTACAGCACAAAAAGCCCAAGAAGAGGCAAAAGAGAAGAAGAAAACTTCAAAGAAGACTACTGTCGAGCCAAAGAAGAAAAGAAAATTTGTTGCCCAACCTCAAACAGATGAAGAGAAGACCGAGTCAGAGGACAACAACCAATTTCAAGTGGTAAGGCACAAACCTCAGACTACTATTGATAAATTATGCATAAAGATTAAGAATGATGATTTGAAAGGTTTAAAGAACCTAATTTTTTCTAAGCTCACCGAGGAAGAACAAAATAAATTAGAGGAACCAGTGTATGTTATGATGGCTGAGTATAAGCACACACCTCTAGAGTTAGATGAATCAATACCCAAAGAATTGTACAAAATTGTAGAGGATAAATGGCATTTTTGTTTGCAAATGGAGAGGGAGATAAGGGAATCAAAATTGGAAAGATTGTTGCCTGATTTGATTAAGGATCAAGTAACAAATGTAGCTAAGAGGCATAACAATAGATTCACTCCCAAACATAGAGCTTTCAACATTTTGCAAAACAAAATTGTGGATGTAGTTACAAAATCCACAAGATTGTGGAAGATAGTTTACAAGAAAATAGAAAATGTATACAATGAAGAATATAAGGTAGAGGAAAGTGCCAAGAAAAAGGAGATGAAGGTATCAAGAAACAAGGAAAAAGAAAAGGAACAAGTGGAGAAGAAGGTTGAAGAAGAAAGGGAAGAAAAGGCACATATAGAGGAGAAAGAGGAAGAGAAAGATATAGTTGTACCACAAGATCAAAGTGTGTAAGACACATAGGTATCCCCTCCTAGTCCTCCTCATGTCATCATCACATCTGCAAAGATTATTAAAATCAAGGATATTACAGGCACTTTTGATCCAAACATCAATCCATTAATTGAAGAGGATTTAGAAATCCTTGACCAATAACCACTAGTAGCAAAATTATATTCAAATCCTATATTGGTCAGTGTTGATGAATTGCAGAATTTAATAGTTAAGACAAAGGCAGTCAAGATGAAAATACAAGACCCACCTTCAACCATACAATCTACTGGTATTCTATTCCTTCCTCCACCACCTCCACCAAGTGTAGTCATTGATACACTTCAAATGCTGTGTACAGCAGCAGGGGAAGACAAAGAAACATCTAAATAGCCAGTAAGTTTGACCCCAACTATTGGTCACCAAGAGGATAAACTAGCTAAAGAAAAAGATGAGACAAGTAAGAAGGAGGAGCCTATAATACAAACATTGGTTGCATTACCCAAATCTAGTACTCCAACACAGACTCTTCAGCAGCTGAGCATTGTAGGTTACCATTGTAAATCAGGACACCAGGCTCGAGCTCATCAAAGGCAGTCAGGAAACTTCACTATGGAGTTCCTGAGCTTGATGAAGAAATAAAGATTCCATATTATGAATCCATCACTCTCACTGAAGAGAAGATCAATGAAATTTAGACTGCACTGGATAGAAGAAGGAGACAAGAAGCACTAAGAAGAGAACACAAGCACAAGGATACTTTAAATGAAATCAAAGACATATTCATAGAAGCTTTCTGCTTACAGTCTCTAGATGAGTCAAGGCCAATTATAGAGCAACTATCTAATATAGTTGACTAGGTGACAAGTGAAGACCAAGAAACAAATGCCAAATTACTAGAATGGTCAGGAAGAAAATTCCAAGGAAAGGTAAATAAGAAAATATCCAATGATATACTACTATCACAAATGGATCTGGCTAAGAAAATTGAAACAATCAAAACTGTACTTGGAAACATATTTTCCCTATACAACAAGTTGTGATTTTTCCATATTCACACAGGACACTAGCCAGAAAATACTAAGCTTGGATAGAAATCTAAAGATTTCTAGCATGCAACTCCCTACAAATATAGCTTAGAGTGAGAAGCATTTTACCCAATTGCTATACACACAAAGAGAGTTAGCTATCTTAGCAGCAGAGGAGGCAACCACCAAAGCCAAATTGATGCAAATTCAATCCTCTGTCACTCCTCATTTGGAAATACTTCACAAGGAGCAGATGAATGTAGAGATAGTTCTCATGAAAGACCCCAATCTTTCTACATCTGATGGACTTGTACACCTAGCAGCAGAGATTGCCATCCAGAATAAGTCATTGGATGTTGCACTAGCAAATTGGGATGTAGCTCTAAAGGTACTTCTTGAAGTAAATTGTACATTTTTTTCCAAGTAGGGAATTTCCCTATAGAACCCTTAACATAAGTGTCAAAAAGGGGGAGAATAAGTATGGGGGAGTTCAGTACAGAATGAAATGGTAAGTATGATGAAATGGGGAGATAAAGAATTTTGGGAGAATTTTGACAAATTTTGATATAACATATTGGTCAGAATGTAGAAACAAGACAGAAATCACTAAGTGTACAAGGCATAATCAACTCACAGGGAGTCATAAGGTATATTGTTATTTGTTCCTAAATTTTTTTAAGAAAATAAGAAGATGCACGAAATAATGTCAACATCACAGGATCTTAGTTAAGTGTTTTTGTCACTCATGTCAAAGAGGGAGATTGTTGGTTTAAAGAATAATTCTGATAGCTGAGTGTCAAATACACTTAACCATTTTTCACTATCCATGCCAAGCAAAGAGTAGGAGCCGAGTCACAATCATATGCCGAGAAATCGAGTGATATCAAGTGCTGAGTGATATCAAGTGCCGAGTGATATCAAGTGCCGAGTAATATCAAGTACCAAGTAACATAAGGTGCCAAGTGATACAGTTTTGTTTAGGTGCCGAGCTATCCAAGAAATATCATGTGCCAAGCATCAATAATTGTTCATGAGCTGAGTAACTCAGAATATTAGCATAAGAGTTTGTAATTGCACAAACTATGATGTAAACCATCTTTTTAGCCAACACAAGGTAAATCTAGAAAGATCTAGAGATAAGAACAAATCTTTTACACTTTCTATGCAATATACATGCAGCCAATTGGAAAATTTGAAAGGCATGCAACCAATCAGCAAAAGGGAAGTATTGAGCAAGAAATTGAGATTCAATGTAGATCGTAGATCCATATCTAACTCTAAAGTATTCGAAGTCTTTTTAAAGAAGATGAAAGTTTCATTTTAATAGGGATGAGAGAAGGAGAATAGAGTTAAAGAAAAGGAAAAACATAATGGAATTTAGTGAAAGAAGACATAGAGAGTAAGATCAGCAATTCAGTATTCAGTTGATCAGAACAAAGAAAACGAGATGAATAGAAATCAGATCTTAGAGGATCAAAATTAGAGAGAGAGCTAGAACAAGTGCCTACATTCAGCAATGAAGGATTGCAAACTATCAAGTTTATAATACCTAATACTCTTTTACCATTGTATTAGAAAGGAAACCCTATGTAGATAGGTTGGCTTAACAACTATTTGTAGATCCTTATTAAAAGGTGATTAAATCCTTTAACAGGGTGACACTTCATGTTAAGTGTTTGTAAATCCTTTAACCAAGTCACTATTGACACAATGTAAAGCCTTTAACAGGGCAGACCATCAAAAGTGGTTGAACAATATTACTGCAGTGATTTTTGTGGGTATCATCCCCACCCTAGTTTTACCTTCTTATTTTTGGAAGGTTTTTGGGTTACCAAATTCCAGTGTTATGTGTTGTTGATGCATGTATTAGTTTCATGTTTATTTGATATGTTTATATGCATGCAATTTACTTTCAGTTAAAAGTTTTATTGCTTAAAGTGTGATACTTCTGATTCACCACCCCCCCCCCCCTCTCATAAGTATTCTTTCCATATTTGAATATTCCAACAGTTGGTATCAGAGAAGATTAGGTTCTCATAAGAAAAATCCTAATAGCTTGGAGGAAAATATCTAAAGATGGAAGTTTTCAAACTCGGAAAGATCATTGAAAACCAGGTGATAGATGTGCAACTTTCTCTACATAGCTTGGAGGAAGCTAGAGATAAGTTGACAAATTCCTTAAAAAAAAGGAAGCATTTAGCCATAGCTAAAAATGAGACAAACTACAAGGATATTGATACCACAAATATATTTGCCAATGGAGATACTTAAGAGTTTGATGCAACAATTGCAGAACTGATGGAAAATGACAAAAGAAATCTTGCAAACAAACTTGAAAAAAAATGTATTGAATTGACAAGGATCTCAAACATGCAGATGGATTCACTTGCCCAAATGATGAACCTTCATCATGAACTCAATATGAAAGACATTGAGATCTCTACACTGAAGATGCAGAATGAACAATTGCAGATTGACTTGAGAAGAGAAAAGGAAATTTCAAAAAGCGTCAACAAACCCAATGAAGCCATCAAGTATTTTGAGCAATTACTGAAATCCCCAAGATCAACCCATGATACATCAGGACTTGGATATAATAGCACTGAAGTTGGAGAATCAGCAAAAAGTGCTGAACAAAGAAGTGAAAAAGGTAAAAATGTCAAACCTACATGTCATTTCTGTGGAAATAAAGGACATACATCTAATGTATGTAGAAGCAAGAATACCCATCAACATGATAAGTCTAAGAGTGTAAACTATTATCACAAGTGCAAGACACAAGGTCATCAAGCACATGAATATAGAACCAAGAATATTAAGACATCAAGATTTGAGGGTCACTGTCATAATTGCAAGAAATATGGGCATAGATCTTTTGAATGCAGATCAAAGCCTATGTGGACATCAAATCAACCAGCAAAGACATCAAACCATGAAAATCACTACTATTGGGATTACAACACCAGGTACAGTTGTCACTATTGTCAAGAATATGGACATATACCCCAGAATTGCATAAGAACACATTTCAGGGGGAATTACAAAAGATGGTTGAGTCAAACCACATGTTTCAGTTTCAGTTGCTTAAAAATTGGTCATGTTAGCAGGAATTGCCCAACAAGGTCAAAGGCACCAAGTTCTGAGTACGATAATGGAAAGGCAAAGATAGATGTTGAACACATCAGAAGTGAGATGAATAAGACATGGAAGAAGAAAAATGAGTGCAACACATCAAATGCAGAGATCACTTCACCTAATGGGTCAAGTGATCATACTTCATCTAATTAAGTAAGAATGGGTGTGTGTGGGATTGATAAACTAAGTTACATCATACATCAGTCCCAAGACATAGAAGAACTACAAAGAAAGAATCAACATAAACAAAGATCCTAAGTCAAAATTAAGAATCTTCCAAAATTTTCCAAAGTTGTCTTCAGGTGCCAAGTTGCTAATAGCGACTGAGTTGATAGATGATGTTGAGTTGTGAAATATCAATGGGAGCCGAGTGAAGTGAAACACAATGGGTGCCAATTCATGTTGAAATCCTTCAGGAGCTGAGTAGATAGTTGTCAGCACACTAAGCATTAATTGCTCTATTTTGAAGGGTACATAGTTCATTTTTCAATCACTTCTCACTGTTCAAACGTAAAGAAAACACAAGAAGAGCGCAAAAGATCAAGGTCAGCTCAGAAGCCATTTGTAAAATATTTTCGGAGTGATTCAGTACAAGTTTCATTGATTTGAGGTATTTTACTTGTGTACCGAGCTATGTAGTGTTTATAATCTTGTTTAAACTATAAACCCTAGTTTGGCAAACAATGGCATCTGGGTCTAGAACCACTAAGAGCAAGGAGAGTCATGAAATATAGTTGGTTAGTAATGAAGTTAAGCAACCTGAATTCAAGCCCATTCCAAAAGTTGCATACAAGAATGATCCCGCAGGTGCATTATCAGTTATTCTTGATAAAGTTGTTATGGTCCAAGATGTTCGTAGATGCTATAACTGCAAAATTGGAGCCATAGGAGATTTAGAAATTTACAATGCATATGACAAGCTATGTGAGAAAAAAATACTGAAAGACGAGTTTTCAATAGTCAAGAGAAAACGATTGACCAAAACCCTAGAATTTTTTATTGTTTTCAAAGTTGAATGCGTACACATAGTTTTGAGCAGAATACATGATAGAGCCTTTTGGTTAGAAATAGGGCCAGTGAAATTTACCAAGAGAACTATTCATAGGGTTACTGGTATTCCAAACCTAGATCGGCCAACGTAGTGACAAAAAGGAAGTAATAGAGAGAAACACGGGTGCTAAATGGAATAATAGGGGAATGAATATCGATACAATCACGTAACCCCTACTAGATTTTGCTGTGAGAATCATTTCACACAAATTCTATCAGTCAAGCAGGTTAAATAGTGTTCCTTGTATAGCAGTTGATGTTGCATACAAATTGATTAAAAAGGATCATACCTATGATCTAGCAGAGCTCATGTTTCAATAGATTAATGAGAATCTGGGAGCAATAAGGAAGAGCAAGGGAGTTCAGTGCAAATTTGGATCATTTTTGGTGTGCATTTTTTTCTATCTGATGAAAGAATTTCCTTCTATGGGTAAGGTGAAATGGAATCTAGACAAAAAAATTGTTGAACAAATCAATGGTTATATTGAACAGATGGGTGATAATTTTGATGCCCAAATGACTAGCTACTTTGAGGACTTCAAATAGTCCATGAAACAAAGAATGAGGATTCAAGTCTCATTGACTAAGAAATAGGAAAAAGAAGTTTTTTTTCTTGTAGATATTGATTATACCTATATACAAGCAGTCATACCTAGAGTGAGATGGCTTAGGCCACTAGGTTATGAACTCGATATCAATCAAGCCTCTATAGCAATAACAACCCTCCTTGCAAAAGAAGTAGATAAGAATGCAAAAGCCTTTGGAACCTATGATGTTGTAAAATCAAGGGTGATAATAGATATGAAGACTGCCTCAACAGTAAAGAAGAAAGAAAAATTGGTAAGGCAAATCAAGAGAAAATTTGGTGTTGAAGGAGAAGGAACAACAGAAGAGGAAGAAGAAGACATTGAAGATGAGGAAGATGAACCTCAAGGTCTGACTCAAGGGTTAGGAGAAGATAAAGAAGAAAGTGTTGAGGAAGAAGAAACCAAGGAAGCACAAGTTAAAACCAAGGTCACAAAAAGAAAGGCCACAACTCCTCCTACTCCTCAACCCAAGGTAAATAAAGTATCTGCTCCTGCACCAAAGAGACCGACTACAAGGGCTGCAGCACAAAAAGCTCAAGAAGAGGCAAAAGAGAAGAAGAAAACTTCAAAGAAGACTAGTGTCGAGCCAAAGAAGAAAAGAAATTTTTTTGCCCAGCCTCAAACAAATGATGAGAAGACTGATTCAGAGGACAATAGCCAATTTCAAGTGGTAAGGCACAAACCTCAGAATACTATTGATAAATTATGCAGAAAGATTAAGAATGATGATTTGAAAGGTTTAAAGAACCTAACTTTTTCTAAGCTCACCAAGGAAGAAAAAAATAAATTAGAGGAATTAGTGTATGCTATGATGGCTGAGTATAAGCACACACCTCTAGAGTTAGATGAATCAATACCTAAAGAATTGTACAAAATTGTAGAGGATAAAAGGAATTTTTTTTTCGCAAATGGAAAGGGAGATAAGGGAATTAACATTAGAAATATTGTTGCCTGCTTTGACTAAGAATCAAGTAACAAATGCAGTTAAGAGGCATAACAATAGATTCACTCCCAAACATAGAGCTTTCAGCATTTTGAAGAACAAAATTGAGGATGTAGTTACAAAATCCACAAGATTGTGGAAGATAGTTTACAAGAAAATAGAAGATGTATACAATGAAGAATATAAGGCAGAGGCAAGTGCCAAGAAAAAGGAGATGAAGGTATCAGGAAACAAGGAAAAAGAAAAGGAACAAGTGGAGAAGAAGGTTGAAGAAGAAAGGGAGGAAAAGGCACATACAGAGGAGAAAGAGGAAGAGAAAGATATAGCTATGAAAGATATAGTTGTACCACAAGATCAAAGTGTGCAAGACACACAGGTATCCCTTCCTAGTCCTCCTCATGTCATCATTACACCTGCAGAGATTGTTAAAATCAAGGATATTACAGAAAATTCGGATCCAAATATGAATCCATTAACTGTAGAGGATTTAGAAATCCTTGACCAATCAACAATAGTAGAAAAATTATATTCAAATCCTGTATTGGCCAGTGTTGATGAATTGCAGAATCTAGTAGTTAAGACAAAGGCAGTCAAGATGAAAATACAAGAACCACCTTCGACCATACAATCTACTAGTATTCTATTCCTTCCTCCACCAAGTGTAGTCACTGATACACTTTAGATGCTGAGTACAGTAACAGGGGAAGACAAAGAAACATCTGAACAACCAGTAAGTTTGACCCCAACTATTGGTCACCAAGAGGATAAACAAGCTGAAGAAAAAGATGAGACAAGTAAGAAAGAGGAGTCTGCAATACAAACATACCCAAATCTAGTACTCCAACACAGACTCTTTAGCAACTGAGCACTGATAGGTTACCATTGCAAATTAGGGCACCAGGCTCGAGCTCATCAAAGGCAATCAAGAAACTTCACTATGGAGTTCCTGAGCTTGATGAAGAAATAAAGATTCCAAATTATGAATCCAACACTCTCACTAAAGAGAAGATCAATGAAATTTAGAGTGCACTAGATAGAAGAAGGAGAAAAGAAGCACTAAGAAGAGAACACAAGCACAAGCATACCTTAAATGAAATCAAAGACATATTCATAGAAGCTTTTTGCTTACAGTCTCTAGATGAGTCAATGCCAATCATAGAGCAACTATCTGATATAGTTGACCAGGTGACTAGTGAAGACCAGGAAACAAATGCCAAATTACTAGAATGGTCAGGAAGAAAATTCCAAGGCAAGGTAAATAATAAAATATCCGGTGATATAACACTATCACAAATGGAGCTGGCTAAGAAAATTGAAACAGTCAAAACTGTAGTTGGAGACTTATTTTCCCTATACAACAAGTTATGTGATTTTTCCACATTCACACAGAACACTAGAAAGAAAATACTGAGCTTGGAGAGAAATTTGAAGATTTCTAGCATGCAACTCCCTACAAATCTAGCTTAGAGTGAGAAGAATTTTTCCCAAGTGCTTCACACACAAAGAGAGTTAGTTGTCTTAGCAGTAGAGGAGGCAACCACCAAAGCCAAATTGATGCAAATTCAATCCTCTATTGCTCCTCATTTAGAAATACTTCACAAGGAGTAGATGAATGTAGAGACAATTCTCAAGAAAGACCCCAATCTTTCTACATCTGATGGACTTGTACACCTAGCAACAGAGATTTCCATCCAGCATAAGTCATTGGATGTTGCACTACCAAATTGGGATGTAGCTATAAAGGTACTTCTTGGAGTAAACAGTACATTTTTGGCCTAGTATGGCATTTCCTTATAGAACCCTTGACATAAGTGTCAAAAAGGGGGAGAATAAGTATGGGGGAGTTCAGTATAGAATGAAATGGTAAGTATGATGAAAGGGGGAGATAAAGAATTTTGGGAGAATTTTGACAAATTTTGATATAACATATTGGTCAGAATGTAGAAACATGACAGAAGTCACTAAGTGTACAAGGCATAATCAACTCACAGGGAGTCATAAGGTATATTATTATTTGTTCCTAAAATTTTTGAAGCAAATAAGAAGATGCATGAAATAATCTCAAGATCACATGATCTTAGTTAAGTTTTTTTTCCACTCATGTCAAAGGGGGAGATTGTTGGTTTAAATAATAATTTTGATAGCTGAGTGTCAAATAGACTTAACCATTTTTCACTATACATGTCGAGCAAAGAGTAGAAGCCGAGTCACAGTCATATGTCAAGAAATCGAGTAATATCAAGTGCCGAGTGATATCAAGTGTCAAATAATATCAAGTTTTGAGTAACATAATGTGCCGAGTGATATAATTTTGTTTAGGTGCCAAGCTATCCAGGAAATAGCATGTGCCAAGCATCAGTAATGCTTCATGAGGTGAGTAACTTAGAATATCAGCATAAGAGTTTGTAATTGCACAAACTATGATGTAAACTATCTTTGTAGCTGGCACAAGCTAAATCTCGAAAGATCTAGAGATAAGAACGAATCTTTTACACTTCCTATGCAATCTGCATGCAACCAACTAGAAAATTGGAAAGGCATGCAACCAATCAGCAAAAGGGAAGTATTGAGTGAGAAATTGAGATTCAATGTGGATCGTAGATCCATATCTAACCCTAAAGTCTTCGAAGTCTTTTTAAGGAAGATGAAAGTTTCATTATAATTGGGATTATAGAAGGAGAATAGAGTTAAAGAAAAGGAAAAACATAATGGAATTCAGTGAAAGAAAACATAGAGAGTAAGAGCAGCAATTCAATATTTAGTTGATTAGAACAAAGCAAAGGAGACGAATAGAAATTAGATCTTAGAGGATCAAAAGTAGAGAGAGAGCTAGAACAAGTGCCTACATTCAGCAATGAAGGATTGTAGACTATTAGGTTTATAATACCTAATAATCTTTTAAAATTGTATTAGAAAGGAAACCCTATGTAGATAGGTTGGCTTAATAGCTATTTGTAGATCCTTATCAAAAGGTGATTAAATACTTTAACAGGGTGACACTTCATGTTAAGTGTTTGTAAATCCTTTAACCAGGTCACTATTGACACAGTGTAAAGCCTTTAACAGGGTAGGCCTTTAACAAGGCGGACCATCAGAAGTGGTTGAACAATATTACTGCAGTGATTTTTGTGGGTATCATCCCCACCCCAATTTTACCTTCTTATTTCTGGAGGGTTTCTGGGTTACCAAATTCCAATGTTATTTTTTGTTGATGCATGTATTAGTTTCATGTTTATTTGATGTGTTTACATGCATGTAATTTACTTTCAGTTAAAAGTTTTATTGCTTAAAGTGTGATACTTCTGATTCACCGCCCCCCCCTCTCATAAGTATTCTTTCCATATTTGAATATTCCAACAAGATATTATATGTACTACATATTGTAGCTTGCCAATCATAGACCTATATAATTTTTGACTCACATTAGAAAAAGCACTATTCTTTGACAATTTGTGTCCTATCACCATAGGAGTGCTAGCTAATTTATAATCCTCTAATCCAAAAGTTTTCAATATTTCCTTCACATACTTAGATTGAGTGATGTATATACCATATTTCATCTGATATACTTGCAAACCAACAAAAAATTTGATCCCTCCAAACATAGACATATCAAATTCTTTCTTCATTTCATTTTCAAATGCCTGACATAATTTATCTTGACCTCCAAATATGATATCATCATGAAAATTTTCAGCTAGTAAAATACCTTTACCTCCTTCTATCTTCAAGTACAAATTGTTTTTATCATCAGTCTTCTCAAAACTAATCTTTACAAGATAATTGTAAATCTTTTCATACCCCACTCTTGGGGCTTGCTTTAAGCCATATAAAACTTTGTGTAATCTACATATGATGTTCTTGTTGTTAGCATAAACAAATTCTTTAGGCTGTTCTATGCGAACTTCTTCTAATATACCATTCAAAAATATTGTCTTCACATACATTTAATAAACTTTGAAACCTTTGTATGCTATTTAGGTAAGAAGAGTTCTTAATCCTTCCAATCTTGGAACAAGGACAAATGTTTCTCCATGGTCTATTCCTTCTTCTTGTCCATACCCTTTGAAAAATAATCTTTCCTTATTCCTTGTGACTTCACTATTTTCATCTAACATTTTTCTGTAAACCTATATTATTCCAATCAAATTTTTGTCCTCTAGTCTGGGAATTAGAGTCCATGTCTTATTCTTCACAATCAGATCAATCTCTTCAATCATGGCTTTACTCCATTCCTCATTCTCTAAGGAATCTTTCACTATCTTAGGCTTGTGCATGTTCAAAAAACATTTATCACATTTCAGTTTGTTCCTTGTCATTAGTATAGCATCTTTATCTCCAATAATTTGTTCAATAGGGTGATGTCTTTTGACATACTTTGACAATCTTCATTCTTATCTTCTTTTTTCAATAGGTCTATCAACTTTAGAATCACTATGTACTTCTCTATCAGGTAGATTCATACTCCCTTCATGTAAAATTATCTTAGAATAAGAATGTGCCACAACTTCTATTTGTAACTTAGTTCCTGAAGTAAACTTGGTTCTTGAATGCAACTCAACATTCATTATATGTGACTCGATAGTCACAAAAAACTAGTTGTTGATTTACAACTTGGTTTAAAACATCTTCATTAGCAAGCATACCTTCATAAAGGTATATAAATTATTTTTACTATTTAGGTTCCTTCATAGGTTCAGCTTCATATACCTCTGTATATTCATGAAATTTCACATTTACACTTACAACTTTGTTAGTGTTAGTATTTAAACACTTATAAGATTTACTTCTTGTGGAATAGCCAAGGAATATACCTTCTTCACTTTTAGCATCTAATTTACCATTCTTGATATCCTTAAGAATGTAGCACTTGCTTCCAAATACCTTAAAATATTTTACATTGGGTGAGTATCCATACCATAGTTCAAAAGGTGTTGAATGAGTACCTTTCTTGACTTGTAGACAATTTAAGGTATAGAAAGTTGTACTAATAGCTTCTCTCCAATAGTCAAAGAAATATTCCTCTCCATCATGAGTGTTCTAGCATAGTCCATTATAGATCTATTCCTCCTTTCAAAAATTCCATTTTGTGGAGGGGTTCTAGGTGTAGAAGTGTTGAAACCAATTGATTAATTGTGTATTTTCTTTGATGTTACACAAAATGTCATATCTTTTCTAGTCGATGTCTACTGAGATCACTTGGGTTATGAAGATAGTTTCTTGTGTCTTCACAATATTCTAGTATTTTCCAAGTTCAGAAGATAGTGTCTACTAAGTTCAATCGAGTGTCAAAGAGAAGTTTATAGAAGTTGAGTGTTAACTGAGATCACTTTGTTAATGAAGAAAAAAATGGATGGAACCAATGTTAACCAAGCTCACTCAATTACCAAAGAAGTTTGTAAAGATGCAGTGTTAATTGAGTTCACTTAGTTAACATAGGAAAACCTTTTCTGACTTATTGTCTACCAGGAAGGATCAACTAACAAAGGATTTTCTTATTTTTTCATATTGAGTTCAATGGATTTTTTTCTTGGTTCTAGTCGACTGAGCTGATTGATTTATTCAAGACAACTTGACAATGCATAAGGTATGAGTATAATGTCAAGTTAAGGATTGAATGTGTGCAAGCATATGGAAGAATAGAAGATTCTTAGAGGAAGTGAATTAGAAGGTTAACAATAATATCCTTTTGGAGCTGTAAAGATACATTTGATTAGGAAGAAGCAAGTATTCAAGCTAGAATTGAGATCTGTAATCAGCAATTTAGTTGCATTAGAAATTAGTTCATTTCATTGTTACTCTCTAACCATTTTAGTAGTGATCAAAATCTCTTAATAGAGTTGTCTCAACAACTATTTGCAAATCCTCTAACAAGGTAGCATTTCTAGATTGAAGTGTCTAAAGACCTCTAACAAGGCCACTCCTAATAAGGTAATTAAGTCCTCTTTGTTGGCTCCTAATTTAATAGATTTAAAAATAACCAAGAAACTAGACCAATACATCTAAGGCTACAAAATTCCTATGATAGATGCACTTGCCTGCAAATTTTGGGCCAACTATAAGGCATAACTCCTTCTTTACTTTAGGCACTGTAACACCTAGGTAGGTTAACCTTGAGGTTCTAATATAAGGTACTAGTGCAAATAAACATAAAGTTTGAACCTATTAACAAAAAATGAAACCCTTATATCTTCTGACACTTATGCAATAACATAGGAATGATATACCTACAAATCTTAAGCTATGAACCCATAAGCTAAGTATGGGTTAATTCCTTTTAGCCCACTAGAAAACATGATTTATGCAAGTGACCTTCATCTTAGTTTGCATCTAATTTAGTGATAAGTGCCTTATCCATTGCAATATAGAGTCACTGCCAGTAGGATGACCTAGCTTGATTGCCTTACAATTAAGTTTACTAGCTGAAATCTCAAAAATCCATTCTTACTAGCATCCCCTCCATACACCCAAAAATCCTATCAAAATCATTGAAGAGTTTACTTAATTCCTTGAATTAAAAGAAATAATAGATATGACACACAACTCATCCAAGTTGTCTTAAATTAAGTGAACCTTATTCATTCAATCAAAAAGTTAATACAATATGAAGTATTAGGAAACATTATAAGAGAACACAGATAATTCATTGTAAATCCCCTTTTGTATTTATCCTTGGAAAGGGTAAATATATTAACTAGGAATGCTAAATGAAACTTAGGATATACTACATGATCTATCATCAATTTTGATTATCTTAGAGAAATAATACATAAAATGAACCTAGAAACTTGCACAAGAATGGATCTGTGACCTTCACAACTAGAGGTCTACTCAATAGATAGGAAGTAAAACCAACCGACAACCTTCAAAGAAAGAAGAAAAGAAAAATATAGACAAGGAATGAATTCTCAAATCTACTTTGCAGCTACCATGTGTCCACTTGGAAAACTTCCCCAAGAAGTTAAAAAAATCTCTCTAATCTCCCCCAACAATTGACAAATAAAATCCTCACTCATTTTGCCTCCAAAGTTAAAAATATCCTTAGCATTTGATGGAAAACATAACTAATTTGGCAAGAAACAACAATTACCAAATTTTCCACCAAATATACATCAAATTTCTAATTAGAAGCCAAATACTTCAACTAGGATCAAAATATCACATACTAGAACAATCAAACATGCCAAGTGTCACTAAAATTGATATTTGCAACTAAAAACATGAAAAACCTATCAAAAACCATAGATTCATAGGAATTACAAATCCCCCTATAGCATGCATTAGTGACCACTTGTACAAAAAACAACTTAAAAATTGGAAACTTTTTCTTTCGCCAATTGCAACGATATATTAGAGTCTATATTTTTGGAAAAAAATGACCCTTTGATAGTTGTTCAAAGTTTCAGGCTCCAACTTCAGTTTTGCACATTAAAATACAAAATATTTGAATTTTTTTTAAAACACTATAGTATAAAATATAGGTTTTTAATTTATAACCTTGATTTTTTCCATTAAAGAATGAATGCCCATTTCTTACATTGAATGAAATATTTTTAAAAAAAATATTTTATTAACCTTATATTCTTCTTCTCCTAAGTCTACCCAAGTACTGTATGTGTGTTACATGGCACCACACCATTGGTTTGACCTCGACACATCATCACCACATAAACTCACCTAATTCACCTACGATAACACGTCACCACCAAATCATCTATCCCTCCTACCATGCACTTCATGCTTCTTGCTAAGTCTACCTATTCCTAACCTATGCTTCTTCCATTCTTTTATGCCTCTACTCACACCATGTCCATTGTACTTGAGCATTGGTTCCTTTCCCTTCCATGCTAGCTGCATACTTCTAGCATGGGCTCTTCCTCAATTGCTTTGTCTATGCCTTGTGCAATGATTAAATACCAACCCTCCAAGCACATGTAGTCACGCTAGTCCAAAAAGCTCCCTCCAAGTGCACAATCACTATCCATGCACTGTGTCAAATTGCAAGCCTCACCCCACTGGAAATATTCATTGGCATTTGTTGGTTCCTTTACACCAAAACTCTTTGTGCATGTTGGATGGCCTCCTGCTTGCATTATTTTTACATGCCCTATCCATGTCTTCATCTCAAACACCCCACCTTGTCTTCATTTGAATCCCTCCTCTTTATTTGAGAACTTTGATCATGCATTCAAATAATTTCAGTCATGATAACATTTATTTGATATTCATATTCACCCATGCCTGATGAAATTAGTCAGATCCCAAAGTGGGTCTGGCTAAAAATATTTTGTCTTTCAAACAATTGGCATTCTCATATTTATCCCTTGACCTCATTATAACGATTGGAATTGAAAATGATCACTAGAACATCACTTTAAAACTCCATTTTCACCATTTTTGTAGACTACAAACTCATTTTTATGAGGCCCAATGATTGCCTCAAACACTTACTAAAATGCCTGATAGAAGCTTGAAACTATGCACTTCTATTCTTTCTGACATACTTAATCAGTTCACCAAATCATAGCTCATGATGACATTAGAGTCAAAAGATATCAACATCTGAACATACCTACTTTAAATTATCGCACAAATAAAAAATGCCAAACAATAAATTGGGTTTTGTTTCAGCTTTGAAAATTGGTCAAATGATCACTTGAAGGGACAAAAACTAGGGAATTTGTTCTTTGGCATATAGAGAAAATGATTCAATGATTAGGGATTATGATGACTCATAGGACATAAAAGGAAATTAGGCAAACATAGGCATTTAGATTTACTATTTGCGAAATGCAATGAAATATTAACTTTAGCAAATGGATTGACCCTAGAAAAGAGTGCAAATAGACTCATCAAGATTTAATAATCAACACACTTGAAGATTTTTTATAGTAAAAAAAAATGAAACAATATTTTCAGGCTCACCTATCATGGTTCAAAAGTTATAACATGCTAAACAGGGGTACAAACAAGACTGGACATTTCAATTTCTAAAACAATAGAAATTGTGTTCAAAATTGCATTTGCAAACTAAGAAAATGGATTTGTGATGACCTAAAAATTGGAACATAGGTAGTGTTTGGCCCCTATAACACAATGAAAAAATAAATTTCTCATTTGAATCAGCTTGGTCAAAGATATGACTAATCAAATAGGCCCTTCCAAAATTGTGAGCAATTACACAAATGCATGACAACAAAGAACAACCAACTTTTGTGGGGTACAAAACCTAATCAAACAGATTCAAAATGAGCTAAAAATCAGAAAATAGGTTCTTTGATATGCATTTTAAACATGTTCAAAGTGGCATGTCCTGAAACATTTCTTGATAAAAGATATTCAAAGGCATACTGGGCTACTATACACTATTTGACAGTTGGGCAGAATTGTGAAATATGACACTAGCTCAAAATGGGACTTCACTGAATCAATCAAGATGACAAAATAACAATAAAAAACACATGCATATTCCAAATGAAGGGTGTTAAACAACTAAAATGCTTCCTAGGCCTTGAAATGATAGTCAGTTACGTATGCATGAAAAGCACTCATAGGAGCTAGATTTCAAAATTTCTTCACCTTGTGACTCAAAATGAGCATGAAATTTTGAGTCCCCATAGTGGATCTATCTTGGGATTCATGCTCCTTATATGCATGGAAAGAATTCAGATCTTTGGAAGAAACAGACCGCCCTATAAAACCTCTTCAAAGAGCTTTATTGAAAGCAAGAAATCTACACCTACTATGTACAAACGATGGCCCTAGGCCAACAAAAAGTTTTCAAAGATTCTTACTTCTATAATATACCTGACTCTCATTTACATCTTCTTGAGGTAAACTAAAACTTTCATTCTTCTTTGTTTCACCCAACACTTTAGCACTTTCAATCACTTTCTTAGGCAAAACAAAACTATCATCATCACTTTCATAGTGCACATCAAAACTAGACATACTTTCTTCATCTTTCTCACAATGAAAATATGAATTAGAATGATTATAACTACTGATACCAAACTGAAATTGATAATCACTAACTGACTCATGGACACCTTCAACCAGAGACACAAAAGTTTGGTATTGTACTTCATTCAACGAGTTCCATGAATCAATTTGTAACTCACCTTGTGCATCTAGATATGAAGAAAATGTAAAATCTAATTTGACCTCATTTTTAATATTAGTACACCATAAGTTGGACTGAACATATGCTGCAATTTCCCTACACTCCAACAAATGATTAGATACCAAATCACAAGAATCATTATGAAATTGCATTTTCATAATATGCTGATCTGTATCAATGTTTTCCTCAAATCACTCATTAGAATGAACCACTTCATTACTATTACTTTCCTCATCATATGAACAATCAAAATGTATCTCAACCTCATGAAAATAAGAATAAAATGAGCCAGCAATAGACCTTATATCTACATCTTCCTTCTCAACATAGAAGTCATCATGTGTATTGATGTATGAACTACCATCACATACACTTCCAAAACTTGACATAGCATATTCTAAATTTAGGGGAAATGAATTCACCATATGAAAAAGAAAAATGTGGCAAAGCACAAACATCCTTGGATAGATTTGCATACCTTTCAAAATCATGAGCCAACAAATCTAAAATCTCATCAACTTTTAACAAGACTTCATCACCAATTTCTTCTCCTTGGTTGTGATTATTATCTGGATAGCTTGACACACTTACAATAAAAAACTCATTAGTAATACATTCTAAAAAACTAGAGCTTTGATCATCATGTACATCTTCTTCTTTGGACAATACCTCAACAACTGGTATCTTAGCACATCCATATTCATCACTAGAAGAAAGATTCTTAATGCTGTTA
This sequence comes from Cupressus sempervirens, assembly GCA_028749045.1. Lineage (NCBI taxonomy): Eukaryota > Viridiplantae > Streptophyta > Pinopsida > Cupressales > Cupressaceae > Cupressus > Cupressus sempervirens. Next base: position 922,325,467 of record CM053787.1, on the reverse strand, counting down.
CACTTTTATCATTTATCCATATTTATAGCATATTCATTTCTATTATCATTAGATTCATTAGCATTCAAATCACTTTCAATCTCCATGAAGAAATCTTAGAGTTCAATAATCTTTTCTAAATTTGACTTTGTTGACCAATCAACTAAATGTGGCATAAAAACTTCTAAGAGTACCATTGGCCATGAAGGCTCTTAGGTCTGAAATACCCATCAAGATTCATAACTACTGATTTAAACTTCATTTAAACTTGAAATCCACTAAGACCCTTAATATTACCAATTGCATTTCTTATGAAAATGATGGCCTTATTATGAATCTCTCTTTTCAGACTAGCAATATTTGCACGAACACTTTCAAGAGTTGGCACATCACTTTCAAACCTAGACTCTAAATCTATCTCTTAAAATTTTAAAATTCTACCTGTATTTTCTTAGTGTTGAAACCACTAGATGGAGGCAACCACTTCTACAATTCAACTTTCATGAAAGACAAATATATGAAAATTAAAAATACTTTTATGTGTTGCTACATGAACTTTATGATCTTCTTATTGGCACTGTGTAAATATGAAATTCTTATACCATAGATAAAATCTTTGTAGAGCCACCACCTCTTTGAAGAGGAAAATGAAATCACAATAGTGATTCACTCTTTGAAATCAATTACTTTAGCAGATACAAACAACCACATAAACTATCAATCAAGATACTTATACTTCCTCTTTCCCAACAAACTAGATCTACCCATAAATACTAAAAGCCTCTAATATTAAAATAAACCATGCATTGGTACAAATATTTAGACTAGAGTCACCACTCACACTTTGTGAGAAATGATCTAAAGCAATTTACCAGTTCTAAATTCTAAACCAGACTTTCAATATGAAAAACTTGTAGATCATCAACACCTTCAAAAGAGAATACACTTCATAAATCAATTTTTTGACTTTAAAACTTTCTCAACAACACATGCAAAAACTAAACTGATTGAAGATTAACTTCTAATAGTTACAAAACACATTTACATCCAATCTTACAAAATATTGCTATTCATGAATAAAGCTTAATCGGGGAACACAAAACCTTGCATACAAAACTGAATATGCACAATATATTAGAGATTTCTAGCTCCTTATAAAGCATTTACAACTTTTGTCCCCAACAGAGTCACAATTTTGTTGGCTCCTAATTTAACAGGTTTAAAAATAACCAAGAAACGTTCCCAATACATCTAAGGCTAGCAAATTCCTATGATGGATGCACTTGACAACAAATCTTGGGCCAACTATAAGGCATAACTCCTTTACTTCAAGCTCTACAACACCTAGGTAGGGTAACCTTGAGGTTCTAATATATGGTACCAGTGCAAATAAACATAAAGTATGAACCTATTATCAATATATGAAACCCTTATATCATTTGATACTTATGCAATAACATAGGAATGAAAAAGCTACAAATCATAACCTATTAACCCATAAGCTAAGTGAGGGTTAATTCCTTTTAGCCCACTATAAAACATGAAAAACTAAACTAATTTGATTAAAATGATTTGTGCAAATGACCTTCATCCCAACTTGCATATGATTTAGTGATGAGTGACTTGTCCATTGCAATATAGAGTCACTACCAGTAGGATGACCTAACTTGATTGCCTTACAATGAAGTTTATCAACTGAAATCTCCAAAGTTCATTCCTACTAGCATCCCCTCCATACACCCAGAAACCCTATCAAAATCATTGAAGAATTTACGTAACTCCTTGAACTTGAAGCAACAATAGATCTTAGACACAACTCATCCAAGTTATCTTAAATTAAATGAACCTTATTCATTCAATCACAAATTTAACAACATATGAAGAATTAGGAGACAAAATAAGAGAACACATATAATTCATTGTAAATCCACTTTTGTATTTATCCTTGGAAAGACTAAATAGATTAACTGGTAACACTAAATGAAACTTAGGATATATTACATGATCTATCATCAATTTTCATTATCTTAGAGAAATAATACATGAAATGAACTTAGAAACCTACACAAGAATGTATGTGTGGCCTTCATAGCTAGAGCCCTACTCAATATATAGGAAGTAAAATCAACCAAAAACCTTCAAAGAAAGAAGAAAAGAAAGATATAGACAAGGAATCAATTCTCGGATTTTCTCTACAACTGCCATGTGTCCACTTGGAAAACTTCCCCAAGAAGTTAAAAATATCTCTCTAATCTCTCCCAACAACTAAAAAATCAAATCCTCACTCATTTTTCCTCCAAATTTGAAAATATCCTCAGCATTTGATGGAAAACATAACTATTCTGGCAGGAAACAACAATTACCAAAATTTCCACCAAATATACATCGAATTGCTAATTAGAAGCCAAACACTTTAACTAGGATCAAAATATCACATACTGGAACAATTAAGCATGCCAGATGTCACTGCAACTAATATTTGCAATTGAAAACATGAAACAACTATCATAAACCATGGATTCATAGGAATTACAAATCCCCCTATAGCATGCACCAGTGACCACTTGTACAAAAAATAACTCTAGAATTAGAAATTCTATCTTCTGCCAATTCCAATGATATATTGGAGTCTAAATTCTGGGCAAAAAATGCCCCTTTAATAGCCGTTCAAAGTTTCATGCTCCAGCTTTAGTTTTGCACATTAAAATGCAAAACAAAATGATTTTTTTAGAAACATTATAGTATAAACTATAGGTTTTAAATTTATAACCTTGATTTTTTCCATTAAAGCATGAATGCCCATTTCATACACTATATAAAATATATATATATATATATATATATTACTAACCTTCTATTCTTCTCCTACGTCTACCTAGACATCAGATGTGTGCCACATGGCACTACACCATTGGTTTGATCTCGACAACTCATCACCTTGTGTACTCGCTTGATTCACCCACACCACCACATCACCACCAAATCATCTATCCCTCTTGCCAAGTTTACCTAGTCCTGACCTATGCTTCTTCCATTATTTAATGCCTCTGCTCATGCCATGTCCATGTTTCTTGAATGCTAGTTCCTTGCCCTTCCATGCTAGAGGCATACTTCTAGCATGGGATCTTCTTCAATTTCTTTGTCTATGCCTTGTAAAATGACTCAATAACAAACCCTCCAAGTGCCTGCACTCATGCTCATCCAAAAATCCCCCTCCAAATGCATATTCACTATCCATGCACTTTGCCAAACTATAAGCCTCACCCCACTACAAACATTCATTGGCATATGTTGGGTTCTTTACACCAAAACTCTTTGTGCATGCTAGATGGCCTCTTGCTTGCATTATTTTTACATGCCCTATCCGTGTCTTCATCTCAAACACCCCACCTCTCTTCATTTTAATCCCTCCTCTATATTTGAGAACTTTGATCATGCATTCAAATTATTTCAATCATCATAACATTTATTTGGTATTCACAATCACCCATGCCTAATGAATTAGTCAAATCCCAAAGTAGGTCCAGCTAAAAATATTTTTCCTTTCAAACAATTGGCATCCTCATATTTATCCCTTGACCCCATTGTAATGACTAGAATTGAAAATAGGGGCTCACCAATCATGGGTCAAAAGTTAGAACATGTCAAATAGGGGTACAGACAAGACTGGACATTTCAACTTGCAAAACAATAGAAACTGTGTTCAGAATCACATTTGTAAACTAAGTAAACAGATTCATCATGACCTAAAAATTTGAACATAAGTAGTGTCTGACCCCTAGAACATAATGCAAAAAGAACTTTCTCAGTTGGGTCAACTTGGTCAAAGATATGACTGATCAAATAGGCCCTTCCAAAATTATGAGCAATTACACAACTGCATGACAATAGTGACCAACCAACTTTGAGTGGTCTGAAACCTAATCAAACATATTTGAGATGAGATTAAAAAATGGAAAATAGGTTCTTTGATATACATATTAAACATCCCCAAAGTGGTGGGTCATGAAACATTTCTAGGTAAAATATAGTCAAAAGTAAATTGGGCTACTATACATTGTTCGACAGTTGGGTAGAATTGTGAAATATGATACTAGCTCAAAATGGGACTTCACCAAATCAATGAGGATGAAAAAATAACAATAAAAAACACATGAATATTCCAAATTAATGGTGTTAAACAACTGAAAATCCACCTAGGCCTTGAAATGACAGTCAGTTACATATGCATGAAAAATATTCATAGGAGCTAGATTTCAAATTTTCTTCAACTTGTGACTCAAAATGAGCATGAAATTTTGAGTCCCAACACTCTAATAGGGTCACACTCTAATAGTGTGTTTTTTAACCTTTATTAGGGTTTCCTCCTAATAGGGCTCACTTTAGAAGAGTTAAAATTAGTAACTAGTTGCAATTGCTGATTTTTCCCAAATTGGGTTTCCATGTTAAATCTTGGTGTCACTTGTGTTCATGCTATTTCCTTTATGTTTAAGAAACTAAGTTAAGTAAGGTGAATCATAGATAATATCATAAGATTTTCATTTACCGAGTTACAACATATTATCAATATTAATCAAATGCTTGTATGTTTACCAAGCAATAGTATTTTTAGTAAAGTTTTATTCTATGTTGGCATCAAAGGGATTTGGGATTTACTTTAGTGGTAAGTAATTCACCCCTCCCCTCTTTGTTACTCCTTATATATCCAACAATTGGTATCAAAGTGTCTTGGTGCTTGCAAAGAAGGTTTCAAGGACCTAAGCTAAAGATCAAGATATCTTACAGAAGAGAGATTCCCAAGTTGAACAACTATAACTTTGAGGCATGGAAAAATTTTATGAAGTTTCACTTGTTAACCATCAGCAATTTAGGTTTTAAATATCTAGAAAATTCTTGCAAGGCTCCTACTAGAACATTGACCATGGAAAAAATTGCTGAAAAGAAAAATCACAACATTATGATAATTGACATTGCATTAGCTCTTAACTGTACTAAATTTGATGATGTCAAAGAATGTGGTAATACTCATGACCTATGGACCAAACTGAAGGATATCTATGGAGGTGATGATAATATGAAAAAAGCCAAGGTAGAAAGATTGAGATGCTATTTTGATTAGATGAAGATGAGAGAGGATGAAAAAATTACAAAATATATTGAAAATTTGTATTTGATCCTACTAGCTAGGAACAACTGATTGCTTAAATTATTTTCAATTGAAAAATTATTTCTCCATCTTCAAGTAACCTAAATCCTTGCTTCTCCCAGTTGTATTGTTTCTATATTGTTTTTTTATTTTTGAAAAAACTGGGCAAACCACTAAATATATTAATTTAATAAAAATATGATTCAAAAGAGCTCAACCAAGAAAGAATCAGTAAGAAAAACCAACATCATCACTCATAATAAATATCATTGATATATACAACTTTTTGTATCAATAATTAATTATTTAATCTTACATTTTAGAGAATATATTTCCCCCCAAAACCACAAAATAGGAACAATTATAGATACCTTCATCAAATTTCATCAACTTTAAAGCATATTTCAAAACTAAAAAAACAAAATTTAATACAAAACCATTATTACTCCTTAAAAACTATGCATTCCTCCCCATGAGAAGACACCTGAGCATCTGTCAAACTCAACCCACGCACTAGAGATTGTGATGTCATTTCTACCCCAGACCTGCAAATAAAATCTACAAAAACCCTATGCAAGGAATGATGATTATTCCCACCCAAATGAGGCAAATTCAAGTCTGTCCCAACAGTCACCTTCCTAGTTGATGTTGAAGCTATATTTAAATTATCACCAATAAGATCATGTAATCAATGATGAAAACCTTGAGTATCTATATGCCACCGATGGGAGACCCCTATAGCCATGACCTCACCAAATTTAACTATATAATCAGTGTTGAATAGACTCAACATGTCCAATATAGCATAGCCTGTACACTTCACCTTCTCTTGAAGTTGGTATCCCATAGCCCTAGCCATGGTTTGAAGAGTCGACTTCATAATGTGAGGATTCTACATGAAATTTTTTTTTTGAAGAGCTTCATACATGACCATGAATTCATGTTTCCATAATAGTTGAGACCATTGAAACAACCCACCAACTAATGCATGCCCAGACCATAAGTCATATTTATGCAAAGCCATTCTCAGCTTCTTGTCATTCCAAAATTGTGGAATAAAAACCTTTCTTGCCAAATCTTCTGATAGGGAACCAACTAAACTAAATCCATGGCATTCAAAAAGAAAATAGACACCACATTAGAAGGAAACAAGAAATGGTGCACATAAAGGGATAAAAATTCTTCCCCAATTTCCCATCAAATGCACTGACAAATCATAAAAGAGTTAATATAAAACATTCTTTATCTATTGTTATATATTCTGCAATAGATTTTCAATTTCTTTCTCCATGTTTTTATGATGCATAGAAAAGCCCATATCATTTGAGGATAACACTAAGGAAAGCGGTTGCAAATATATGAATAGAGAACTTTAAAAAGAGTTCAATTAAATAAATAATTTGTGTGTCTGATGCTATTTAATGAAATACTAAACCAGGTGATCATTATATACTTATAATGATCAAAGTACACACAAAGTAAGATATTGGTACATAAAATTTCAGCAAAAAATAGAGGCAAAAAATTCAAATAAGGATTCATATAGTGTCTAAATATAATTATGAATTAAACATAATATCAAATACAACCCTATTTATAATGTAATATCATTCTGTGTATTTTTTTAGTCTACACCAAAATTAATAACCTTTTTTTTACTATACAAACTTTTTGTTAGTCAACACTCATTTTCTTTTTTAATTTGTGAAGCTATCCCCTTGAATTGGCCATACCATGCTTTCTATCCAAATAGTATCAAGACAAGCACAAATAACTCCTAGAATTATTGATCATACACCCAGTGGATTTTCATGGACACCCAATTCAAAAGATACTACAATTAGATCTCTCTATTTTAGATAATCATATAAGAATTTTGGTTATGGTACTCAACCCATGAGCACTCTAAGTGTTATCTTATCTCGAATGTTAGCCAAGTACATTCTATTCCTCCTTTGGTTAAATCAATAAACAGACTTAATCCCCACATGCCTTTCAAGAATCAATTACATTCAACATTGAGATCATTACAATTCTTTTTATTAATGGTCAAATTATTTTTGTATGATTACAAAGGAAACTATTGGAGTGAATGTGTTTCTTGATCAACATCAATAAGCTAGAGTATAAAAACTCATCCATACCCTAATATGAATGAGGAAATCAAAGGCTTATGAAAACAAAAAATAGAGTATATCTTAGAAGTAGAAGATCACCTACCATTTGGTGGAGCTAAGAAAAGAGTCCAAGGTTGATGAAATTCAACTAATATTGCATAGCTCATGTTTTCAACTCTATTTATTTTTTTGTTCAACAAAATAGGAAGAGTTTGTATAGTAAAAAACCATTTTGTGTATTTTGTAATATTTGCTATGATATGTTTTTGTAAAATATTCTGTGAACTCTGCCCATTTTTCATGGTCTACATTATTTTTGGATAGGATCTTGAGGTAAGTCATTTAGCACAAGTTGAGTGCATTTTATTGTTTTAATATTTAGATTTTGGAATATGTATGCAACTGGATCATTTTTTCTATTGTGTAGATAATATGTAATAAGCACCTTAAAAAAGTTCTCTCTAAATATATAAAGATATCTACTATGACATATTTTTGTAAAATTTCTTACAAACTCTGGCCATTTTTGGTGGACTGCATTATTTTTGTCTAGGATCTTGAGGTAAGTCACTTAGCATGGATTGAGTGAGTTTTATTGTTTTAATATTTAGATTTTGGAATATGTATGCAACTGGATCATTTTTTCTATTGTGTAGATAATATGTAATAAGCACCTTAAAATAGTTCTCTCTGAATATATAAAAATATCTGCTATGATATGTTTTTGTAAAATTTGTTACAAACTCTGCCCATTTTTCATGGTCTGCATTATTTTTGTGTAGGATCTTGAGGTAAGTCACTTAGCATGGGTTGAGTGAGTTTTATTATTTGATTATTTGGATTTCTGAATATGTATGTAGCTAGATCATTTTTTCTATTATATAGATAATATGTAATAAGCACCTTACAAAAGTTCTGTCTAAATATATAAAGATATCTACTATGATATGTTTTTGTAAAATTTCTTGCAAATTCTACCCATTTTTTGTGGTCTGCATTATTTTTGTGCAAGATCTTGAGGTAAGTCACTTAGCATGGGTTGAGTGAGTTTTATTGTTTTATTATTTGGATTTTTGAATATGTATGTAGCTAGATCATTTTTTCTATTGTGTAGATAATATGTAATAAGCACCTTACAAAAGTTCTCTCTGAATATATAAAGATATCTACTATGATATGTTTTTGTAAAATTTCTTGCAAATTCTACCCATTTTTTGTGGTCTACATTATTTTTGTGCAAGATCTTGAGGTAAGTCACTTAGCATGGGTTTAACGAGCTTTATTTTTTTATTATTTGGATTTTGAAATATGTATGCAGTTAGATAATTTTTTCTATTTTGTAGATAATATGTAATAAGCACCTTAAAAAAGTTCTCTCTAAATATATAAAGATTGGATACAATTTTTCAATTATGTGTTGTCTTTGATGTCACACAAATGTCATATCAGACATCAGATAGTGTCTATTGAGCTCAAAAGGTTAGCAAGGGAAAGAACAGTGTCTAACAAGCTCTGAAGGTCAGCAAGGCAAAGAACAGTGTCTATCGAGCTCAGATGGTCAGCAAGGCAAAGGACGGTGTCTACTAAGCTTAGATGATCAACAAGGCAAAGAATAGTGTCTACCAAGCTCAGAAGGTTATTTAAAGGAAACTTAGTTTTTACCGAGCTCACTCAGTCAACAAAAGAAATGTGGTAGAAGCAATTCTTATCGAGCTCTCATGAAGGAATTTAGTTCTTACTAAGTAAACTTGGTAGTCAAAGGATTTTACAGATATTGCAATGTTAACTAGGTCAAGAAGGTTAACTCAGGAAATTTTTGGAAGCTGTATTTACCGAGTAGGGTCGGCCAGTAAAGGACTTCATTATTTTATGAAATAATGTTTATTTTTTTAGAGTACTATTTTTAGCTGACTGATGTATGATTTATTGGTAAATGTAACATGTGAATGAGTCGACTTGACAATCCGAATGGTATAATTAAGAGGTCAAGTTGTGAAATCTAAGTGTGTGTGTGTGTGATGGAAGCATGGAATTAATGTGATATGAGGATTGATTATTGTGGAAGCAAATTTGAAGGATGATCAAAGATCATTGAGGAATAGAAAAGCCATATTTGATAAAGAAGGATTTAATGATACAGAACAGAGACCTGTAATCAGCAAAATTCAGTTGCAGCTAGTTTAGGTTAATTCATTGTTGCTTTCTAACAATTATAGCAGTGATTTCGAATCTCTTAACAGAGTCAGTTTAACAACCATTTTGTCAATCCTCTAACAAGGTGATAGTTTAGTTGAATTTTTCTAAAGACCTCTAGCAAGGCCACTCCTAATAGGGTGATTAAATCCTCTAACATGGTCACACCTAACAGTGTGTATTGTAACCTTTAACAAGGCTGGCTCCTAATAGGGCTCACTTTAGAAGAGTGAAAAATTGGTAGCTAGTTACTTGGTGGTTTTTCCCATATTGGGTTTCCACATTAAATCTGGTGTCTCTTGTGTTCTTTTTATTTAATTTTTGCATGCATATTAACTATGAATGCTAGATGACCAGTAACTAGTTAATCTACCGAGTTATAGTATTCCTGCATTGTTTACCAAGTTTCAGTAGTAAATAAGTATTAAAGAAATCTAAGGGATCTGTGAATAATTTTTGGAACAACTGATTCACACACCCACACCCCCCCCCTCCTCTTAGTTGCTCCATCTATAATTTCAACAAAAGATATCTACTATGATATGTTTTTTTGTAAAATTTCTTGTGAACTCTATCCATTTTTCATGGTCTACATTATTTCTGTGTAGGATCTTGAGGTACGTCTCTTAGACTGGGTTGAGTGATTTTTATTGTTTTATTATTTGGATTTTCAAATATGTATGCAACTGGATCATTTTCTATTGTGTAGATAATATGCAATGAGAACCTTATAAAAAAAATCTCTAAATATATAAAGAGATAAATGTTTAGAAGAAAATGAAATGAAAATTTACATACATACCTCTTCTCACCCTAGAAGAAAATCGTAAAGCAAGGGAACATAGATCACAAGGGTGTGACACAACAATGAAATCATAGAGGAAGGGCACGACATGACAATCGAATTGGAAAGCAAGGGCATGACATGACGATGAAATCATAGAGAAAGGGCACAACAATGAAATGCAAAGATCACAAGGGAACAACAACCAAATGCACTTATCACAAGGGCACCATGACAACATTCATACCTCTACACCTCTTTCATGTGAACCTCTCTCCAAAATCAAAAATAAAAGGAAAATGATTGTCATGTTTCTTTTTTTTAATGCTCATGAGGGAATTGTAATTCTGATGTAAATGTCAGTATTGTGATGTCATTGGGGACAATTACAAAAAAAAAATGAAAATAACAAAAAATTACACCATTGACACAAATTACCATCGCAATTTGACCCCAAAGGTTGTCGTGTGAGAGGTAACATTTCTTTCATCTACAATGTTGTTATCACCTTTTTTATTAACAATTTCTTCATTTCATAGCTTCACAACTAAGGACTTCAAATTTGACTAAAACTCTATGATCTTGCAAAAACTTCATCTAAATCTTTGTCACTTCTTCGTAACTGTCCATCATGTAATGCTTTTAACCCATGCAATAATACAATTGTTGTTCTAATTGATTACTACTTCATTTTGCATCTTCACAACCATACAATTTAACTACCATTTGTTGGAAGCACGAATGTTGATGATATTCCTATGGGGGATTATTGTAGATATGTTATCATAATGATATGTTAGATTCATGACTGAGTTTGTCATTGATGTCAACATAGGAGTCTTTTGTGGTATCTGATAGAAGAACAAAAAAATGATCAAATTGGTATGGAGGACTAGTTGATTATTCTCACTATCTAAGGTTATGGGAGATACTTTTGAGTATCTAGTATATTCACTTAATAGTTGGTTGAAGAAATGTTATGTCTAGAAGAAGTTATGTTAGTTTTGGTGATGTCTATTCTAAGATAGAGTTATAGAGGCATACTATAGTAAACTTATTATATCTCCTCACAGAGTTGTTATTCTGAGAATCAATGTTAAGGATGTGAAGAAGACATGTTGATGATGATTTATCTAAGCTCTCTGATCATAATATTACATGTACAGGAATATGTTCAAGTTGCAAGGTAGAAGATTAATATTATAGCTAAGTGTAACATGTTGTTAATGTGGTCCTATAATAATTAAGTGAGAATGTCTAACAGTTGACTCAAGGAATTATTTTATGGATTTGATATAAAGGAAGGACCTTTTCCTTTGTCATGGATGACATGGGGAAGTGATTGTAAGTGGCAAAGAGAGTGGAAAGCAAAGTTGAGTAGTGCAGAGTAGAAGTGAAGGAAACTTCATTTCTAAGGGTCATGACCTAGTCTACAATGTCTAATAATGATTGGTTTGGTCAACATAACAAAGGAAAGAGGAACTTAACAAAAAATTAATTGTTTGGGTAGTGATCTCTTTTTGTAATTTAAATTTCATGTTTAGGCAGTGGGCTCTTCTTGCATACATTGTACTAAAACTCCTAATAGGGTTGGCACAATTCCTAACAGGGATTCTATGTACTAAATTTTTTAATAGACTCCTAATAGGGTTCATCCTCTAACATGAAATATTTATATTATTACATCATCTTGTGGGGATCATTCCCACCAGGGTTTTCCCTCTGATCAAGGGTTTCCCTAGTTAACATATCTGGTGTAATTGTCTATGTGCATCTTTTTAGGGTTTATATTTACTTTGGTTGAATGGATAAGATTGTTTAAGGATAATAAATGTTTTAATTGTTGGATAAATAATTCAATCCCCCCCTGCTAGTTATCTTGGTGGACTATTATTTCTAACAATTTTTATCAGAGCATCATGTCCTTATAGATAAAGTTTAACAACTTTGCGAGATCCATGGTGAGCATGTTTAGGAAAGATAGTCCTACATTTGATAGAATTAATTTTGACATGCAAATGGTGGAAATTCTTTGTGAGTTATCAGATTTGTGTAAAGAGAAGAGAATTGAGTTTTTAGATCTAGAATCCTTTTGTTCTATACAAAAGAATAGAAGCTCAAGAAAAGATAGATCCAGATTTGAAGACAACATAAAGATAGAGGAAGGTACTGATCTACTTACAAAAGGAGAGCCAAAAGGTATGGAAATTTTTGTTTGTTGGACATGTAAAGAGTCTGGTCATTTTTCATGTAGATGTCCTAAGAGATTAAGAAAATCTAGAAAGAATCTAATTTTTGATAAAGTTGAAGAATTTAGAGTAAGCATGGAAAGATCCTTGAAAGACTATATTAATGAATTGAGATCGATTAATGAAGAGAATGTATTAGAAGAAATAGTTTTGCAAACTATTATGGAAAGTACAAATGTGAGAAATGATGAGAAATTCATAATACAAGAGAGAATGATTGATTACAATTCAAGTGATGATGTTGTTACTAAGCCAAGGAATGATAAAGTATTTCTTGAGACTAACAATGATTTGCAGAATGAAGGAGAGCCAAGGAAGAAAAAAAGCTTAGAACCTTTAGCAAAGCTAAGAGCTAAGATAACAACTCCTACTTTAGGTAAGAATATGGCAAAGCATCATCCATCTGAGCATATCATCAAAAGTAGAGATAAAAGTGTGATGAAAAGAAGAAGAGCCAATGAATAAATATGTTTGATATCCCAAGTTGAACCTAAGAATGCAGATGAAGCATGTAATTATGATCATTGGAAACATGCTATGAAAGAAGAATTGGATAAAATAGTAAAGAATGAGACATGGGAATTGGTCCCCAGACTAGTAGACAAGAATGTGATAGGAACTAAATGGGTGTTTAGAAACCAGATGAATGGACAAGGAAAAGTTGTAAGGAACATGGAAAGATTGGTATGTAAAGGTTACTCATAGAAAGAAGGAATAGACTATGATGAGACCTATGCTCTTGTGGTTAGAATATAACCAGTAACGTTATTCTTAGCATATGCAACATATAAGAAATTCAAAGTGTATTAGATGGATGTCAAGTTAGCATTTTTGAATAGAGAAATTGAAGAAGTGTACATAGACCATCCTGAAGGTTACCCTCTAATAGATGACAAGGACATAGTATGCAGACTAAAGAAATAATTGTATGGCTTGAAGCAAGCACCCAAAACTTGTTATGCAAGGTTGGACAAGCATTTCAAAAAACTTGGATAGAGAAAAGGTATGGTAGATAGTAATCTATATTGGAAAGAAACTGATGATGGATTAATGATTTTGGTAATATTTGTTGATGATATCATATTTGGAGGAAATGATGATGAAAGTGATAAGTTTGTAGAAGAATTGAAGAAGGAATTTGAAATGAGTATGAAGGAGAAATGAAATATTTTCTAGGATTACAGATTGTATAGGATAAAGAAAGAATCTTTATTTCTTAGACTAAGTACTTGAAGGATTTACTTAAAAGCTTTAGTTGTGAAACATGTAAACCTATTGAAACTCCTATGGTAATTGGATACAAGTTATCTACAAAGGATGAGATACCTACTATTGAGCAGAAGAAATACAGATCTATGATTAGAGGATTGCAATATCTGACTCACACAAGGCCAAATATAGAAAATATAGTTGGAATTGTTGCAAGATTCCAAGCTGATCCTAGAGAAGAACAATATGCAGTAGTTAAAAGGATATTTAGATACCTGAAAGGAACACCAAAGTTCAGATTGTGGTATGATAGATCTAATGATTTTACTCTAAGTACTTATACTAATGCTGATTGTGTAGGCAATATGGATGAAAAAAAGAGTACCAGTGGTGGAGCATTCTTTCTTAGAGGAATATTGGTTTCTTGACTAAGCAAGAAGAAATTTTGTACCTCATAAAGTATAGCAGAAGCAAAATATTTTGCAATAGCAAACAATTGCATTCATGGTGTTTGGATGAAGCAGATGTCAAAGAATATGAAGATAGAATTTAGTGAACCTATTGTCATACATTGTGACAATACAAGAACAATAAATATGTCTAAGAATCTAGTGTTGCATTTGAAGACCAAGCACATTTCTATCAAGTATCACATGTTAAGAGAGAAATTTGCAGAAAAGGAAATTAGATTGGAGTATGTGAACACTAAAGAGAAGTTTGCAGATATTTTCACTAAGCCTCTTCCCAAAGAGACTTTTGAGTATTTGTGACATATGCTAGGGGTTATGCCCCTTCCTACATCAAAGTAGAAGATGCACACATGCATCAATTTAGTGTAATAGAGCACCATTATTTATCTATACTAAATGTTGATGCTTCCTGTATGGGGCAGTATCTATGATGGATAGAGTCATCTAGCACTCTTGTTAGATGTTTTTTTTCAATAGTGTTTGTGGCAACTTGACCTAAGTAAGAATCAATTATTTTAGAGATTGATTGGTTGTTGAAACCTTTGACATTAATGTTAGTGGGGAAGAGATAATGCATCAAAACATCATGGGAGAGAAGCATTGCATGAAAATAGTTTGGGAGAAGTACAACATGGAAAAATAGAAAGAACATTGAGGTATATCAATGGAGGAGAATGATTGACAAAGAGGATTTGAAAAGAAAGGTCAACAACCTTCTGTTAGTATTCTTGGAACTAGATGGTTTTCATCTGTGTTGTTATCAATGCCAAAGGGGGACATTTTTAGAAGCATGGATGCTGATGATATTCCTATGGGAGAGTATTGTAGATATGTTATCATGTTGATATATTACATTCATGACTGATTTTTTCATTAATGTCAATATAGGACTCTTCTGTGGTATGTAATAGAAGAACAACTAAAAGATCAAGTTGGTACAAATGACTAGTTGAGTATTCTCACTATTTGAGGTTATGGGAGATAGTTTTGAGTGTTAAAATCTACAAGTGGGAAGATTTACTTCTTGGGGAGGGGGGGGGGGTGTATCAAAAGTAGCTTACTTTAACCTTTTAAAACTTTTATTTGACATCATTCACATGCATCTAACATATCTACTTAATATGAAGAATAAAGACATTCATGAAAATAGATAACACAACATTTTGGTGACCCATAAACCCTCCAAAATGAGAAGGTAAACCTAGGGTGGGGATGATACCCACAAATTATCACTGTAGAAATATGTAACTATTTAAGGTTACAAAGTTTGACCATTTCCAATGGTTTTCCCTATGGAAGACCTAACTTGTTAAAAGCTTTTCACCCTATTAAAAGTGATTTGGTTAAAGGATTTGCAAAAACTCACTTGGAATGTTACCCTATTAAAGGATTTAGCACCTGATTGAAAGGCCTACAACATGGTTGTTAGACCAACCTATAATCATAGGATTTTCATTTCTAATATAATGGGTAGAGAGTATTATAAATTCTTGACTTGATGACTTGCAATCTTCAATTGCTGATTCTAGATCCTTGTTTTGCTCAATCTACTTGATCCTTGCTTGATCTAAGATGTCTCTCCTTGAAACTCTGATACTGTATTCTTGATCAACTCAATTTTGCATGTTTTTCTACTCTTTCTAATTCTTTAAATATCCCTTTGAACTTTGTTATAATTCACCCATACACTTCTCACATACATACAAAAAATGGGGTTTTTTCTTCCTTCCAAAGGCTTCAAAGACTTAGGGTTAGGTATGAATCTACAATCAATATTCATTCCTCTTTTTCCGCTCAATTCTTTCACTTTTCCTATAGGTTGCATGCCTTCTCCATTTTTCTTATTGGTTGCATGTTGATTACATAGGTAACACAAAATATTTGATCTTATCTTCAAGATCCTTCGAGATTCATCTTAAATCAGCTTCAAAAATGGTTTACATCCAATTTTGTGCCTTCACAAACTCATATGTTGATTCTGTGTTACTTGGCACTTACTAGTTGCTAATTCTTGACACATATAGGAATTCTATCTCACTGGGCTTCTATAGTAATTTTGTTTCACTTGGCATCAATACTCTACTCAAAACCTATAGTGACTTGGCATCACTTATCACTCGATAATTGAATCTTGCTTGGCACCTGAAGTTACTCAACACATATTGAATCTCTAGCTCAGCACATACTATAGCGTGACATCTATATTATACTCAACATCATCTTTGAGATTGGTTAAGTTTGTTGACACTCAATTATCAAAATCAATTTGAGACCAACAATCTCCCCCTTTGACATGAGTGGCAAAAACACTTAACTAAGCATTATGAATCCAATCTCTATAAGTATAGTACACATTCTATTTGGCATATGTACAAGACTTCAAAAAAAACATGTTCAAAATTTTGTATACCACAAAAACTCATAACTCCCCCTAAGCCGATGTGCCATTTCTGTATCCAAAATCTCTTAAGTTTGATTTGTTTCATGCTATTATGTCTAATACTATTTGCCTAGTTTCTATAATTTCCATGTGTCTATTCGCCCTTTCACACATCACCTTGCTTCAAAATTTTATATTATCTCCATAATGTATTAATCTCCCCCAAAATTTTATATCTCCTCCTCTTTGACACTTAATCTCCCCCAGTTGTCTAATGCTATTTCCAGTGCTTTGAGCTATATGGTTGTCTCAATTGCAAGATTTACTAGGCCTTCTAAGGTAGAAAGATTAGTGTCTTTCTTTAAAACATTTTCTACATAGGCCATTTCTTCATGAAGTACTTCCAAATGTGGGGTGATAGTAGACTAAAGCTACATTAGTTTGGCCTTGATGTTAGCCTCTTCTACTATTAATATAGCTAACTCCTTCTAAGTGTGAAGCATTTTTGTAAAATTCTTCTTACTTTGAGTTGGATCTTTATGTAGCTGTGTGCTAGATATCTTAAGATTCCTCTCCAAGCTCAGTACTCTTTGGCTAGTTTCTTGTGTGAAATATGATGAGTCACAAAATTTGGAGTATAATGAGAATATGTTCTCAAGTACTATTTTCACCTTTTCTATTTTCTTTACTAGTTCAACCTATGATAGTTTTATCTCACTAGATATTTTCTCATTAACCTTCATTTGAAACTTCTTTTTAGACCATTCCAATAATTTAACATTGGTATCAAGGTCTTCATTTTGTACCTAGTCCACTATGTTGGATAGTTGCTCCATAATTGGTTTTTTTTCATTAGTTAGTGGCAAACTGAATGCATCAAGAAATATGTCTTTGATTTCTATTAATGCTTGCCTTTGCCTATACTCATTCTTGAGTATCTCCTACCTTTTCTTCCTTTCTAGTGCCTCTTACACTTCATTGATTTGTTCTATATTCATTTTTCTAAAGTCATATCTTGGTATGAAAATCTCTTCATCAAGTGTAGGATCTCCATAGTGAAGTACCCTTACTACCTTGGTGGAGATCGATGCTAGTGTTGAAACTTGTAGAGGAACTATGTCAGTACTCGACTATTTGGTAGGAGTCCCTAAGGTAGGAAAATTTACCAATGTCTATATTGCCTCTTGCTCTCTTTCCTTGGGGGTTTTATCCTCTTCCTTATCTCCTTCTCTTCTTCCTTGATCAATGAAAATGATTTGAGGAGGTGCACCTTGGCTTTTTCCTATAGGAACATCTTGTCTTGTTTTCTCCATTGCTGGCTGCTTGGCAGTTGTTGTTGCTATTATTGTGGAATCAACCTTAGCAGTTGTGTCTTGTGCTACTTGCTCTTTTGGTTGATCATCTATATCTATGGGAGGTTGTGAAGGTGGTTCTTGTGTGTTCACCTTCTCCTTATTAATTTATTCTATGGCTTTTTGTAACTCATCTACACTCACCAAAATAGGATTTGTGCACAACTGTGATTGCAATGTTGTTTAGTGAAGGATCTTTTTGAGATCCTCTGCAGTTAGTGGATTGATGTTCTGACCTAAGGTATTAGGAACTTCCTTTACAATTATAGTGTCTTTAGGTGTAGGTATTGTATGTGTAGGACTTGGCGGTGGCAATTGGGTGTCTTGGACACTTGGTTTTGGTTGCTACTCCTCAGCTGTTACCTCTTCACCATGCTTTGTCTTCTCCACTGTTGCCTCTTCTTTCTCTTTCTCTCCTTCTTCATATTTTTCATCTCCTCTTCTTCCTCATCATTTATTCCCTCAAAAGGATCTTCATGCCCTTCCTTGAAAATATTCAATCCATAAATCAATTTCCACATTTGTGTGGAAATTTTACAACATCCTCAATTTTATTTTGTAGAACACTAAAGGCTCTGTATTTGGGTGCAAATTTTCTCCCATGTTTCTTAATAGCCTTACTTATTTAACCTTTAGTAAGGGTTTCCATTACATAAGCCAATGTTGACTCCCTTATTTCCTTCTCCATATTAAGGCAGTAATGCCATTTATTTTCTACAATGGATTTTTGCTCCTTATGCATAGAATTGTCTAGTTCAAGTGGGGTAGTCTTGAACTTAGCCATCATAGTATAGATAGATTCTTCCACTATGTTCTGCTCTTCCCTACTAAATTTATTATAATTAATTCTTTTAAATCTAGATAAATTTTCATTATCTCTAATGTTATCATAAACATTTTCAAGATCAGATTTGGTGGTGTGACTTACCACTCTGAATTGATCATTGTCAGATTTTGTCTTTTCTTCATCTAACTCTGGGGGTGCCACATATTTTCTTCTTTTCTTCTTTTCTTCTATCCCTCCTTCCTCTATGGATTTTTTCTTCCCCTATTCCTTTTCCACTTGTGTTGTTGCCCTGGTGTCTACCCTTGGAGTTGGCTTGACTGGGCTCAACTTTGTCACTTTCTTCTTCCCCTTGGGCTATGCAAAAGGTTGTTTTTGTACTTTTCTCTTCTTAGGTTTAGCCTTGGGTTCTTCCTACTCAGCACATTCTTCTTCTTCTACATCCTCACCCATGCCTTGGGTTAATGCAAGTGTCTCATGTCCTTGTTCTTCTTCATCATCTTTTGCTTCTTCACATTTTTCTTCTTCTTCTATAGTGCCCTCACCAAATTTGGCTTTGAGTTTCTTTACAAGTTTATCCTTTTTCTTTAGTGTGGAGGAAATCTTCAACTCCATGTCCACCTTTGATCTCACCACATCAAAAGTTCCAAAATGCAACTAATAATGCAGTTATAGCTATAGATGCCTCATCTATATGTATCTCATAGCCAAGAAGTCTTATCCATCTAACTTTTGGTATGGCCACTTGAATATAGATGTAGTCAATATCTACAAGAAAATGTACATCATTTAAATTCTTTTCTACCAATGGAACTGGTATTCTTAGCCTCTACTTCATGGTCCTTTTGAAGTCTTCAAAATAGCTAGTCATTATAGTCTCAAAATTAGTTCCCATATGTTCTATATAATCATTAACTTGAGCTATTATAGACCTATTTGTTTTCGAGTCAACTTTTCCAAAAGAAGAAAATTCATTCTATACATTGAAAAATATGCAAATCAAAATTGTACCAAACTTGTACTATACTCCCTTTGTTCTCCTTATTGCTACTAAATTCTTATTAATTTGTTGCAAATGCAATTTTGCAAGATCATAGGTATGATCCTTTTTCACTACTTTGTAGCCCACATCCACTACAATGCATGGTACACTATTGAGTCTGTTGGATTGGTAAAATTTGTGTGCAATGACCCTAACAAAAAAGTCAACAAGAGGGTCTTGGATGGTGTCTATTGTCATTCCTCTCTTGTTCCATTTGGCTCTTGTGTTCTTCTCAATAACCTCTTTGGAGTCACTTCTTATGGTCTTATGCTGATCTAGGGTAGGATACCTTGTCACTCTATGAACAATTCTTTTTGTTATTTTAACTGGGCCATATTCCAACCATATACTCCCATCATGAATCCTGCTCAACACAATTCTGCCTGATTCAATTTTAAAGATAGTGGGGAATTCTAGGGCACGAGTCAAACCCTTCTTCTCCACGATTTGATACTTTTCCTTCAAAAATCCACTTTCACACAACTAGTCATAGGCTTCCATCATTTCCATGTCTCCTATGGCTCCAATATTACAACTGTAACACCTCCTAACATCTTGGACCATAACTACCTTAGGTGGTGTAAGAGATAGGGCTCCAGCTGAGAAATTTTTGTATGGAATTTTTGTGATTGGCTGAAAATCTAGTTGCTTCACTTCATTTGACACAAGTTGAACCTCAAACAACTCATTCTCCTATGTTTTCCTAGAGCTAGAAGCCATTTGTGCGATCTAGGTTTTGAACTCAAAGAAACTTAAAATTGCATAGCTCGGCACAAATGTAAAACCATGAATTTGATGAAACTATATTAAATTGCTATTGAAATTGGCTCAAATGCTAGATTTTCTATTTGGAAATAATTCTACACTCTTCTTCATAATTTCTCTTTGTTTGTGATGAAGAAAAATGATTCAAAAATGTGATAATATACCCTATTTTCATAGCATTTAATGTGTAGTGTGTTTATAGCTATCCACTCAGCTTCCTAAGCATTTCAACATTACTCAGCTTCCATTGATTTTCAAACACTCAACATCCACTAAAGTCCCTTTGCTTGAATTTAGCTACCAACTCAGAAACAAGTAACAATTTGACTTCTATTGACTTAGTCAATCAACTTGGCATGTTTTTGGATTTTACTTAGCATCTAAAGGCAACTCGGCAACACTAGTGAAAACTTGAAATTTCAACTTTTTATCTCTATTTATACTAATTTCTCCTTTTTAATACTTACTTATCTTGGAATTGATGTATGATATAGCTTTGTAAATCAGTCCCACATACCTTCTTTTGTAAATCACTTGACACTTTGGGTGAAGTGATCTCTTCATTGGATGTGCTACTTCCTTTTTTCTTTTTCCAAGTTTTATTCATCTCTCCTCCAATGTGTTCAACATCCACCTTATCATTTCCTTTGTTGATCTTTGAGTTGGATGCCTTTGACCTTGTTGGGCAATTCTTTTTTATATGACCAATCTTCAAACAACTAAAACATGTGATTTGACTTAACCATCTATTGTAGTTTCCACTAAAATGTGTTCTTATGCAATTTTTAGGAATGTGTCCATAATCTTGATAGTAGTGACAACTATTCCTAGTATTGTAGTCCCAATTATAGTGATATCCATGAATTTTTGTCTTTGCTTGTTGATTTGGTGTCCACATATGCTTTGATCTAAATTCAAAAGCTCTATGTCCATACTTCTATCAATTGTAACTATGACCTTCAAATCTTTATGTGCTGACAGTTCTAGTCCTGCATTCATGTGCTTGATGTCCTTGCTTATTGCATTTGTGACAATGACCTATGTTTTTAGGTTTGTCATGTTGATTGGCATTCTTGCTCCTACACACATTAGAGGTATGTCCCTTCTTATGACAAAAATGATAGGTGGGTTTTGTGTTCTTACCTTTTTAATTTCTTTGTTTAGTAGTCTTGGATGATTCTCCTTCTTTAGTGCTGGTGTATCCTAGTCCTAAAGTGTCATTTTTGGACCTTGGTGATTTTAGTAACTGTTCAAAGTAATTGATTTCCTCAGTAGGTTTGTTGAAGATCTTTGAAATTTCCTTTTCTCTTCTCAAGTTATTTTTTAGTTGCTCATTTTGTATCCTCGATGTAGAGATCTCAATGTCCTTCATATTCTGCTCATGATGTGCATTCAGCATCTAGCTTAGGGTGTCTAGCTACACATTGGAAATTCTTTCAAATTCAATTATTTTTTCCTCCAATTTGTTGGTAAGGTTTCTCTTTTCATCTTCTCTCATAGCTTTATCTTCAATGTCTCTTTTCCTCTATTCAGTCACTTCACAAAGCATTATGGCTTGTGATTCTTGTTCAATCTTTAGAGTTCTAATTTCCTCTACTTGAGCTCTATTCTTTTCCATGAGATTTTCTATTGCTGCATCAAACTCTTTGGAGTCTCCATTTGCAAACAATTTTGAGGTGTCAATCTCCTTGTATTATGTATCATTCTCAGCTATTGAAATCTCTCTTCTTCTCTTTAAAGATTTTCTCAATTCTTCTCTGGCTTCCTCCAACATATGTAGAGTGAGTTGTACATCAATCACCTAGTCTTCTATGACCTTACCATGTTTTTAGACTTCCATTTCTAGATCTTTTCACCAAGCTATTAGGCTCCTCCTTGTTAGAACTTGGCTCTGGTACCAATTGTTGGAATCTACAAGTGGGAAGATTTACTTTTGAGGGTTTTGAGGGGGGGAGGGTGGTGAATTAGAAGCAGGTTACTTTAAAATTCTGAAACCTTTACCTGAGATCATTCACATGAATCTAACATAACTACTTAATATGAAAAATAAAGACATCCATGAAAATAGATAACACAAAATTTTGGTGACCCAAAAACCCTACAAAATGAGAAGATAAAACTGGGGTGGGGCAAACACCCACAAATTATCATTACAGCAATATGTAATTGTTTAAGGTTATAAAGTTTGAACATTTCTAATGAACTGGCCTATGAGAGGCCTACCCTATTAAAATATTTTCACCCTATTAAAAGCAACCTGGTTAAAGGATTTACAAACACTTACTTGGAATGTTACTCTGTTAAGGGATTTAGCACCTTATTGAAAAGTTTACAATATGGTTGTTAGACCAACCTATCATCATCAAACTTTTATTCCTAATACAATGGGTAGAAAGTATTAGAAATTCTTGACTTGATGACTTGCAATCTTCAATTGTTTATTCCATATCCTTATTTTGCTTTGTCTACTCTAATCCTTACTTGATCTGATATGGCTCCCCTCAAAATATTGATACTCTATTCTTGATCAACCAAATTATGCAATGTTGTTTTTCTCTTTCTAAGTTTTTAAATACCCCTTTGAACTTCTCTATAATTCACCCATACACTTCTCACATACATACAAAAAATGCGGTTTCATCTTCCTTTTAAAGGTTTCAAAGACTTAGGGTTAGATATGAATCTATGATCAATATTCATTCCTCTTCTCTCGCTCAATTCTTTCACTTTTCATATAGGTTGCATACATTCTCCATTTTTCTTATTGGCTACATGCTAATTACATAGGTAATGCAAAAGATTCAATCGTATCTTCAAGATCCTTCAAAATTCATCTTAAGTTAGCTTCAAAAATGGTTTACATCTAATTTTGTTCCTTCACAAACTCATATGCTAATTCTATGTTACTCAACACTTACTAGTTGATGATGCTTGGCACATATAGGAATTCTATCTCACTCAGCTCCTATAGTAATTTTGTTTCACTCGACATCAATACTCTACTCGAAACCTATAGTGACTCGGCATCACTTATCACTTAGCACTTGAATCTTTCTCGACACCTAAAATTCACTTGGCACATATTGAATCTCTAGCTCAGCACATACTATAGCTTGACATCTATATTATACTCGATGTCATCTTTGAGATTGGTTAAGTGTGTTGACACTCAATTGTCAAAATCAATTTGAGACCGATACTGAGTATCTACTATATGTAGTTAATGTTGGGTGAAGAAATGTTATGTATGGAAGAAGTCATGTAGGTTTTGGTGATGTCTATTCTAAGATAGATTTTACAGAGGCATGCTCTAGTAAACTTGCTATATCTCTTAGAAAAATTGTTATTCTAAGAATTGAGGTTGAGGATGTGAAGAAGACATGTTGATGATGATGTAGCTAAGCTCTTTCTTCATAATATTTTGTGTATGCAAAGATATTCAAGTTGCAAGGCGTAAGATTAATATTATCACTAAGTGAAACATGTTCTTAATGTGGTCCTTTAATAATTAATTGAGAAAGTCTAATTTCTAAGTCATGGAATTGGTTTATGGATTTGATATAAAGGAAGGACTCTTTCCTTTGTCATGGATGACATGGAGAAGTGATTGTAAGAATTAGAGAGAGTAGAATGTGATGTTGAGTAGAATAGAGTGGAAATGAAGGAAACTTCATTACCAAGGTTTTATTGTGTGATTCAAGATTTGATATTTGAATCTAAGGTTCATGACCTAGTCTACAAGGTTTGTTAGTGATTGGTTTAGTTGATAGAATACAAGAATGAGGAACTTAATAATAAATTACTTATTTGGGTAGTTAGCTCTTCTTGTAATTTAACTTTCATATTTAGGTAGTGGGATCTTCTTTCATACATTGTACTACAACTCCTAATAGGGTTGGCACAACTCCTAACAATATTGGAATCTCCTAATAGGGATTTAAAGTCTCCTAATAGGGACTCTATGTACTAAATGTTGTAATAGACTCCTAATAAGTTCCATCCTCTAACAAGGAATATTTATATTAGTACATCATCTTGTGGGCATCATTCCCACTAGGGTTTTCCTTTCGATCAAGGGTTTCCCTAGTTAACATATCTGGTATAATTGTCTATGTGATCTTGCTATGGTTTTTGTTTACTTTGGTTGAATGGATAATATTTTTTAAGGATAATAAATGTTTTAATTATTGGATAACTAATTCACCCCCCTCTCATTTATCTTGGTGGACTATTGTTTCTAACACCATTGATACCATGAGATGATGCAATTTATACATTTTTGCTACTTCCTAGCTTAAAATGAAAATTTAGCTAACTGCATGTGATGTTGTAATGAGTTTAACTATTATCTTTTTAGATCATCATGATCCAAAAAGTCTTAACTGCTTCCTTTAATAATCTTTCTCATTTGATTTGACTTTTCTCACAATCTTGTGACTTAGGATCTTAACTCATGTATTAACTCTGTGATGAAGAACATTCACTCTTTCGTGACCTTAATATCAAGTAAGCCTTAAGTCCTTGTAAACTTATGATAACCAAAATTTGAATATCTTGGGTTTCATTTCACAGCTTCACAACTTGACATTTTTGCTAGCACACAACTTAAGCATCTTTAATTTGGTTTAGTCTACAAACATGTGATAACCATTTGAAGTTA
The DNA here is from genome assembly GCA_028749045.1 of Cupressus sempervirens. NCBI lineage: Eukaryota > Viridiplantae > Streptophyta > Pinopsida > Cupressales > Cupressaceae > Cupressus > Cupressus sempervirens. The sequence continues at coordinate 922,300,337 of CM053787.1, read as the reverse complement.
ATATTTTTCCTTTCATTGCAGTTTTGCAAATTAAATCCTTAACTCATTTTGTAACCCTACTAAGCTGTGCATACATTGTATCTCTCTTTTACAACCCTAACCTTAGGTTATGATTAACCACTTGCAACGTTGCAAAAACCCTCGATCTGATCTTCATTGGACAACCAAGTATCCATTTATAAATAACAATTGACTTTTTAACTTATAAATGACATGCATTCCTTCTGTTGATTGACTTTTCCACTCATCCACATATGTTATTAATACAATTTGGTTTCTCTACATTCTAAGCTCAACCACTTGTGATATCTACCATTGAAATACAATTACTATATATCTTCATCCTTGAAATCCTTTCAAATCCTTAGATGTTGAATCATTGGATTTTATAGACCTTCTTCTCATCAAAGAGATATCAAATAGCCTTTGACCAGAGCAATGCTTACATGCTTTCCCACATAGGTTATCTTGGAAGGAGATGATTAGAAGATAGGTCGTACTAGAGGAATTCTAGACATAGACTCAAAATGGACATTAAATTGACTACAACTTAGAACCAAAAGGAATAGGACTAAAACCTAGGCAACAAGAGTCAAGGAACAAAACCATTGTAAGGCCTTGTCATGTAAGGTTCTAGAAAAAGACTTGGCTAAAATCCTATGGTCATGAGCATAATCACTACAAAGGATTTGAAATTTTTTAACATGATGACCAGGCTCTCCCTTACCATTTTAATTCTCAAGACAAGGCATATTAGCTTGTCGAGGAATGAGAATACGAATGATGTCTCGAGACAAAGTACTTTCCTTGTCATGTGTAGGAATACTAAACTTGTTTTGAGTCAAGGATGCAAGTTTTTTTTTTTAAGATGACACATTTTTAGCCAAATTGATAATTATTGAATCATTAGAGGAGATAGGAGGAAGAGAAACATTAGAGAAACTAGGTAGAGTTTATGAAGCTACAAGAATGGAAGACACAACTAGAGGAACACTTGGAATTGCAATTGCAATTGGTAAAGGATTAGGATAAGTAAAAGGAACAATATGATAAATGTTGAAAATATATTGATACAAGTATGATAGATGTGTTTCAATCATTGTTTTGTCATTGATGTCAAACCTACTAATTGCAGGTATGACAATTGCTTATATGATTTAAGTATTCTCATTTGTTTGATTGATGAAGATGATTTGATCAAATGAGGGAACAATAGTACCTAGAGGAAAGGTTGACTTATGATATGAAAAGGAGTACAAGAATTAGTTAAGACAATGATATTATATTGCATTGATAATCTACTTAAGTTTGTAAATGTTGGTTACACTAATTAAGTTTAGAAGAACAAGTTAAATGAAGTTTGTTTGCCAAGCTTAACATTATGCATAGTGGGTATTGAGAAAAGTTAGTGCAAGCCAAGAAGAAAACTACTTGGATCCAAGAAAAGTAAATTTTAGTGTAAGTTGAGTGAAATAGTGTAAGTTGAGTAAAGTTTAGTTGATGCCAAGCCCCAACAAAATTTAGTTCATACCAAGTGTTTTGATAGTGGATACCAAGAAACATAGTATGTGTTGAGCATTAGAAGCCAGTTAATGCTAAGTGTCAACATTATGCAAAATATAAGGAATTTGATGAATCTGAGCTAACAAGTTTGATTTCTTGGATTGTGTGAACCATGTGGAAGATAAATTTGATGAGTTGGTGGCATAGAATCCATGGTAAAAAATTTTGAGGCAAATTCAAAGAGGATTATAGGAGAAGTTTCTAGAAGGAAATGAAATGAAATGAGCATTAGATTCATTGAATCCTACCTAATCTAACCTAAGCCTAAAATGGATGATAAATGTTGAATGGAAAAATATCATAATTCTTTATTTATAGAGATGGCTAGTCAGAAGCAAGGGTTGTCATGTATGAGATCCTAAGGAATCCAAGGATTCTAGGGTATTTGCTTCATTTAATGACCTAAGTAAAGAGATTACATTGGCAAGAAAAGAAACAAGGCTTAAGGGTATGGATGCTTGAAGGGTGAACAAGCTATCAGAGCTGAAGAGTGTGAAAGCCAAGAAAAATATAGGACTAAAATAGAGATCTGTAATTTGCAAATGGAGTTTTAAGTCATTATCACATCAATCCTTTCTATTACTCTCTAATTATTGTATCATTCTAGGGTAAATCCTTTGGATTAAGGTTGACCTAATAGTCATTTGTAAATCCTCTAACCAGGTGACATTCCAAGTGAATGATCTAAAGTCCTCTAACAAGGTTCACTCCTAATAGGGTGATTGAAATCCTTTAACTGGGTCATATTTAATATTGTGCATTATAACCTTTAACATGGTTGGCCTTTCATAAAGCATCACTTCAAAAGTGTGAGAATGAGTAGCTTGTTACTAGTGGTGTTTCCCAAATTGGATTTCCATGTTAAATCATTGTGTCAAATGTGTTATTGAATCTATTATGTTTCATGTTTACATTTCTAAAAATTGATTTGATAGTAAGCTACAAGTTTAATGATTACACAATCTAATGGATGCATGCATAATGAAATTTTTTTTTGAATATGGGTTCACTAAGCTATGAAAAGTTGTATTTGTACATCTGGACCTTGGATAACTGATTCACCCCCTCCCCCCTCACCCCCTTCTCAGTTATTCTAAATAAATTGGTATCAAAGCCATCTTCTTAAGAGGACCAGTTTGGAGGTACTAGAAGAAAAAATATCAAGATGTCTACATGCAAAATTCTAATGAAGTTGCACCTAGGAGACCTTGGAGATCATGCACATTCCACCATTGGTATTGAGCATACTGATCATACTAGAGCCCTAAGTGCTAAAGATCTCAAAAAGAAGAAAGAACAATACCAAACAATGTTGGAGATTGCCTTTGCCCTAAGCTATGCTGAATCTAATGATATCAAAGGTTGTGATAGTGCAAAGAAAATTTGGAATGCTCTACACACTATCTATGGAGGTGACAAGAATGTTTTAAGAGCCAAAGCTGAAATTCTCATAGGTAAGTTTGATGATATGAGAATGCAAGAAGGTGAGAATATTTCTCAATATTGCTCTAGGATAAACGATGTTAGTGTAATAAGAGGAGCTACTGGTAAAATAGATGATGATACTGTACTAAGTAAAGTTTTGAGAATGTTGCTACCTATTTATGCTATTAGATTTTCTACAATACAAGAATTAAGATGTATGCTATGGAATGATCTGTTAGAAAGGTTAATCTTTCCTTGGATATATTTTAATTAGGATATTCCAAGGGTCCCTACATGTAATTTGTCCACTTGTACACATGTGGAGGACATGTCATTATTTGTCCATTATTCCACATGTAAGGACAACTCTTGTTTATTTCTTTATTTAGTTTATCCTCCTTAAGAGGATTGTGACACTTTGCACACACCTATTATGAATGTGGCATTCATAGAAATGGGAGTTACAAATGCAACTCCTCTCTCATCTCTATATAAGAGATGCTCCTCCTTCTTTCTTTACAACTACACACCACTCTAAGCACTTGATGTTATTGTATTGAGCTACCTTTGCTCCAAAACTCTCTCTCTCTCTTCTTTAGGCATTTGCCTTCATTCATAATAACTCACAAGGGGTTTTCTTTGCTTTCCCCTTATAAATCCTTGTCTCCATTGTTGAACCATCTTGGTGTATGCTCTTGGAGTTGCTTATCTCATGGTAACATTGTTTCACACTTAACTTACTTGGATTGTTTCTTGTTCCTTGCTCAACATTATTCATTTCTTACATGGTATCAGAGCTTGGTTATCTAATCCTTGTTTTAAGTTTTGTGGTGAAGGTTGCCATTCATTGGAGCACACCTTATTTGGAGACGTTATTGAGAGAAGAAGATTGTGTTGGGATCTTAGCTCGTTTTAACTAATCTTGTGCATGCAAGTTTTTTTTTACTAACCCTCTTTGGAAGGCTTGCTGCCAAAGGGTTTTTCTTGCAAAGCTTCATTTTTTTTTACTAACCCTCTTTGGATGGCTTGCCGCTAAAGGGTTTTCTTATAAAGCTTCTTATTCTTTTCTAACTCTCTTTGGACGGCTTGCCGCCAAAGAGTTTTCTTAGTAGTTTTTTTTGGTTTGTTTTGGACGGCATGCCGCCAAAACAAAACATATTACAATAGTGAAGCTTTTTATCTCTTTATTTTTCCTCTCACTTTATTTATCAAAATTTTTTAGGAAAAATAATATATTTTACTATTTTATAAAAAAAAATATATATATATATTTTACTTCCTTTTTTTTTTTTTTCAAAAAAAACAACAAAAAAAATATAGTATAAAGTTTTTTATATTTATAAAAATAAAAAAAAAAATTTTTTAAGGCGGCCGCGCCACCCGCACGCCACCTCATGCCTCAGCCACCCGCCGAAGGCACTGTTTCTTATACGGCCCGAGCTCGCTGCAGCATTTTTGGCGGCGCAAATCGCGCCGCCGCACGCACAAATCACGCCACCGCGCAAGAAAATCACGCCGCCTCCAAGCAAATCCCGCCGCCGCGCCAACATCCACGCCAACGGTTACATTCCGCCGCCGCCACCTCTGCACCCTTCCCCGCACTCAGCATTTTTAAAACCCCCCACCACCGCTCGCGGCTCGCCGCTCCACACACGCGGCAACCACCGACGTGGGCTGCTCCCGCCACGCGGCAACTACCGCCCGCGGCTCGCCGCTCCATACACGCGGCGACCACTGACCACCACTTTCTCTTGACACGCGGCAGTCACCGCTCGCTTCCCTCTTTTTTTTGATTTAAATCCGTTTCCCCCTTTTTTTTTTCATTTTAATTAAACTTTAATTATTTTTAAATTCCACTATCACTATTAATTATAATTAATTATAATTAAAATAAAATCAAATATTCTTAAAAAATAATAATAATAGTAACATAAAATAATAAAATATAAAATAAAAAAAAACAACATAATTTTTTTTTTCATAAAAATTTTAATTTTTTTTTTTCCAAATCATTTGATTCTCAAATTAAGGGCATTTTTTTTAAAAGAAGGAAAGAATTTTTTTTCCAATCATGTCAACATTAATTCCAGAAATCAAACTTAATTATTCAAATTATCATTCTTGGAAAACTCATATCTCATTTATTTTTCGTTTTAAACATCTCTTTGAAATAGCCACTGACCCTTCTCTTGAGCCTGGTTCAGCAGCTACTCAAGATGAGAAAGATACCTGGAAAGCTAAAAACGAAGAAGCTTTAGGGTTAATTGGTATTTCTATTATTCCAGATTTGTATGTCTTAATTTCTCACTGTTCTAAAGCTCATGATGCATGGTCCATCTTGAAAACCAAGTATGACAGTGGCGATGAATATCGCAAAATACAATTGCAAGATCAACTTGAAGATCTCAGGTATGCAGATTTTAAAGGTATGGATGAATTCCTCTTAAAATTTGATTCTCTTAAAAGTCAAATTATGGCTTTAGGTATTCAATTAGAGGATATTCGTTTAATCCATCTTATTCTTAAAAAATGTCTTCCAAGATAGTTTCAACAGTTTATAACCAATATTCATGCACAACTTGCTATTCCTACTTTATCTTCTCAGTTAACTTATCTTATTTTTCAAACTTTATTGAGACAGGAAGAAGCTAAGCTAATCCAGTTTGGTACTCTCAAATCAACTGAACATGCATTTGTCTCTAGAAATTCAACTAATAATTTTTGTTCCAATAATCATAATTACAAGCCATCTAATTCAAATAACACTAACAATAAATTTCATCCCAAATATAATAATATCCATCACCCTAATAATACTCGTAATCCTAATCAGAGGAACCATTCCAATCCCAAACCTCATTGTTCTTATTGTGGCAAAGATGGTCACCTTGTTAATAATTGTTTTAAAAAACAAAATGATAAAAGACCTATGAATCATAGTACCAATCATCAAACCTCAAACCATAGAAAAGGTAATTCAACTTATTCTAATTCTCGTCAAGCTTTTACTTGTAGCTTTAATCTTTGTAAACCTCTAGAGTGGATTGTTGATAGTGGTGCATCCCAACATGTCACCTCTCATAAAGAAATTTTTGATTCCTTACAACCTGATATTGCTAACATTCCTATTCAGTTAGCTAATAATCAGACTTGTAAAGTTGAAGGACTAGGTGATGTTACTATTCCTAATGGTAAATTGCATAATGTTCTATATGTCCCTGACTTGAAAACTAATCTAATTTCTATTTCACAGCTATGTCAGAACTATAAAGTTGAATTCTACAAAGATACATGTTATATTATAGATCCTCAAACTCTTAAAGTAATTGCTTATGCTAAAATGGATAATGACAATTTGTTTAAATTCCATGAATTTGCTAGTTCACGATATTCTTTACATACTTCTATTGATTTCAATATATGGCATGAAAGACTTGGTCATTTAAATTATGATTATATTACTTTCATGCAAAAGCATAATATGGTTGATGGCTTGCCTAACATTATTCCTTCCAAGATTACCTGCACAGGTTGTATGAGTGGTAAGATGCATAGGGAGCCCTTTCCAAGTGGAAAATCATGGCGAGCAACTCATAAGTTGCATCTTGTCCATAGTGATCTTTTGGGTCCCATGGAGAATACCTCCATCCAAGGTTCTCGGTATGCACTTACCTTTGTTGATGATTTTTCTAGACGAACTTGGATCTATTTTTTGCATAGCAAGGATCAAGTTCTTGATATATTTATTGAATTTCAGTTATATGTTGAAAGGCAATCTGGGTATAAACTTAAAATTCTTAGAACTGATAATGGGAAAGAATATGTGAATAATTCTTTTCATTCTTATTTGAAATCATGTGGAATTAAGCATGAGCTTACTATTCCTTATACACCACAACAAAATGGTGTAGCAGAAAGAAAGCATCGGACCATTGTTGAAATGGCTCGAAGCATGTTGCATGCTAAGAATTTGCATTATAAATTCTGGGCTGAAGCCATGTTTTGTGCAACTTATATTCTTAATCGGACTCCTACCAAAGCTCTCAAAGCTATCACTCCAGAAGAGGCTTGGTCTGGTAGGAAACCAAATTTACATCATTTACAGATATTTGGTTCCACTGCTTAAGTCCATACGCCTAAACAGAAAAGGCATAAATTAGATGCTAAGTCATCTCCTTATATGTTTGTTGGCTATGATGAACACACTAAGGGTTATCGAGTTTATGATTCCACTACTAACAAAGTTCAAGTTGCTAGAGATGTCTGTATTGCAGAAACTGGAGTTCATGACTGCTCTACTACAACAGATGAAGAATTCAGTAGCACTAAAATTGTGCTAGTGGAGGACCAACCTCCCTCTCTTAACCCTACTCTTTCTTTTAATCAAGTACCACAGGTTATTTCTACTCCTCCATCTCATGATACTCAAATAGATCCTAATGATACCATTCTTACTCATGATTCTTCCTCTAGTGATAATTCCATTACAACAAAACGTAAACCTAAATGGGCTCAAAACCTCATCAATGAAGCTGATGATTATATTTCTAAATCTGGTGGAATTAAACATAGAAGGATTAATTATTGTAATTATGCTTTAATGACTACTATTATGAATTCTAACGATCCTAAGTCTTTTGATCAAGCTAACTCTCAACCTCATTGGCAGAAAGCCATGCAAGAGGAATATGATTCGTTACTTGCTAATCACACTTGGGACTTAGTCACATTACCCCCTGGCAAAAACCTAGTTTCATGTAAATGGTTATATAAAACAAAATTGAATACTAATAATGAAATTAGTAAATTTAAAGCTAGACTAGTTGCTAGAGGCTTTTCCCAAATTGAAGGCTTAGACTATAATGAAACCTTTGCCCCTGTTGCTAAAATGCCTACTATCAAATTAGTTCTTGCTTTAGCATCTAAACTGAATTGGCCCATTCATCAAATGGATGTTAAAAGTGCTTTTTTAAATGGTGAGTTACATGAAGAAATCTATATGGCTCAACCTCCTGGATTTGTTAAGAAAGGTAGTGAAAATCTAGTTTGCAAATTGAACAAATCTATTTATGGCCTTAAACAATCACCTAGAGAATGGTATTCTCAAATTAATTCTTTCTTCATTTCTCAAGGTTTTACTAGAAGCAAAAATGATCCTAATTTGTTTATTAAACATACTACCAATGATATTATCATTGTTATTGTTTATGTAGATGATTTAATTCTCACTTCTAGTTTAGACATTTTGATTTCTGATATTAAATTCCAACTTAAACAAAAATTTCAAATGACTGACTTAGGTATCTTACATTACTTCTTAGGTATGCAAATTTTTCAAACTCCTAATGGTATATTTGTTTCTCAAAGCAAGTATGCTTATGATCTTTTAGAAAAATTTAAGATGAATGACTCTAACCATGTTTCAATTCCATGTGAATTAGGAACTAAATTAATAAATGATATGAATACTCCTTTTGTTGATGAAACTTTGTATAGACAATTAGTAGGAAGTTTAAATTATTTAACTCTTACTAGACCTGATATTGCTTATAGTGTTGGTTTAGTGTCTCATTTTATGTCTAAACCTCAACAAACTCATTTTAAAGTTGCTAAACGCATCTTAAGATATATTAAAGGAACTATTAATATAGGCTTATTTTATGATCCAAACTCTGAATTCATTTTACATGGCTATACTGATTCCGATCTAGGTGGAGATCCCAATGATGGGAAATCCACTTGTGGTTATGTTTTCTTTGTTGGTTCAGGTCCCATTTCTTGGAAAAGAAAAAAGGAACACTCGATTTCCCTATGCTCAACGGAAGCTGAATACAAAGGTTGTACCAATGCAGCTAAAGAAGCTTTGTGGATTCGAAGACTTCTTGATGATTTTGGTCTACTTCAACAATTACCTACACCTATACATTGTGAAAATTAAAGTGCTATTGCCTTGGAAAAGAATCCAGTATATCATGCTTGCACTAAACATATTTCACTTCAACATCACTTCATTCGAGAACAAGTTGAAGACAATCAAATTATTCTTCTTTATTGTAAAGGAGAAGATCAAGTGGCTGATATCTTAACCAAACCACTTTCTAAAGAGAGATTTCAGTTCCATTGTAAAAATTTGGGTTTGAAACCCATTGAAGTACACTCCCCAAGTAAAGCTTAAGGGGGGGTGTTAGAAAGGTTAATCTTTCCTTGGATATATTTTAATTAGGATATTCCAAGGGTCCCTACATGTAATTTGTCCACTTGTACACATGTGGAGGACATGTCATTATTTGTCCATTATTCCACATGTAAGGACAACTCTTGTTTATTTCTTTATTTAGTTTATCCTCCTTAAGAGGATTGTGACACTTTGCACACACCTATTATGAATGTGGCATTCATAGAAATGGGAGTTACAAATGCAACTCATCTCTCATCTCTATATAAGAGATGCTCCTCCTTCTTTCTTTACAACTACACACCACTCTAAGCACTTGATGTTATTGTATTGAGCTACCTTTGCTCCAACACTCTCTCTCTCTCTTCTTTAGGCATTTGCCTTCATTCATAATAACTCACAAGGGGTTTTCTTTGCTTTCCCCTTATAAATCCTTGTCTCCATTGTTGAACCATCTTGGTGTATGCTCTTGGAGTTGCTTATCTCATGGTAACATTGTTTCACACTTAACTTACTTGGATTGTTTCTCGTTCCTTGCTCAACATTATTCATTTCTTACATGATCTAACTCTTGAAGGTCTTCTAGCTAGGTTCACTACTTTTGAGCTATCTAACCTTGATAATTATAGACCTAAAAATATGGAATCTACTTTCAAAGCTAAGCTATCATTAAAGGAACTTGATGAGAAGAAGAAGAAAAAAAAAAGAAAAATATGTGTCCAATGATAGTGATATAGATGAGAAAGATGTAGATAAACTTGAAGCACTATTAGCAAGGAGATTTCACAGAGGTAAAGGAAAATTTAAAGGTAAGTTACCTATCATGCGTTTCAATTACAATGATGTTGGTCATATTGCTGCTAGATGTCTAGAGAAGAAGAATTATAGAGGTTGTGACAAGTACAAAAGTAGAAGAGATAAAGATAGAAAAATTACAAAGACAATGGCAAGAAGTCTTGCTACATTGCTGAAGAGGAAACAAAAGATGGATTTAAGGATCATGATGATGAAGTGTTGTATGTTGCAATGAAGGATGAATCTAATGAAGATGAGGAAATTGCACTAGTGTCTAATGTGGACAAGAATGAATGATGGATCATTGACACTGGGTGTTCACATCACATGATTGGAGATAAAAATAAGTTCATTATCTTGAATTATTATGATGGAAATAGTGTAAGGTTTGGTAATGATGCACATGTCTAATAAAAGGAAAAGGTTCTATCAATCTCACAAAAAGACTTTATGTGACAATGCTTACTATGTTGAAGGACTTAACTATAATTTGTTGAGTGTGTCACAACTGAATAATTTGGGATGTAAGGTTGAGTTTGAGAAAAAAATTGTTAATTTATATGATACTAATGGAAAACTTATTGGAAAAGGTGATCAAACTAGAGGTAATCTATTCTACCTTGATTTAGAGGATGCTACTTGTTTAGTTGTAAAATTTGATGATGTGTGGCTATGGTAAAAGAGGTTATGCCATGTTAATTTTTATAATTTGGTTAGAATCAGGAACATGAAAAGAGTAAGAGGTTTTAAGAGTAAGACTCATACCTCTAAAGGAATATTAGAAATTGTTCATACTAACTTGTGTGGACCAATTGAAGTACAAAGCTACAAATGAGATGAGTACATTATGTTGCTTGTTGATGATTATTCTAGAATGATGACAGTTATGTTTCTGAAATAGAAATATGATGCTTTCCAAATGTTTAAGTATTACTTAACAAGAGCTAAGAAAGAAATAGGTAAAAGTCTAAAATGTTTGAGATCTGATAGAGGAGGAGAATTTACATTAAAGGAGTTTTAGATGTTTTGTAAGGACAGAGGAATCCAAAGATAAACATTTGCTACTAGAACCCCTCAACAAAATGAATTGCTGAAAGGAGGAAAAAATTTGTAATGAAATATGTGAGGGCACTCATGATGGAGAAAAATGTTACTTTGAAATATTGGAGAGAAGCTATAAGTCCAACTGTCTATACCTTGAACCATGTACAAGTCAAGAAAGGTACCCATTCAACACCTTTTGATCTATGGTATGGATACTCACCCAATGTAAAATATTTTAAGGTATTTGGAAGCAAATGATATATTCTCAAAGATTTTAGGAATGGTAAACTAGATGAAAAAAGTGAAGAAGGTAAATTTCTTGGTTATTCCACAAGAAGTAAATCTTATAAGTGTTTAAATACTAACACTAACAAAGTTGTGGAAAGTACAAATGTAAAATTTGATGAATATATAGAAGTATATGAGGTTGAACCTATGAAAGAACTAGAAGAAGACAAGTAATTTTTATACTTTAATAAATGTATGCCTATAATACTCCAAAATTGGCTCATTGCCATGATCACCAATTCGGGTCTATTTCAACCAACCCTAAGTCCTATGTCAATAGGCAATTCTAGTTCTAATATTTGCTACTTGGCTTATCTTTCAAATGCAAGAAAACCCTAATTTGCATTAGTCATGCTATTTATTTAATTCCTAAAGTATTGACTCGTATTAGCCATATTAAACCTATTGATTAAGATTTAATTTAATTTAAATTATTTATAGTTTAATTAAATTAAATTATCTCCTAAGGCTAATGTACTAGGGAATTAAAATATTTAATTTAATATTATGCCCACTTTAATTAATTTAATTAGATTATTCAATTAAATAAAAAAGGTATTTGTGAGGTCACCTCACCTATTAAATTAAATAATATCTTCAAAATCCTCTCTTGAGTTCTAAATGGAAATTCTGAGTGAATTACTTCTCAAAATTGCAATTAATCTAGTTAACTTGCTCTCACACTTATGACAAGTTCAGTTAACTACTCATCCCACTTAGATTTGAAACAGTTCACTTCACCTGCATAAGGAAGTTTATATTTTAACTAAATCTTCTATCTAATCCTAACCGTCCATCAAGGTTGATCCTAACCATAGATTCATTTCTAGATTCTATTTAAGTGGCTCATAATTCCTCATTATGGAGGTTGAATTGAATTTTTATCGAATTTCTATTGAATTGTGCATTCACTTACTCATTATTTGCATAAGCTTTTCATTTCTTAGATTTAAATATCACATAGTTTTAATATGCATACATATAGTCTAATTTGTTTTACAGGTTATTAGATTGATTGCATCTTTCATATAGATTAATTGCATATCACATAGACTTAATTGCATTCAAAATCCTTTGTTCTAGAATGGTCTAGTTGCTTGCATCTCAACTCTGAAAGCATAAATAGGAAAAAACCTTCTAGATAGAAGGCAATAGGTCGGCTTGCTGGACCTCTTGGATGAACAATCCCATGTTCATTCCAGGATGAATCTATACAAGGACCATGTTGAAGTGTAGGTGAAACAACTGAGGCCTACATTTCACATATACATTTCTAATGCTAACCATGGGGCTGAGAAAATCAATTTTTTTGGCCTCATTTGCATTAATTTATGTCATTTTTATTGTTCTCTCATACTATTCTATACAGATTCCCAAATTTTCATGCGAGAAATTTTATTTTTGTGTGAAAATTTGAAGGATCTTGCACATGTCTATAAGCTTTCTCTCATGAAAAAGTACCCTATTGCGCAAGTCTTCATGTGACACCTCATTTTCTTGTGTGGGTTGGAAAAAGATCTTGTGTGGTCCTATGCAAGATTTTGTGCAAAATTAAAAAATAGCAAGGTTAATTTTGTTATTTTTCAGCATGCTTTTTATTTTTTTTATTGACATATTTTTTCTCTGAAGCATTACTATTCTATTTTTTTTGGATTTCTGCAGCTTAACGGTTGTTTGTAGGACATTTGAGGAAGATTCCTTATACAAACCATTCAAACATGAGCTGATTTTTTGTTTGTAGGATGATTTTTGAAGATATGTTTATCGAAGAAAATATTAAAACCCACAAAACAATCTATCTTCTATCCTATTTTATAAACATTGTCTAATTAGGGCTTGTGAGCTTCTTAGGGTGCAAGATAGAAGAATATGGGATTATGTTCTTCACCACTTGGAGGTCATGACCAAGGGTGAATCAAAAACCTAGATGCTTTTGAAAGATGGAATTCTGAGGGAGGCAAGCAACTTAGTGGTTCTCTAGTATGGGTCCTCTTCTATGAAAGGATGATGATTTCCTTTTAGTGAATTAGAATCTTGAGAAAGGACAAGTCTGGGTTGATTAAGCTAAGTTGGTCATTAACATGTTTTGCATGTTTGGGTGAGGTGATAAGGTAGAGGATGCTCTTTCCCGTTAAGGGAAATTAGAAACTTAGACGCTTACATCCGAACCATCGGTCTGAGTCAATCCTTTAGAGGGCTTTCCAAAGTGATCCAACCTCTAGGAACAACTCAAGTGAGCATACTCCTTTCGCTAGGATTCTAACTTGCTATAATAAAAATGTTTTGTAGAGTGAAAGACTCCAAAGCTGGATTAATTTCTTTCCCTTGATTCTTGATATCACTTATCAAGGGAAATATCTTTCTGTTGCACTGGCCAGTGTTGGCCCCAGACTTGCAAAGCAAGTATGCGTACTCTCAAATCTTGGTGTGGGCTACTGGTCTCAAATCCACTTGTGGAGCCACTGGGGATTAATACAAATGAAAGCTAGGTAAAAACCTTTAGTTAGAAGCTACCCGGTTCACCTCTAAAAGGAGGCATAATCTTTGTGCAAGGAGGGGGAATATTCTCTCCTATAGAAATCACCATAGGCATGCTACTAGATGTTGGAAGATGGTATACATTCTTGTCCCTACAACAAGAGCACTCATTTAGTGTATTCTATTGATTCCTTTAAATACACCAAAAACACGAGCACCTTCTAGGGGGTGGCATGGCTATGTTAGGTGCATGCATGCGCATAAGATGCGGGACAAAGGTTTTTCCTTCTCTATCATTTTCTATTTTTAGGGATAAAGTGTGTTTGTTATCAAGTCCTAAACATGTCCAAACCTACTTAAAAAAATTGAAAGTCAAGACTCCCCTATCCCTCTAAGTTGCTTTGCCCTTAGTTGGATTGTATTCGACTACTGTTTGCTTCCTACATCCTATTAAAACCACTTTGTCTTGTTTGAAACCCAACATCACTTTCACAAATCTAGAAATCAACTCTGCAATTTATCCATTATTAGTGAAAAAACCATGTAATCTATCTGAGAATGTCCAAAATTTTTTAAATCTCTTCAAAAATCCAACTCTGTTGTCAGTTTGGTCCTAAATTTTGCACACAATCTTGAATTTCTTTACACGAGGACTCACATCTTTGTGTGAGCCTATTTAGTTCCTCGTGTGAGAACTTTCATAGATCCACATGAGATATTGTTGTTGTCTTTTGCCAAACTAGTCACTTCTTTGCATGACTTGTATCATATTCTTGCACAAGTTCATTTTGCTATTCTAATATTTTGCATCCCCCAGTGTACTTTCTCACATGCCTCAAAGAGGATCTTCATGCAAGATCTTGTGTTAAAATTGTCAAATCAGTTTATTTGAGCAATCTATGATTTGCATCTAGTCTATTTCCTACATTGAGTTATCCCTTCTCTATCTTTAAACAATCCCAAACAACGATATTTAGCTTAACTAAAGATTTGTGATCTGTACCTTTACTAGTCTCATCTTTTAGTTGTCTTGATTCTCATTCATTAGTGCTTTTCATACTCTGCATTATGATAGTCATAATCTTTGGCTATCCTAGCCTTTGAATCAAACTATTCATGCCTTAGTATACAACACCCTTATCTTGTCCTATTGAGACTAAGTTCTAGTGTGGTCCTTGTCCAAGTTCTTGCTTCTTGTCCTTGTTTATGACTATCGCAACAAGAGAAGCAACATGTTTTATCCTCTTAGACTTAGGTGAGGACATGCTAGGGGTTGTAATCATGGTAGAGGTCACCTTACTTTTGTTACATGATTTGCATCTAGTTTAGCTAGTCAGGTGTTTTTACGATCTCCCTCACTTTTTTGGTCACCTCGAATCTAATGAACATTCTCCATAAAATTGCGACAAACCAGGAACCCTTTGTATCAAGAGGATCTTGAGACTATTAAAGGTCTTGTATCTCCAAACAAAATGTCTAACTTCCTTTTCAAAAGTCCTTTTGAGTCATAATGTACTAAAACTGAACATGTTCCTACAATGACTAATCACAAACCTAAACATGGTAGTCACAACAAACATCAAGAACCACCTAGGAATGACAAAGAGAAAGACCATGACACATGTGAGGAACAAGAAGAGGTGGAAATACTTCTTGAACACATAAAAAAATGTTGAAAAGATAAAAACTTTCGAAAGGTCATGGAAATCCTACTCAACAAAGAGAAAGAAAAGTACTTTCTCAAACTTGCTCAAGAGGGAGGTAAGCTACCCTCTCATTTCAATGTGGAGACCATCATCACACCTTAAGAGGAAATTGAGACCTCAAAACTCCAAAATCAACTAGAAATCATGCAAGAGCAACTGGCTCAAATGATCCGTGAGAAAGACAAACCCACTAAAACATACACCTTAGACACTCTTTGTCCATTTCCACTTGATAAGAGCATAAACATGCCTCCTTTCCCATGAGGAGTAGACCTACCTAAGTATGAAAAATACTTTGGAACCATTGATACCCAAGATCACTTATGAGAATTTGGTGCCCTATTTATGGAATTTATGCATAACTAGACATATCTCATGTGTTTATTCCCTAGAAGTTAAGGTGGTCAGGCATTGGAGTGGTTCTCGCACTTGCCTCCTAACATTAAAACTTTTGATGAAATTGCTAACTTGTTCGTCCAACATTATTCTCATAACATTCAACACCCTATCAATATTCGAGATTTATATAAACTTAAGCAGAGAGTTGGGGAGCCTTTTTCTCACATTCCTCCAATGGTGGAGACAACTTTACACTATGTATTCATGCAAAATTCTAGAAATGGAAAAGCTTGACATTTTTGCTGATAATCTCCTACCTAATTTTGGGTACTGAGTTCAACTTCAAGGTCCTCATACCTTTGAAGACATGATCACATAGGCCATATTCATAGAAGAATTTATGGGCAAGAAGGGTGAACTCACTATTCAGAAGGACACAAACAAGGCTCCACCTCAAACAAGGACAAAACTAAGTATGTCAACAAGAATCGAGAAATTGTGCATGATGGGGTTGTTGAAAATGTCACTCCTAAACCTACTAAGGAAACCTTTAATCTCATAGATGGCCTCAATGCAACCAAAAATGCTATGAAGCCTACTCTTCAAAACAAGACATCTTGGAACAAATTGAGAAACTCAAAATGAGAGTATACACCTTTGGGTGAACTTTTGGACATGGTTTACAAAACTTTATTGCAAACCAAGCTTATTTCACCACTAGACAACTCTCGCCCTTATGATCTACAACCACATCCACCATGGTGGAGTGAAACCATGTTCTATTAGTGCCACCCAAATAAGGGGCACAACACTAGCAACTACATAAACTTATGCCACAAAGTCTAGAACATGATTGACACTAGTGACATTATGGTAGATGGATATAACAAGAACTCAAATCACAAGGCATTCAAAGAGTCCTTCCTAGCTTATAAAAAAGGATAGAGTTCAAAACCAAAACCTAACAACAAGGTCAACTATACATATTCTAACAATGATGACAATGTGGTAAACAGGGTTGAACCTATGGAAGTTGAATACTGTGACATTCAAGCAAGATAATGATAAACCCAAGATACCATTTGTCTTGAGGGGCCCTACTTCCAACACAACAGACAACACACCTTCACAACACTATGCTAATGCTATTATGTGCTTTCATGCCAAGTAGGTGCTCAAGGGCCCTAGGCCTTCTACTCCCAATCCTGAACAACATAAAGACAAATTCCATTGCTGGTCCATATGGAAAAGGTGCAAAACTTGCAACGAATTCAACAACAACTAGTTATAGTGTTCTTGATCAATTGAAATGAACTAATGCTCAAATCTCCATTTTTGAGCTGCTTAAAATCTCACCTGCTCATAGGCAAATTCTGGACAAGGTCCTTATTAAAGAAAATGTTCCTCAAGATCTTGATCTTGAGCAATTTCAATTCATGGTAGGTCACCTGACCTCACCTTATTTTATGTCCTTCTTTGAGGAGGATGATAACTCACTGAGTCACCCACACAATCAATCTTTATACATTGAGGTCATGATACATCAGACACATGCTCGTTAGGTACTCATTGATAATGGCATTGGCCTAAACATCGTCTCTACTACTTTTCTTAGATAATTGAATTACTCTATGGACTCTATTGATCCTCAACACAAGATCACTATCAAATCATATGACAAAGTTGAATGAAAGTCTCTAGCTCTTACGGTCTTACCTATTTGTGTCAGTTCTATAGAAAGGGATGTCACTTGTCAAGTGCTTGACATTCCCCTAGCCTATAAAATTTTGCTAGAATGGCCCTGGATACATGAGATGCATATTGTGCCATCCACATATCACCAATGTGTCAAATTCCCATTTCATGGCTCCGAAGTTACTATTCCTACCACTACTAGCTATACCTAAAATATGCTCAAAGATGCTAATTTTTTTGTCCTTGCTAATAGGGAATCCACTAATTATCATGATGATAAGCTGAAACAAATCAAGCAATCATTCAAACTAAAAGAAACTAGGATGGGAGAGTATCATATTGAACCAGTGCTATCATTAACATCTCTTCTAGAGTCTCCTCATCATTATGTGAGATCCTTAGAGGAAAAGAATTCAATTGTGTTGACACCTCAAACCAAGTACAATGGCACTTTTTAAAATTCTATAGTTCCCCTAGAGGATGAAAGTGAAAATAGAGCCATTGTTGCATGGCTTTACAAAGAACAGAATCTAGTAGACTTAATAGAGCAAGCTTGAGAGATCACTCCTAAGAAATATGGGCTTGATCTTAGACTCGTGAAGTGTTTTGGGTACAAGGGAATTGGCCTAATTGATCCTATCAAGGAAATATCTTGAAGAAATAATGATACAACTAGTCTATTCTTTAAGAAGGTTCATTTTCATTTGGGAGCTAATAAATTCATACCACAACCTAAGAGTTCATCTAGAAATGAGTCACAAGCAGAGTCTGATACTCAAGATGACCAATTGGACAATGAGGATCCCTATCCTTATCCTATTCCTCATGATCTTGCTAAATTATTTTCTGAGCTAGAAGACTTTGTGCTACGTGTCAGCACTATGGATGATACTAGTGATTCTTCTAAGGACAATACTGATCAACCCAAAGCTCATTCAAGAAAAGGAGAGTCTATTTAGTCATTACGTATTGAGTGCCTATGTAAGAAACCAAATGATGAAAGTGAGTATGTCCCTATCATTGTTGGGGAGTTCTATAGTCTTTTATCATGTAGTACTAACTCTAAAGAATATGAGTTTGACTCTCTTTCAGAAGCAACTAATAATAAAGACATTGACCAAGTTCATGTCTGTGGAAACCAACTCAAAGTGGGTGAAATGCCTAGGGTTAGGTCGGATGGGTCTGATCCAACTAGTGTCCTAGAGTTGTCAATTGCTAACGTTAGTACTTAAAGTCATTCAAACACACTTGAGGATGAAGTCACCATTGGTTTTGAATTGCTGGTCCAAGCACTTAATGACTATACCATAAATTCAATCAAACCTATCACTACTCTTTCACTCACATATCCTGAGCTTATAGAATAGAACCCTAATGCATTTATTGAAGTCCCTGTGTTCTAGAAGGACTATGCTCTCACCTACCACCTAAATGTTGTCAAATTTGTAATGTCTTCCACCAATGAACAAAGCATCAACATGACAGAAGTTGACATCAACTATCTTAGTCATATAATTAAAAAAGAAAAAATACAAAAGGTTTGATGGTGAAAACCACATTGTGGTAGTGTTAGAAATCACAAAAGTAAAAACAAAAGATGTGTCCAAGGGTGAAAACCTCTCTGAGGTGCTTGTGGATGAGATATTTGATGCATTTCCAAGTCACTTTCAAGAGAGATCATCAGTGTTGATAGAGATGACACAACCAATTAACTAGGGTACAGAAGAACATCCTCATATGATACATCTGGCACAGTCACTATCTCCTGAAGAAAGGGAGGAATTCATAACCTTCTTCTGAGAGAAGAAGATAAATTTTTCTTGTACATATTCTGAAATTATAGGACTAGATTGTGATCTTATTATGCATTATTTTTCCATCACACTAAGCATCAAACTAATTAAACAAAAACTTTGAAAAATGCATCCTCATTTTGCATTTCTCTTCAAAGAAAAATTGAAGAAACTTTTGAAAGCATGATTCATCCGTGCAATTGATTATGATGAATGGATATCCAACATTGTCCCAGTCTCTAAGCACAATAAATCTTTTAGAGTTTGTAGTAAATTTCATGATCTCAACTTGGCATTTCCTTAGGATGATTTTCCACTTGCCAACATTGATATGATAGTGGACATGATAGTAGGCTATGAGATGTACTCAATAAAGGATGGGTTTTCTAGTTACAATTAGATAAAAATTGTGCTAGAACATCAAGAGAAGATTTCTTTTACATGTGCATGGGCAACATTTTGCTAGAATGAAATGTCATTTGGCTTGACAAATGTTGATGTGACCTATCAGAGAGCAATAACTACAATCTTCCATGACATGATGCATAAGACCATGGAGGACTGCGTGGATGATACCTTGGTCAAAAGCATAAAACACAATACTTATCTACAAGATTTGGGACCCATCCTAGATCACATGGAAAAATTCAGTCTTTGGATAAATCCTAAGAAATGTGCATTTCATGTCACATCAAGAAAGTTACCGGGATATATTGTGTCTACAAAAGGAATTGAGGTGGATCTAGAGAAAGATCAAGCAATTATGGATATGCTTCCACCTCGAAACATTAGCTAGATGAGAGGCCTATAGGAAAGACTCCAATCTATTTGCAAGTTCATCTCCTAGTTGGTAGATAGATCACAACCCTTCATAAAGACTTTACATAAGTGTGTCAAATTCAATTAGAGTCAAAATTGTGAGAAAAGTTTAACATAGATCAAACAATGTCTTACCAATCCACCAATCCTGATGCCTCCTATCTATGGGAAGCCTTTGATTTTGTACATTTCAACAACTAAAACATCTATGGGAATCCTATTGGCTCATGAAGAAAACAATAAAAAAGAGAGAGCTATTTACTACTTGAGTCGCACATTGATCTCTTATGAGAGGAACTACAACCTCATTGAGAAGGCTTGCTTGGTGGTCGGCTTTGCTTCTCAGAAGTTGAGACACTACATGCTTTCCCATACTATATGACTAGTGGCTAAAATAGATCCACTAAAGAATTTTCTCAGTAAGGTGGCTCTTAGAGGAAGATTGGCTAAGTGGGTTATGATACTCAGCAAATTTGACATTCAATATGTTAAACACAAAGCTATCAAGGGATAGGCAATTATAGATTAGCTAGTAGATGCACCTATGCAAAGTCTCCTACCAATGAACATTGATTTCCTTGATAAGTCAATTCTGACACTCACACACCAAATGTGGGTCATGTTCTTCGATGGGTCCTTCACACAATTGGAATCTAGTGCTGGATTACTTTTCATAACACCACAAAGATATTCATTACCCAAAGCATACAAGATTATGTTCCCTTGTACAAACAACATTGTTGAATGTGAGGCTTTGATTAATGGCATGAAGATTGCAGCTGAATGGAGAGTGGATCAGTTTGACATCTTTAGAGACTCTTAACTTGTAATCAACCAAGTTAATGATGTGTATCAAATTAAGGATGAGAAATTAATTCCTTACAAATGCATGGTTGATGACCTGAAGAAGTATTTCACACACATCACCTTCCAAAAAATTCCTCAAGTAGATAATAAAGTGATTGATGCTATGGCTACTTTGGCCTCCTTGCTATAAATGCCTAAAAATGATCTTTGACGTGAGTTTTTGGTGGAAGAATTACACTACCTAGCCTACAATACCCTTGATTCTAGGATGATTTGTTCTATTGTGGGATAAGATTCATCCTGCTACCATCACATTTACTCCTACCTCCATAACCAAACCATTCCAAAAGGTTTGACCTAGAATGAGAAATGCTATCTTATTTGTAATGCCTTGTGGTATGTCATTATTGTTGACGACTTATATAAGAGAGGTCTTAATAGAAAACTCCTTAGGTGTTTAGAACCCAAAGAGTCCAAATGCACATTAATTGACATTCCTGAGGGCATTTGCAAATCCCACTCAAATAGCTTGATACTAGCTCACAAACTCATTAGAGCTGGTTACTATTGGCCTAAAATGGAGCAAGAAGCTATCAAGTATGCTAAATCCTGCAAGTAGTGCTAGCTCCATGGGAATCTGATCTTCTCTTTAGCCAAGGAGTTGATTCCATCTACTACAATGTGGCCATTTCAACAATGGGCCTTCAACTTGGTGGGTTAGATTCACCTAACCTCTTCTAATGAATATAAGTTCATTATCATAGCTATAGACTATTTCACAAAGTGGGTAGAGGTAGTACCTCTCACAATAGCAAATGGAAAAAATATAGCTCTTTTTATCAACAACTACATCATCTTTAGATATGGTGTACCATCCCCAATAATTATTGACAATGGAGGATAATTAAAAAATAAAGACCTCAAGGAACTATGCAATAGATTCAAAATCACACAACATTGGTCTTCTATTTATTACCCCTAGGGTAATGGCTAGGCTGAGGCATCTAATAAGGTAATCCTTAAGATCCTTCATCACACAACTAGAAAATTTTGGAGAGATTGGTACCTCTAGATCAATCCAACCTTTTGGGCATATACGACAAGTATTAGGACTCCAATAGGTACGATGCCCTTTACTTTGGTTTATGGAGTGGATGTTGTGCTCCCAATAGAGGTTGAGACACCTACCTTGAGAATATCTATGAAAGGTCTTATTAATGATGAAGATTATAGGATAGCTCAGCTTCAAGAGCTAGTGCTACTAAATGAATGTCAAAAAGTGGCATGTGATCATCTACAATATTATCAATAGTGAATGTCAAGAAACTACAATCAGAAAGTTAAGCAATGTGACTTCGAACTAGATGATCTCATCATGAGAGAGAACCCTAAGAATCAACACCAATGAGTACAAAAAGGAATTTTTGAGCCAAACTAGATTGGTCCCTACATCATTACTATAGTGTATGGATCTAGTGCTTACCAGTTTTCTATAGCTAAGGGAGAAGTACTCGAGGAACCTATCAACACTCTCCACCTGAAGCAGTTTTACAGTTGATCTAATTACAAAAGCTCTTTGTACATATCTATATGCCTTGTAAAAAATCATTATCCTTGTGAAAACCTAGCAATAGGTACCTTGGCAATACCAAAAAAATTGAAAATTTCCAAAAATACAAAAAAAATCAAAAAGAGAAAATATAGAAAAAAAAACAAGAAAAATTCCATTGGTGAAAACCTAGAAATAGGCATCATGGTAGCAAAAAAATGAAAGCTCTGCTAAGAAGATGAAAACCTAGTAAACACCTACCTCTTATTCCCAATGCTTCATCTTGTAGCACATCTTCTGGCTATCTGTACAGTTGCTTTATTGCTTTTCCCACCTTTTTCTCATGTATCCATGGATTGAGTCTTATCACAACTTAGGGGCATTCCCCTTCAGTATCACTCTTTTTGAGATTCTCCTCATAGAATCTCTTTTGCGATAGTCTCTAATCATTCTAGTTGTGTTTGCCTACTATCGCCAATGTGACTCTTTTTGAGATTCTCCTCATAGAATCTCTTTTATCATAGTCACTAGTCATTCTGGCTATGTCTATCTACTATCACTAGTGTCACTCTTTCAAGATTGTCCTCATAGAATCTCTTTTGCAACAATCACTAGTCATTCTAGTTGTGTCTACCTACTATTGCTAGTGTCACTCTTTTTGAGGTTCGCCTCATAGAATCTCTTTCATAACAATCACTAGTTATTTCAGCTATGTCTACCTACTATTTCTTGGGTCACATTTTAAGATTCCTTTATGGAAGATCTCTCTTGCATTAGTCACTAGTCATTCTGGCTATGTTTTCCTCTTTATGTTCTTCACCTCAAAGATTCCTCTTTGACTTCAATCACCAGTTGTTCTGACTATGTCTACCTACTGTTGTCACCCTACTAAAGAGATTTCTTTTATGCACATTGTGGACACTAATACTTGACATCAATCCCATGAAAATATTTCAAAGATGACATACTTCTTTAGATATGCTTAGCATTTTCTTTGTCTGTTTCACTTTTTCTTTCATCATGTCTCCTTGAGCAACTCGATGATGTCATTTTTGACTAGAGAAGTGATGACTAGTGGCATGGTCTTCTCTTTTTTTTTTGTTTTTTTTTTAGTTCCAATAAGTTGACATATAACTATATAAGGGGTGTCCACTATAAGAGTCTCCATCTTGTATTGGATGGTTGGGTGTACCTTGATTCCTTTTATATGAATACATCAATAATGTTGGTTCTTCTCCTTGTCTGTTGGAGTGAACTCTTCATGCTATAGTACATACTAATAATCATCATATTAAATGAATGCATGGGTTACTGCAAGTTTATCTAACACACTTCTATCTTAGGTTACACATGTAAGGGTCATTGCGAACATAAAAAATACTAAATTCTTAGCATAAGATAGATCTCTTATGTGTTTGGTTTGTCTGCTATGCAAGCAGCATTCTAGTCATCCTAGTATTTATGCTCTGATGCTTATTTTAACTTGCTATAATAAAAGGGACAAATGTTCTAGTCATTTTGGCTTCTTATGCCTCAAATGCTTACATTTAATCTTGAAAAACTTATAACATATGTCCTATTCATATGCCCATGATTGTAATGTCAGTGGGAATTGTATGACATATGGGATTTTGTCCTATGCTTAGTGATGACAAATTGTCAAGACTTGGCATCTACACCTAGGTTTGCATTTGGCATAGTTTTGCATTGCATACTTCACTTGTATAAGCAAGCAATTCAATTGCAACTCTATTTCTATCCTTCATGATGGGGGATTGTGGATCTCTTCAAATGTATCATGATTCTCCATGGCTAGACAAGCATTTGGTTTTTTGGTTCATATTCATGCGCTCCTTGATGGGATACCTATCACTGTCTAGCAAAAACATACAATACTTCATGAGATGTTAGTGTATTTCCATAATGCATTACATCCATACACTGATATCATTTACATTACATAATCAAATCACATTACATCAAACATGCATCCATCACACCACATTTATATCTCATAAATGTAAGCATAAAACATCTCATGTGCATCAAAGTAAACACAAAGACACTAACAATGACATTTACACAATACTACATGGCTCAAAATATCATATATACATATATATATATATATATATATATATATATATATATATATATATATATCGATGTCTATGTTAGTACAAAAAATGAGTGCTACTTGAGTCCTATCAATCAAAATTGATACAAAATGGTGCTAGCACACCAATCAATACATAGTTAGAATCAAAATAGAAGGATAGAATATCATATATATAGCTATGGTCTACACCATAACCTCCTAGAGGAGGAGGAAGAGGTGGCATATCTAGTCTGTCTGGTGGGTGTGCACCTCTAGAGTCTCATGCATACTGAGAGAAGCAAGGCACTTGCTGAGCCTCATCAGGCACCACTGCAGAGTATGCTGCAAAGTAATAAGCCACTTGGGCCATCTACAATCTAACCTCATCCCATAGCATCTTTTCCCTCTACTTAGATACCTAAACCTACTCCCATAGCCACTGGATCTCCACATCCCTCTATATAATTGGTGTATCCTTGGTTGTCACCTATTTCTACAGATCACACAACTATTGAGAGGCCTAGTAGATGCACTCTTTGTACCACTGCAGTGCATCCTATGGTCTAGTAGTAGGTTGCTCCTACATCTCCTCATGCTAGCATCTCATGTGCCTGCTTTGCTGGTGCCTGCTCCTCCACCCTCGACCCCTATCATTAAATTTTCTCTCTGCCATTGCCTCCAACACCTAGGTCAGACCCAATCATCTATGGGGGAATTCAGACCTATTGCACCCTCTATCTCATCTATGGTGGTGGACCCTATGGATGCTATTTTTGTGCTTGTTTTTGTGGCACCTGTTGGGGGACCTATACTGCTATCCCCAAGTGATCTGTGAAGTGCAGGAACGGGGGATTGCTAAGATAAGCATGAACTACCAGCATAACCCTTGCATCTGATACCTTCAAAAGGTAATCCCATTGTGTTACAACTAGGTTGCTCACATCGACCATAGATCGCCTGACATCTAATCTCACTAGCCATCCTCACATCAGGTCCCAGGCTACCCTCACATAGGACAATACTCTTGGGAGACATCCCATGGCTGCCCATACAATCTCCACACCTGTGTGATAGAAAACCTCTCAATGATTTGTGTGTTCCTACCCACCAATGGTTCAGAGTATAAAATCCAACCTAGCTCTCTAGGAGCATCATCCCAATCCTCTGTTTCTTACCAGGACCACCATATGATGGAGACTAGGTCATCAAGATAGGTCTTCCAATGATCCATCTTACCCAAGCCTACTTGGGTAATCCGCTCCTGTATCTGAATATATATGCCTCCATAGGCTCATGGGAATCCTAAAAAATGGCCCTCATCATGAGGAGATGCTCCCATGCCCAAATCTGTAAAGCATAAACTCTGGTAGCCATGCTCTTTTTCTCATGATACACAATCTCATGCATTGGCCCCATCCGAATTGCTTGAGAAAATCAAGCATATGTTGCACCATGACCCCCCATTCGCACTCTAACCTGTGTTTTCCTCTATCTAGTACTAGGAATAAACTGATAAATATAGCCAAATTTGAAGCCAATCTATGTGTTTGGCCATATGTATGAATGAGCTCATCTGAGGTGATGACTTATCCTATTGCTAGTTATCTTTGGAATATGGTACATAATGCCTCTGTACCTACCTAGGGCACCATGTCATACACCACTATCAGCCCATGGAAGGGGATCTACAGTATTATATATATGTCCTCAAGAATGATCATCATCTCTCATTGTGACAAGTAAAATCTATTCATTTTCAAATGGAAATATTGAACCAAGGCAGTCTGCAAGTCATGATTCACCAACACTACTAGGATTTAGCACTGTTGGGATCTAGAATAGAGAAGTGAGACCCAATCTATCAATATGGATCATGTTTGCAGCATAAAGGCTCCACAATAGAGCTCCATATGGAAGATAAGATCTAAACATGACATCAGCAAAACTCTCCTACACACATGAACAACAGCAATGTGCAAATAGTCAACATTCACTCAAAAACTCAAAACAATGACAAAATGAATGAAAAGATAAAGCTAAAACATAAAAACTACATGATGTAATTCCTCATGTGAGAATTCATTTCTTCATGCAAGATTGTGCATCTTCACATGAGAAATCAAGTCCTTATGTGAAGAAACAAGATCTCGCATGAGAAGCGATGACAACATAAGCGACAATCGCCAAAATTCCCATGCATCTCGTGCGAGAAGTGGGTATCTCCCACATGAGAATCCCCACTAGTGTGTGTGAAGAAACACTAGGTTGGTGGATCTTTATGAGAAGAAAGATTGGCTTTATGTGAGAAAGGATAGTCTCATGTCAAAACTGATTGATGACCTCCTAAAACATGCTAAAAATGCACTAAAATGACCTCAAAATGCATAAAAACAAAAGTACAAAGCAAGGTTATTGACCACTCACCATAGGTTCATAGTTTGTTGGTTAGCTATGTCATCAAGAGCACTCAAAATGATCAAACCACATGGAGACTATCATCTTCCTCTTAAAGCTCCTATTCACTAAAGAAAAAAGGGACAAATGATTTGAAAATGACCCCTTGGGCCCTTATATAGGTTTTGACCTAATTTTTCAAAGTGCTTTGATTTGTGTAAAAATCACACCTTGGATAATTTGACCATTCTAAATCCATTTTTGGGATCGAATTCAAAATCTGACACACTTAAGTGGTTCAAAA
Organism: Cupressus sempervirens; assembly: GCA_028749045.1. Lineage (NCBI taxonomy): Eukaryota > Viridiplantae > Streptophyta > Pinopsida > Cupressales > Cupressaceae > Cupressus > Cupressus sempervirens. The sequence goes on along the minus strand of CM053787.1, from coordinate 922,273,065 downwards.
ACACATTTTAAAATTTTAGGGACTGACATGATTGGATGCTTGTGTAGTCCACATTCTTCTTACACTTTTTGATTCTTGGAATCTTTTCAACTCAAAATTCCTCATTATTTCAAAATTTATTTTGGAAAAAGTCAACGCAACTCAACTGTGCTCAATTTTGGTTAACTTTTGATCAAACTTAGTCTTCTAGACCTTGAAATCATGTTGAATTGACTTTGAATTTTCTTTTGATCATTTTGACCTCTTCTACACTCTACTACATCTTGTATGTCCTCTATATCTCTCAACATACTCCTTACATCATATTTTAAGTGTGTCATTCTTTGATTTCACTTCAGATGGAGTAGGATGATTACATCATTGAACTCAAATTCTAAATGAATCTGAATCTTTATTGCTCAGGGGCATCTTGTTCCCATCTTATGTCCTCATCACTTGGGGCATCTCATCACTTGGGGCATCTTATTCTCCTCTTTCTGGTATCTTTTCTGTCCATCACATCTTATAAAGAGTTTGATGGACAAGTATCAAAATAATTTAAACCTTGACTCTTGAGGATCAACCTTTGTTCTAGGGATGATTCTATGACTCATAATTCAATCTTGTTATCTTCTATCAATTTCAGGTATCTAGGTGTTCTATCTGGATCCTTAAAGGTTAAGCTCCATTCTAGAGATAATCTTTTAATTGCTATCAATTTCAAGTATCTAGGTATTCTATCTAGATCCTTAAAGGTTAAGCTTCATTCTAGAGATAGTCTTTTAACTGTTATCAATTTCAGGTATCTAGATGTCCTTTTGGATCCTTAAAGATTAAGCTTTATTCTAGAGATAGTCTTTTAAATGCTTATCAAATCTTGGGTATCTAGATGTTCTATTTGGATCCTTAAAGGTTCAGCTTCATTCTAGAGATAATCTTTTAAATGCTATCAATTTTAGGTACCTAGTTGTTCCATCTAGATCCTTAAATGTTAAGCTCCATTCTAGAGGTAATCTTTCAAATACTATCAATTTTAGGTATTTAGATGTTCTACCTAGATCCTTAAGGATTAAGCTCCATTCTAGAGATAGTCTTTTAGACGCTTATCAAATCTTAGGTATCTAGATGTTCTATCTAGATCCTTAAAGGTTAAACTTCATTTTGAAGAAAACCTTTTAAATGCTTATCAATTTAGGTATCTAGGTGCTCTACTTGGATTCCTTAGGATTAAGATCCATTTTGGAGATGGTCTTTAAAAGCTTATCAATTGGTCTCCGTGACATCAACTTCAGAAACAATCTTATTTTTTGATCTATGCATCACACCTTTTGATTTTCTTTGAATCGAATGTGCTACTCACACATTCATTCAAAGAGGGGCAAAATATAATACCCCAAAATTGGCTTATTGCCATGATCACCAATTCTAGTCTATTTCAACCTATCCTAAGTCGTATGTCAATAGACAATTCTAGTTCTGGTATTCGCTACTTGGCTTAATTGTCAATGTAGGAAAACCCTAATTTTCATTAATCATGCTATTTATTTAATTCCTAAAGTATTGACTCGTATTAGTCATATTAAATCTATTGATTAAGATTTAATGTAATTTAAAGTATTTATACTTTAATTAAATTAAATTATCTCCTTAGGCTAATGTACTAGGGAATTACAATATTTAATGTAATATTATGCCCACTTTAATTAATTGAATTATTTTATTCAATTAAGTGAAAAAGTTATTTGTGAGGTCATATCTCACCTATTAAATTAAAAAAATCTTCAAAATCCTCTCTTTAGTTCTAAATGGAAATTTTGAGTGAACTACTTCTCAAAATTGGAATCAATCTAGTTAACTTGCTCTCACACTTATTACAAGTTTAGTTAACTACTCATCACATTTAGATTTGAAATAGTTCACTTCACCTGGACAAGGAAGTTTCTATTTTAACTAAATCTTCTATCTAATCCTAACCATCCATCAAGGTTGATCCTAATCATTGATTCATTTCTAGATTCTATTTAAGGGTCTCATAATTCCTCATTACAGAGGTTGAATTGAATTTGTATCAAATTTCTATTGAATCGTGCACTCACTTACTCATTATTAGCATAAGATTTTCAATTCTTAGATTTAAATATCACGCAGTTTTAATATGCATACATATTGTTTAATTTGTTTTATAGATTATTAGATTCATTACATCTTTCATACAAAGTAATTGCATATCACATAGACTTAATTGTATTCAAAACCCTTCATTCTAGAATGGTTTGGTTGCCTACATCTCAATTCTAATAGCATAAATATGAAAAATTCTTCTAGATAGAAGGCAACAGGTCGGCTTGCTAGACCTCTTAGATGAAAAATTCCATGTTCATTCTAGGATGAATTTGCATACAAGGACCATGTTAAAGTGTAGGTGAAACAATTGAGGCCTAAATTTCACATATAAAATGCCTATTGAAGAAGATGTTGTAAATCAAGTTGAAAACCAACAACAAGTTTTAGTGATTTGTAGTCACATACTATGAATGCCAAGTGTGATTCAGGAACCAAGCTACATTCAGGTGCTAAGTTATAGAATGAATTTGAGGCACAATATGATTCTGAGATTAGTATATATGAAAGAGATGTTGAACTACCTGACAAAGAGGTACATAGTGATTGCGAAGTTGAGAGACCAAATGTAGAAGCTAGAGCTGAACTAATATTGTCAAAGTATGTCAAGAGACATCATCCCACTACAAAAATTATTGGAGATAAAGATGCTATGCCAATTAAAAAACAAGTTGAGAAATGATACATGTTTGCTAAGCATGTTTTCTTACTTTTCATACAAAGGTTTCAAAGTTTATCAAATTGATGTTAAGTCTACATTTCTAAATGGTATATTGGAGGAAGAGGTTTATATAGAACAACTAGAAGGATTTGTTGATGCTAACAAAAAAAACATGGTATGTAGACTACACAAAGCTTTATATGGCTTGAAGTAAGCACCATGAGCATGGTATGAGATAATTCATAATTATCTTGTAAAGATTGGATTTGAGAGGACTAATGATAATATCATTCTATACTTGAAGACAAAGAAAGGCAAAGGTATTTTATTATCTAAATTTTTTTTTGATGATATAATATTTGGATTTATAGATACTTTATGTAAGGCCTTTGCAAATTAAATGAAGCAAGAATTTGAGATGTCTATGTTTGGAGATATCAAGTTCTTTGTGGGTTTGAAAGTACATCAGATGAAATATCGTATATACATCACTCAATCAAAGTATGTAAAGGAGATACTATAAACTTTTAGATTGGAAGATTCCAAGGTAGTAAGTACACCATGGTAATAGGACATAAATTATCAAAGAATGATGATTTAGCTAAGGTGAATCAAATGTTATATAGGTCTATTATTGGAAAATTACAATATGTAGTACATAGAAGACCTAATATTGCATTATCTATAGGGATAGTTGTAAGATTCTTTACTAATCACAAGGAGAATCACTTGATGTTAGTAAAGAGAATAATGAGATATCTAAAAAAAACATAGTAGTATGGTCTATACTATGAGAAAATGGAAAATTTGAATTGAAGGCCTACACTAATGCTAATTGGGTTGGAAATATTGATGATAGAAAGAGAACCAATGGAGGAGCATTTTATTTAGGCAAAAGGTTGGTTACATGGACTAGAAATAAACAAAACTACAATTCTTAATCTACTACTAAAGCTGAATATGTTGTTACTATAGTAAATTGTACAAAAATTGTATGGATCAAACAACTAATCAAAGGTATGAAGGAGTAAATCTTTGAACTTGTGATACTTTATTGTGATAATATAATTTCTATAACTATATCAAAGAATCATGTGATGCATACAAATACTAAGAACATTGAAATCAAGTATCATTAATTGAGATAATTAGTTCGAGATAAAGAGGTGATGGTGGAATATGTTAACACAAAAGAGAAAATTGCTGATATCTTCACAAAAGAATTACCTAAGGATGCTCGTGAGTATCTAAGAGGTAAACTAGGGGTGATAACCATATCAAATGCTATCTAAGAAGCATGAGAAGTGACATGCATCAAACAAGTTGATTGGCATATATTACACATTGATGTAGTTGATCTTACTTTAAGAGCTACCTAAAGTAAACAAAGAGTTGGAACTACAAATCAATCACAAGCAAGGTAACAAAGGGAGAAACTAAAAATATTCATATCTACATATAAAGATGACAAGTCTTTGGCATTATTGTCAAAGAGGGAGAAATTTTACTAAGAGTTAAAGTTAAAGTGTATTGAGTTTAGGAAATCACAAAGGGAGAAATCTAGATATAGAAGATACAACACTATGGAATGTCTACTCAGAAGGAGAAAGTGTACAAGTCTATCTACTGATTACATCTACCTAGTAAGAGGGAGATAATGTTGAGGGAGATATAATAAGTGATCAAGAGGAAGTCATAAGGATGAGTTGATTGATTATTTGTTGGTCAGAACATAATTTTGTAACTTATTCAGATGATGAAAGTTGTTGATATAGGGAGAGATTTCAATAGAAGGAATTATTTTCTTTTTAGTATTTTGTTGGTCATACTGATTAAATTTGGTCAGTTTGGTTTGCCATCAATGCCAAAGAGGGAGATTATTAAAAATAGATTGATACAAGTATGATAAATGTGTTTCAATCATTATTTTGTCCCTCATGTCAAACCTACTAATTGTTGGTAAGACAATTGCTTATATGATTTAGGTACTATAATTTCTTTTACTGATGAAGAGGATTTGATCAAATGAGCTAATAATAACAGCGAGAGGAAAGGTTGAGTTATGATATGAAAAGGAATACAAGAATCAATTAAGACAGTAATATTATAGTGCATTGATAATCTACTTAAGGTTACAAATGTTGGTTACACTAATTAAGTTTAGAAGAACAAGTTAAATGAAGTTTTTCTTCCAAGCTTAACATTCTACATAGTGGGTTTTGAGAAAAGTTAGTACAAGCAAGCAAAAAATTAGTTGGAGCCAGGAAAAGTCAATTTTAGTATAAGCTAAGTGAAATATTGTAAGTCGAGTAAAGTTTAGTTAATGCCAAGCACTAGTAAACTTTAGTTAATGCCAAGTGTTTTGACAGTGGATGCTAAGAAACATAGTATGTGTTGGAATTACAAATAGGAAGAGTAAACTTTTGAAGAGGGGGGGAGGGGTGGTGAATCGACATTTAAAACATGATCCCATAAAACTTTCACCACACATCCATCTCATCCATTCCATTGAGAAAGTGAAATAACATGTAAAGCATATACATCTAAAACATGTAAAAATCTTTGAAATCACACATTTGACATCAAATATGATTACCCAGAAACCCTCCAAGTGAGAAAATAAAATTGAGGTGGGGATGACATCCACAAATTTTCACTACTATAGTTGTAAAGCATATCCAATTAAGGTTACAATGGTTTGACCATAAACTATGACCTACCCTGTGAAAGGCTTGCCTTGTTAAAAGCTTACAAAGATTGTTAAGTCTCAACTTGTTAGAGGATTTGAACACCCTATTAGAAGTGTGCCTAGTTAAAGGACTTCTGATCATCCACTTGGAATGTCATCCTATTAAAGGATTTACTATAGCTTGTTAGGACTACTCTATTAAGAGATTTTACCAAAATCACTTGTTAGAATGTTTTAACATAAATAATGCAGTTGGCACTTGCTTGCCTAATAATAGATCACCTTTAAAAACTTGTTCACTATGATCCTTCTTGATCAGATGTCTCATTGTTGTATCCTTCTCTCTATCATGTATTCTTCTCTAACTAATTCTACACTTTATCTCTTCTCAATCACTTCTAAGTCTCCATGAATGCTCTATTTGTGCATGCAAACTTCTCTACACTTTTCCTTCAATCCTTGCACACTCATAAGAAGTTTAGGGTTTTTGTCTTCCTTAAGAAGATTAGGAGACTTAGGGTTAGGTATGAATCTATGACTGAGATTCATCCATATTGCCTCTTTAGACCTTCCATTTTCCTAATTGGTTGCATTCAATTACATAGGGATTTTGTAAATAGATTTGTCCTTATCTCTAAAGAATTGAAATCTATCCTTAGGTCGGCTAGAGAATGGTTTACATATGTTTTTATTCAATTACAAACAAGTATGTCAATTTTGTGTCACTAGGCACTTTATGATACTGATGTTCAATAGATACTGTAACTCTATTCTAACTTGGCACCTGAACTACTTAGCATCCACTATGTTACTCAGCACCTAAATCACTCAACATGGTCTATCTACTTGGCACTTGAGTGAATCAGCACATGAGTGGCTCTATATTCATTACAACTCAGCATGGTCTAACATTCATATGATGTACTCAACATGTATTACTAGTTCAACATGAACTAAGTAAATTGTTTAAGTGTGTTGACACTCACTTGTCAAAATCAATTTGAGATCAACAATCTCCCCCTTTGACATGAGTGTCAAAAAAACTTGAATATCCTTAATCAATCTAATCTTCTCAAGTATATCCTAACCATGACTCAACTTATATACAAAACTTCAAAATTTGAAAATTTTGCAATAACCTATATACCTCAAAATTTGCAACTCCCCTTGAGTTAGTATATCTATTTTGTATCAAAAAATGTATGCTCCATCTATGTGGATTTTCCTTTACTAATACTTTTTCATTTGATACTCTTTATGTAGCTGATATCTCTAGTTTACTCTCTTGGTTGTACTCCCATAATATATGCTACCCCATACTTTCATACTCCCCCTTAAGATATTTTTCCCCTTTTTGACACAAATGTTAAATGGGCTACACTATACACATATAGTGTGTTTGTCCAAAAATGATTGATGGACCGCTATTATGATCTTTAGAGCTACATCCAAGTTGTGACTTAACTTGAATAGCAAGCTCGGCAGCAAGGTGGACTAGGCCATATGGTGTAGAAAGATTGGGGTATTTCTTTAACAAGGTTTCTACAAATCCTAGTTCCTCGTGTAGTATCTCCATATGAGGAGTGAGGGATGCCTAGATTCATGTCAATTTGGCTCTTATATTAGCCTCTTCTAATGTTAATAGAGCTAATTGACTTTGTGAATGAAGTAATGATTGAAAATGCTTCTCACTCTAAGTTGGGAACTTACATAACTATTTAAATAATATGCTCAAATTTCTCTCCAGCCTCTTAATATGCTATCTAGTCTCTTGGGTGAAGAGTGTAGAGTCACACAATTTTTTATGCAATGAGAAAATATTCTCAAGTATCTTCTTCACATCCTCAATCTTGGTTGCTAATGTAAGTTGAGTCAGTGCTATCTCACTAGATATATTTTCATTAACTTTCCCTTGAAATTTTCTTTTAGACCATTCCAAAAGTTTTGTATTAGTGTCTAGGTCCTCATTATTAACCTTCTCCACAATATCTAAAAATTGTTCTAATAGTGGCTTGGTTTCTTTTGGAGTAGGCAAGGTAAATGCATCTAAGAAGATGTCTTTGATTTCTTGTAATGCTTGCTTCTATTTATACTCCTTTGTAAGCATTTCTTGGTGTTTCTTCTTTTCCAATGCTTGTTGCAAAATTCTTATTTTCTCAATTTTCATAGTGTCATAATCAAACTTTGGAATCACTATTTCTTCATCTAAAGTAACATCATCATAATGAGTTACCTTGTCAACTTTTGAAGAGCTAGATCTTGGCACTAAGATTTGCATGGGCATTGCTTCTGTGCTTGGCTTCTAAAGAACTTTTGTAGGAGTGCTAGATGTTGGTAAAGTTACCAATGCTTGTATGGATTCTTGCTCCTTTACCTTTGGTTTATGTTCTCCTTCTTTATATTTATCTTGATCTATGACAATGACTTGAGTTGCACCTTGTTTCTGTGTTGTAGGTATATATGCATCAATCTATCTTGTTTTTTCTATTGTTGTTTCTTTCTCCTCTTCATTTGCAGTCTACCTCTACTCCACAGTATCAACTTTCAGTAATGTGTCAACCTTAGTAGATAAGTCTACTAATGTTTTCATTAAAGGTTGAGCACTAGTAGCTAAAGGGATGGTAGAAGGTGGTTCTTGTGTATTCACCTTATCCCTTGTTATGTCAGCTACTGCCTTCTAAAGTTCATCAACACTGACCAACACTAGATTTTCACATAGTTTAGCTTGCAGTGTAGATTGGTCAAGGATCTTCTTTAGGTCTTCTATAGTCAAGGAGTTTATATTTTGAGCTAAATTATTAGGAACATAGTTAACAATAATAGTTTATGTAGGTATGCTTGTGTTATGTGGAGGCTCATGCCTAACATTTGTGTGTCTTGTACACTCTATTCTTCCTACTACTCTTCAACTATAGCCATCTCATCTATCTTCTATTATGTCTCCACCATAGTAGTATCATCTTTTCCTTTTTTTGTATCATCGTCCTTGTCTTCCTCTTCGTCTTCATTTTTTCTTCCTTCAAAGGGATCCTCTTCTCCTTGTTTGATAGTTGACAATCCATAGATCACTTTCCACATTTGGATGGATTTCTTCAAAACATTTTCAATATTGTTCTAAAGTATGTTGAATGCCCTATATTTTGGTGCAAATCTGCTACCATACTTCTTATTTTCTTTGAAAATTTGACCTTTTGTCAATTTTGGCATAACTTGGGCTAATGTGGACTCCCTTATTTGTTTCTCTAGGTCCAAATAATAATGACACTTATTTTAACCAATGGTATGCAAATCCTTAGGCATTGTATTGTCTAATTCAAGTGGAGTATTCTTGAACTTAGACATCATTGAATAAATTAATTCCTCAATCAAAATTTGTTCCTCTCTATTAAGTTTCCCAAAATCAACATTTTTCAAACCGGTCACATATGCATTATTCTTAACATTCTCTTAGACATTTTCAGGATGAGATTTAGGTGCATGACTTACCATTCTAAATTGACTTGTATCTTTAGATTTTGTCCTTTCATCATATATTTCTAGTTGTCCAACGTATTTTCTCCTTTATTTCTTCTACACTAGCCCCTTTTGTTCCTTAGTCTTTATCTTCTCATTGGCTATCTCTTTGGACTTTTGTGTGTTAGCCCTTGTACTTGCCCTGGTTATTGGTGTTGTTGGATTTTTTGGGCTAGTCTTGACAATCTTCTTTGCTTTTGGTTTAGCCATAGGTTGTACCTTGTCTTTTCTCTTCTTAGGCTTGGCCTATGCTAGTACTTCTTTGATTTCCTCTTCTTTGGCACCTTCCTCTTCTTCCTAGTCCTCACTCATGCCTTGGGTTAAAGCTAGAGGTCCTTGTGCTTGGACCTCTTCTTCCTCTTCATTCTCATCATCATCATCATCATCTTGTTCTTCTTTATATCAAAACCCTCTCCAAATTTCTTTTGAAGTTTCCCCACTAATTTATCCTTATTTTTCAATGTTGAGGCTATCTTCAACTCCATTTCAACATTATTTCATGACATCATAATTACCAAATATCTTATCACTTTTTTCAACCTCCTCTGCTAGAAGTGCAGTGATGGTAGTTGTGGCTTCATCAACATTGATCTCATAGCCTAAGGGTCTTAGCCATCTTACCCTAGGTACTGCTGCCTATATGTATGTGTAATCAATATCCACAAGAAAATATCTATCGTTGTAGTGTTTTTCAACTAAGGAGATAGGTATCCTTAACCTCCACTTCATAGATTTCTTGAAGTCTTCAAAATACCTAGTCATAACTGACTCAAAGTTCTCTCCCATTTGCTAAATGTATTCATTAATTTGAATAGCCACTGATCTATTTGTCTTCCAATAAACTTTTCCAAAAGATGGGAATTCATTTTGTACATAGAAGAATATGCACACAAGTATTGTACCAAACTTACATTGTGCACTTTTTGTCTTCCTAATGGCTCCTAGGTTTTAAGTAATCTATTGTAGTTGAAGTTCTACAAGATCATAAGTATGATCTCTTTTGAAAATCTTATATCCAACATCAATTACTATGTAGGGCACACTATTTAACCTACTTGACTAATAAAATTTATGAGAAATAACTCTAATTACAAAGTCAAGTAGAGTTTTTGTAATAGTATCTATGGTCATTCCTCTCTTGTTCCATTTTGCACCTATATTTTCTCAATTACCTCTTTTGAGTCACTCCTTAGAGTATTGGACCAATCTAGGCTTGGGTATCTAGTTACCATATGAATTATTCTCTTTGAAATCTTGATTGGCCCACCCTCCAACCATAGGAATCCATCATGTAATCTTCTTAATGCTATCTTGATCCATTTAGTTTTAAACACTTTGGGGAATTCTAGGGCACGAGTAAAACCCTTTCTTTCCAGAATCTTAAATTGTTCCATCAAGACACCATTTTCACACAACTTATCATGGGCTTGTCTTATTTCCATGGCACCTATGACTCCTACTTTTTTTTTGTAACATTTCCTCATGTCTTGGACCATTATGACCTTGGGTGGAATCATTGATAACGCAGCTAATGAGTCATTTTTATAGGAAATTTTTGGTATTTCTTTAAAATCTGGTTGTTTGATTTCATTGCTGACTAATTGGACATCAAAATCTTCTTTCTCCTTCACATTTCTTGAACTAGATGCCATTTTTTCCAAACTAGGGTTTAACAAATTTTAAACTGCATAACTCAGCTTGTGAAGAATACATTTGAAATTTGAAGAACATGAGTGAGATCATTTCTGGAATCATTGTAGTCACTTTGAAAAAAAATTGAATTTCCTTTTCCACATTTAGTACTTGAAAAAATTTGAAATGATAAGAAATCAACAAAAAAATGATCATATACCCTTCAAAACTTTGCATTTAATGATTAGTGCATGTACAACTATTAAACATGGCATCAATAGGATTTTAGCTTCACTTTACATCTATAGGTATTACCATCACTTGATAGCTACCACAGACTTGGCACCAGCTACCTAGGTAAGCAACATGGCTTTAACTAACATTCTAGCAAGCTTCCATTGAAAACTCTTCATGCTTGGCAACAACATGAAAACTTAAAAGATTTATCTTGAATTTTCAACATCATCTTGCATCTTCATTCATTCTAATGTAGTCCTTTTAGTACTAGCTTCTTTTGGAACTCATGTATGATACAACACTTCAATATCAGTCCCACATACCTCTTACTTGCTTAGTTTTATGAGGTTTGATGACTTGACCCATTGGGTGAAGTGATCCCTTCTTCATTTAATTATATACCACAACCATCTTTCTTCTTCCATGTTTTGTTCATCTTATCTATTATGTGTTCAACATCTACCTTGCCTTTGCCTTTGTCAAATTCACAACTTGGTGCCTTTGACCTAGTTGGACAAGACTTGCTGATGTGACCAGTCTTCAAAAAACTAAATCATGTGGTTTGATTCAACCACCTTTTATAGTTACCATTGAAGTATGTTCTAATACATTTCTCTAGAACATGTCCATATTATTGACAATAGTGACAACTATATCTTGTATTATAATCCAAATAATAAGAGTTGCCATTGTTCCTTACCTATGCTTGCTTGTTTGATGACCATGTTAACTTGGATCTATATTCAAAAGCTCTATGTCCATACTTTTGATAGTTATAGTAGTATCCTTCAAATCTTTGTGTATGCATGGTTTTGGTTCTAAATTCATGTGCCTAATGACCTTTCTTGTTGCACTTGTTACAATGAATCATGCTCTTAGGTCTATCATTATGATTTTTAGTCTTGCTCCTACACATATTAGTAGTATGTCCTTTCTTACCACAATTATAAAAAGTGGGTTTTGAGTTCTTACCTTTTTTGTTCCTTTCTTTAGCACTTTTAGATGACTCTCCTTCTTTAGTGCTTGAATATCCCACTCTAGATGTATCATTGTTAGATCTAGGAGATCTCAGTAGTTGCTCAAAGTATTTGATAGCTTCATTCGTCTTATTGAAACTTTCAACAAACTCCTTTTCTCTCTTTAGGTCATTCTATAGTTGTTCATTTTGCAACTTCAAAGTAGTAATCTCAATGTCCTTGACATTTAGTTCATAGTTGGCATTCATCATTTGACTTAGAGTATCTAGTTGCATGTTAGAAATCTTGGTTAATTCAGATGATGTCTCTTCCAGTCTATGAGACAAAACTTTTTTTTTTTTCTTCAATCATGACTTTGTCTTCCATGGCTTTCTTCTTCCATTCACTTAACTCACATAACATTACAGCATGCAATTCTTTCTCTAACTTGAGATTTTTGATTTCCTTAGCTTGAATCTTGTTATTTTCCATCAGATCTACAACTACTACTTCATACTCACTTGAGTTTCCTTCTACAAATAGCTTAGTAGTGTCAATCTCTTTGCATTGTGTGTCATTCTCAATAATAGAAATTTCTTTCCATCTCTTCAAGGAACTCTTTAAAGCTTCACTTGCATCATTCAACTACTAAAGAATGAGATGTATTTCAATCTCTTAGTTCTCAATAGTTTCCCTAACTTGTAGACTTCCATCTCAAGATATTTCCATAAAGCTACAAAGCTTATATTTCAAAGAACAAGGCTCTCATACCAATTGTTGGAATTAAAAGTAGAAAGAGTAAACTTTGGAGGGGGGGGGGGGGGGGGGGGGGGTGTGAATCAACATTTAAAATATGAGCCCATAAAAATTTCATCACAATTCAATCTTATGGATTCCATTGACAAATTGAAATAAGATGTAAAGAATATATATCTAAAAAATGTAAACATATAAGCAATCACACATTTGACACCAAATATGATTACCTAGAAACCCTCCAAGTGAGAAGGTAAAACTAGGGTGGGGATGACACCCATAAATCTTCACTACTATAGTTATAAATTGTATCCAATTAAGGTTACAATGGTTTGACCATAAACTATGATCTGCCCTATGAAAGGCCTACCCTGTTAAAGGCTTACAATGATTGTTAAGTCTCACCTTGTTAGAGGATTTGAACGCCCTGTTAGAAGGGTGCCTAGTTAAAGAACTTCTGATCATCCACTTGGAATGTCACCCTGTTAAATGATTTACTATAGCCTATTAGGACTACTCTATTAAGAGATTTTACCAAAATCACTTGTTAGAATGTTTCAGCATAGATCTTATGGTTGGCACTTGCTTTCCTGATAACAAATCACCTCTAAACACTTGTCTCTATGAGCCTTCTTGATTAGATGTCCCACTATTGTATCCCTCTCTCTATCCTCTCTTCTCAGTCACTTCTAAGTCTCCATGAATGCTATGTCTACGCAGGCAAACTTCTCTACACTTCTCCTTTAATCCTTGCACATTCATAAGAAGTTTAGGGTTTTTGTCTTCCTTATGAAGACTGGAAGACTTAGGGTTCGGTATGAATCTATGACTAAGATTCATCCATATTGCCTCATTAGACCTTCCCATTTCCTAATTGGTTACATGCAATTACATAGCAATTCTACAAATAGATTCATCCTTATCTCTAAAGAATCAAAATCTACCCTTAGATCAGCTAGAAAATGGTTTATATATGTATTTATACAATTACAAAAAAGTATGTCAATTCTATGTCACTCAACACTTGATATTGATGCTTGACATATAGTGTAACTCTATTCTAACACAGTATTTGAACTGCTCAACATCCACTATTTTACTCAGCACTTGAATCACTTGACATGGTCTATCTACTCAACACTTGAGTGACTCAGCACATGAGTGGCTTGACATTCATTACAACTTGGCATGGTCTAACATTCATATGATGTACTTAGTATGTATTACTAGTTTGGCATGAATTAAGTAAATTGGTTAAGTGTGTTGACACTCACTTGTCAAAACCAATCTGAGATCAGTAGCATGTGCTGAGCATTAGAAGTCAATTAATGTTGAGTTTCAGCATTATGAGAAAGATCAAAAATTTGATGAATCTAAGCTGACAAGTTTTATTTCTTGGATTGTACCTAAACCATGAGGAAGATAAGGTTGATGAGCTAGTGGCACAAAATCCATGGTAAACCATTTTGAGGAAAATTCAAAAAGGATTGAAGGACAAGTTTTTAGAAGTGAATGAAATAAAATGAGGGGTAGATTCATTGAATCCTAACAAATATGACCTAACCCTAAAATGGATGATAGAGGTTGAATAGAAAAATATCTTAATTCTGTATTTATAGAGATGGATTGTATAAGTTGTCATGAGTGAGAACCTAAGGAAGATAAGGAGTCGAGGGTATTTTCTATTTTCTTCATTCAGTGGCCTAAGTGAGGAGACTGCATTGGCAAGCTAAGAAACAAGGCTTAAGGATATGGATACTTGAAGGGTGAACACGATATCAAAATGTGATTCAAGCCAAGCAGAATGGATGACTGAAATAAAGATCTATAATTTGCAAATGGAGTTGTAAGTTGTTATTAGATCAAGCTTTACTGTTACTCTATAATCATTGTATTAGTCTAGGGTAAATCCTTTGGATTAAGGTTAGCCTAGCAGTCATTTGTATATCCTTTAACTAGGTAACATTTCAACTAAATGATCTAAAGTCCTCTAACAAGACTCAATCCTAATAAGGTGATTGAAATCCTTTAAGTGGGTCACATTTAACATTGTGCATTGTAATCTTTAATAAGGTTGGCCTTTCATAGGGTATCACTTCAGATGAGTGAGAATGAGTAGCATGTTACTAGTGACTTTTTCCAAATTGGGTTTCCATGTTAAGTCATTGTGTCAAATGTGTTATTGAATCTGTTATGCTTCATGTTTACATTTTTTCAAATTGATTTGATAGTAATCTACAAGTTTAAGTTATTGCATAATTTAATGGATACATGCATGATGAAAATGTTTTATTGATATGGGTTCACTAACCCATCAAAAGTTTCATTTGTACATCTGTACCATGGATAATTGATTCGCCCCCTAGTTATTCTAAAGAGTTCCAACATATAAGATGGTTTTGATGGAGGGACACATGATGAACACCCATACAAATAGAGAGAATCATCACATTCACCAAAGAAGGAGTATAGATAGGAATACTAGGTAAATGATAAGAAGAAGGTTCTACACTAGTGAAAGGAGGAATCAACCCTAAATCTTGAGCTTCTTGAGATAAATGTTTAACACTTGAATGCACAAGGTGAGTAATACCATGCAAGAGGTTAACACCTTGATCGCTATAACAAAGAACTTTCTTAAGAGCCTATATAGCTTGAATAGAATCTTGATTATGGTTTTCTTGAAAGAGCCAATTACTGATTTTATCAAGTTTGATTGAAAGTTTTTTTGCTTGTTCATGAGGAACTCTTAAAGCATCATCCTCATCATGAGATGAGTGAGGAGATTTTTTCCTACATAATAGGATTAGAATCATGAATAATCAAATTATCATCTAGGATCCTAAGCAAAGGAGAAGAAGACTCAGGATCAAAAGCACACATAAGTCTACGACTTTGTCTAACCAAAATATTAGAAGGACTAGAAGCAATAAATCTCATAAACCAATGCAATGCAAATGAAATAAACTAAGAAAACATAGAGTATGAATGTTTTGTATTTTGGAAGAGATGTTGCAAAAAAAAATTGTATTTTTCGAATATAGACGCAAGAAATCTAATTAGCATGCAAGATTTAACATAAAAGATAGATCTAACACCAACAAGATAATATAAAAGGAAATCTAACACCACAAAATAAAATAGGGCATCTAATTACACAAAATAAAAGAGGGTAAATGTGTCAGGTTCACCGAAATGATAGGATAAAAATGTGAATGGGGTATGAATATCTATAGGTATGATGTAAGAAGGGTAATATAGGACTTGTCATTAACCCAAATTCCCCAAAGGAGAGATACAAATTGATTGATCACAAACAAGTGATCAATGCACAAATGAATCAAATGATAGAGAATATGAAGAAAGGAGGAAATCCTATAATATACTATTGAAAGTATGTACTTGAAATCTTGAATGAATAGAAGGAAAACACTAACCTCAATGTAGGGAAAATATAGCAAAATGTTGATTTTTGATGTTTGTGCATAGTTTTGGGAAATTCTACAAATTGCTCCAGATTGGAAATGTAGAGATAGAAAAAACCTAGAGAACTTTTTCCCTTTTGAGGTTAGGTTGACTTTGACCCAAATAGTGGGGCACAATCTTACCCCTTTATTTATGACCTTGATCTACACTACTTCGACAAAAATTCTATTCACAGATCTCAGAATTTTTCCAAAAAGGGTATCAAAATTTTTATTGATATTCTCTATCATGTACCTATACCTACAAGAAAAATGGTTTTTTAGTCTGAATGGGGGTTTTTCCTTGGTCAAACCCCAATTTGGAATCAACCTTGAAATGTAATTTAAATTGCGATATGTATAAACAAAGTAAATGGAACTATTCACCTTGCTCATGTTGAAATATGTGTGGAGGATTTGAATCCTCGAATCCACAAATATGGATGCTCCAAATGAATTTAGGATGTCTCAAATCAATTAGATCTTCAAGACCAATCTTGAATGGACCTTAGCATAGGAAGATGCTTAAATGGATGTGGATGGAGAAATCTTCAACAAGAGGGTTCTATAGAGATTGAGTTCTTCAATGGCTAACAATGGATATCCTTGATGAATTGGATCTTGAATGCTTGAATGCTTGATAATGAATCATCCAAAATGTCCCAGATTGATATCTCTTAATGAAAAAATGAAAGAGAGGAAGGATTCCTTATATAGTGATCTAGGGCACAAACTTCTAGAGTGACTGATATTGGAGAATTAAATTAAAATTTACCTTAAACCCTATAAATTAACCTAGATTAAATGCAATTTAAGATTTTACAACTCCAAAATCCAAAATAGTTGACCCAAAAGTGGGAAAATGAAACTTTCCAAAGTAGAGTATCTTGAAAACCTCTGGAACTTGAAATTTGGACCTAGGGTTAGGGTTGAGGTTGACTCTTTCCTAGATTAGAGTCAAGGTCATCCTTGACCTAGGTTAGGGTCAAGGTTGACCTTGACCCATCAATTCTTCATTGACCTAGAAAGTCAAAGTCTTTAGATTCTCAAAGAAAGTTGTTAGAAAGAGGTTGGAAACATGGGAAGAGAAGTAGAACAAGAGGAAACAATAAAGTTCATGCAAAGACCTAATCAAGGTGCTTCACATGACTCAAGACCACTTACTTAGAGCGATAAATTCTCTTATAATGGAAGTGCTTCCATTTTAAGATGATACACTTTAGAATCTACTTTTGAAGGTGAGACACATACAAAAAGGATAAGGTTACAAAATTGGATATGCTTATTTGAAGATGCTAAAATGATGGAAGATGAATTTGTAAGAAGCTATGTTGGTAGTATATATGAGATTGTTGCTAGAATCAAATCATATGGTGAATCTAAAAAAGAAGACAAAAGTGTATGGAAGATTTTGAAAACTCTGACACTACCATTCAAGCAAGTAGCATAGATGATTGAATTTTTGATACTCTATACTAAGAAATTCACTACGGAAAATTTTCTTGGAATATTGGAAGTAGAAGAACCACACTTGAGACAATTTGGAAAATTGATAATAGTGGAGACAACTTTTAGTGCCTTATGTGTTCGTTCATTTCTATCTAGAATTGCAAGCTCTCATGGAGATTGGCATGCAAAAAATTTAGGGAAAAATACATGATTGTGTTTTTACAAGGTAAATTAAACTAATTTAACATGTAAAAATTTAAGGTATCATTTAATAAACTACATGAGAGTGATAAAATGGTATTATTAGTATTCAGGTTACAAGATCTAGGCACATAGTTGAGTTCAAATTTTAACACATGAGGATGTAGAGTTGGTATTCCATCCCATTGCTCGGGCCCAAAACCTAGGTCAAGTTGAATAAGGTGGTTTATTAAACTAAAGTTTCATGTTCAATAAGGTGTGCCATCATATTCAAGTAATAATTGATTAGTAATTTAAGTTACATTAGGTTTATTTGATACCTTTTGCACTAGTTTTATTGTACTAATACTTGATTTCTAGTTATACTCACAATCCAATCTAGAACTAGTTGAAGCATTAAAAATTAATAATAAATTATTTATGACCCCTATCTTTTCTCCTAATCATAACTTGACTCATCCTATTTTGTATCTAGTCAACTTAACATAACACTTTTGAACAGTACATGAACACTTACCAACCCAATGACAGCTTTGAACTAAAACATTAATAGTTATTAAAATTATAATTAATTATATCTTTAATTTGAAAATTTTAATGTTTAAAAGTAACTCTTACACACTCACACACACACACACACACACACACACACACACACACACACACACACACACACACACACACACACACACACATACACACACACACACACACACACACACACACACACACACACACACACACATGCTTATACATAGGGGACATAAGTTACCACATTTTCCCTAATCATATTTAACTCTATTATTTCACTGTGTGAACACTATTGTCCAAAACCATTTATTAAAACTTATTTAAATCAAATTTCTAAAATTATCTTAATATTAAATTGCTAACACTATCGTCTATTACATACATTAATAAACTAGTCACTAAATATTAAATCTCTAAGTATTTCCTAACTCTACTTCCATAGTTACCTTTCTATTTTAATGATGCAATAATACAACTCACCTTTATTACTACTAACTAATTATATTTAAAATAATAAATAATAAATTGGTTTAAATCCTAAACATATTAACTAACTACTAAATACCATTAACATTATACTAACCTACTCCCAATTAACTAACCAACCTTACTTTACACCCTAACTACCCCATGCCCACTTTGCCACTTGGTGTACCCTTCTCCTTAGGACATCGATAGTCCCCAATGTTTTATTATACTAATACTTGATTTCTGATTATAATCACAATCCAATCTAGAACAAATTGAAACAGTAAATAATTAATAATAAACTATTTATGATTCCTATCTTATCTCCTAATCATAACTCGACTCATCTTATTATGTATCTAGTCAAATTGACTTATAACATTTTTGAATTGTACAGGAACACTTACCAACCCGATGACACTTTTGAATGAAAATATTAATAGCTATTAAAATAATAATTTATTATATCTTTAATGTGAAAATTTTAATGTTTAAAAGTAACTCTCTCTCTCTCTCTCTCTCTCTCTCTCTCTCTCTCTCTCTCTCTCTCTCTCTCTCACACACACACACACACACACACACACACACACACACACACACACACACACACACTCACATACATGCTTATACATAGGGGACAAAAGTTACCACATTTTCCATAATCCTATTTAAATCTATTATCTCACTTTCAACACTATTTTCCAAAAGCCTTTGTTAAAATAAATTTTCTAAAATCATTTTAATATTAAATTCCTAACATTACCATCTATCACATACATTAATAAACTAGTCACCAATATTAAATCTCTAAGTATTTTCTAACTCTACTTCCATACTAATCTTTCTATTTTAACGATGCAATAATACAACTCACCTTTATAACTACTAACTAATTCTATTTAAAACCATAAATAATTAATTGGATTAAATCCTAAACATATTAACTAACTACTAAATACCATTTACATAATACTAACCTACTCCTATGTAACTAACTAACCTTACTTTACACCTTAACTACCCCATGGCCACATGACCACTTGCCATACCCTTCTTCCTAGGACATCAGTAATCCCCAATGTCCTTGCACACTAACTCAAACCTAAAGATGTGCTACCCAAGTTCAAAAGGTCATATCCCTCATTTGTTACGGATGGGGTGTTAGCATGAATACTAATGATACTACATTGGGGGAGTATCCTAAGCATTGAAGAGTATTGACATGTTACATTCATGATTGTGTTTGTCATTGATGTCAACATAGTATGGTTTTTTTAAAGACTAAAACAACAATAGTAAGAGATGGTACAAACAATGGTTTTATTGTCTAGTGATGTGTAGCTAAGGACATGTTCCAAAATATGGTAGAGTCTAAGTTGATGGTGTATGACAGTTGTACCTAATATACAGAGAGTAATATAGAAATAGAGTATTGAAGAACAATGTTCTAATATTTGATTACTGACTTTCATTTGAGATGTAATGAAGAAGTGTGTAGTCACATAGTGATAGATGAAAACCATGTGGTCAAATCAACGAGTGCACAAGCCTTGAAGTCATACATGTGAAGTTTTGTAATAGACTATGAGAAGATAGCGCTATTATATTGTTAATTATTTATTTATCTTATTATAATTAATTGGGAAAGCCCCAAGGCTGAATCAAGGAATTATTATGAAGATATGGTATAAAGAAAATTTGTTTTCCTTGTTCGTAAAGTATATCCATTGGTATGTGGAATACCAAGAGAAAACAAGAGTATAGTGTTTGGTAAATATGTGTAAGAAATCCAAGGGATTATTGGATGCATAGTTGGTGATCTAGTTACAAGATTAGAAGGAGAAAAAGCCTAGTTGACAAGAAAAAGATAGGGATAGAGGAAGGAAGTACATTTAAATTCTATTATTCAGCAAGGAATAATATAGAGATCATTTGGATAGTGGTTTCATTCGTCTTGACCTTGAAGTTTTTTCGGCAGTGGGTCCAGCTACCTTCCACAACTCCTAACAAGGTTGGAATATCCTAACAAGGATTCAAAGTCTCCGAACATGGACTCATATGTACTAAATTTTGTAATAGACTCCTAACAGGGACCATATTCTAATAAGGAATAATTATATAAGTACAACATCATGTGCGTACCATCCCCACTGGGGTTTCCCCTCTAATCAAGGGTTTCCCTAGTTAACATATCTGGTGTTAATTGTGTGAGTATCTTGTTGTGGTTTCAGTTTAAATTGCTCATATGCTTAAATTTTTTTAAGGTTGATAATTATGATAATAGTTTCATAACTAATTCACCCCCCTCTTAGTTATATTAGTGGACTATATATTCTAACAATTGGTATCAGAGCATTAGATTCTTGAAGAGAAAGTTGAATAGCTTTGGGAGAAGGATAGTCCAAGATTTGATGTGGCCAACTATGATAGTTGAAAGGAAATTGTGAAGACTCATCTATTTTACATGGGTCCATGATATTAGATTTTGACAAAAGGTATCAAGATAATTGTTGATGAAGGAAAGCTCAAGGAATGCAATAAGGGAGAAAGAGATATGTTCATGTGTAACATCAGAGCTAGAGAAGCCCTATGGGACTACTATCAACTCTTCTAGAGAATGAATATAATAAGGTAAAATAAATTCAAACTTTCCATGAAATTTTGGAACCATTAGAAGTTATTTTTGAAGGTGATGATCATGCTAGGAGAATGAGAATACAAAATTGGCTTTGTGCATTTCAAGATGCTAAGATGATAGAAGATGAATTTGTGAGAAACTATGTTGGTAGAATATTAGAAATTATTGCATGAATTCTTTCTCTTGGTGGAACTAAAGAAGATGATGAAGTTATATGGAAGATCTTGAAAATTTTGACACAACCATTCAAGAAAATAGATCAAATGATTCAACTAGTAAAACCCTACACTAAAGATTTCACAAAGGAAACATTGCTTGGAAGATTATATTATATAGAAGAAGAATTAAGATAGTCAGGAGAACTAGCCAGAGTTGAGACAACTTTTAGTTCTCTAAACATTCAACCTAATCTATCTAGGACTATAAACAAAAGAAGTGATTTTGTTGGTAGTAGCAGATCTGAAGAAGACAAGAAAATTGAGGAAGGAATAGCCCTTGTGGTAAGAAGAGAAAAGGATGGTAAGAAAATCTTTAAATGTTGGACTTGTGATGAATTTGATCATTATGCATCTAAATTTCCTAAAAAGAGAGAAGAAGTATATAGGTAAGTTTAAACCTAGAAAGGATAGAAATTATTTATATGCAAATGAAGATGAAGAATCTCATGAAAAAGGTTAGAGTGAAGGAGATGATGAATTTGGATTTGTGGCTACCAAGGAAGATGATTTGGATAGAGAAATTAGAGAAGAAAGATATTTAGTTTCCCAAGTTAAAAAGAAGTCTGATTGGATAATTGATAGTGGTTGTTCGCATCACATTGATAGGTGATATGAAAAAAATTGTAAAATTTAGGAATTGTGATGGACGTATTATTAGAGTGGGTAACAATGTAGCCTATCACATAACAAGAATTGAATCTATTACTCTTGATGGTAAAACTAACACTAATGATGTCTATTTTTTTTGATGGGTTGAAGAATAACTTGCTGAGTGTATGACAATTAGTGGACAAGGGTTATAAGTTGTAGTTCATTGAGAAGACTTGCATTATCAAAGATAGGGATGGTAAGTTGATTGGAATAGGAACAAGATCAAGAGGTAATGTATTTTAGTTGAACCCTACTGAAATGACATGTTTGGTAGCTAAAGTGGACAACAGTTGGCTATGGCATAGAAGGTTTTATCACATAAACTTTGATCATATTGTGAAGGTTAGTAGCACATTTTTAGTCCAAGATCTACCTAAGATTATTAAGCTACTAATTTTTTTTGCAAGGAATGTATCTTGGCTAAACATATGAAAGTGTGATTCCCTAGCAAGAAGTTCACTACAACAGAGAAGTTGGAGATTGTTCATACAAGTCTGAGTGGTCCTTCAAGAACAAGAGGATTCTATGGTGAAAGGTAATTTTTTATTTTTGTTAATGATTTCACTAGAATGGCATTGGTAGAATTTATTTAATAGAATCTAAAGCTTTTGAAAAGTTTAAGATATTTAAGAATAGAGTTGAGGATGAATCTGGCATCAAGATAAAATGTTTGAGATTAGATAGAGGAGGAGAGTTTACCTCTAGATATTTTAACATATTTTGTGAAGAGAATGGAATCAAAAGATAGCTATCAAAACCTAGAACTCCTAAGAAAATTGTGATTACTAAGAGAAGAAATAAATTAGTAGCAGCAGAAGTAGCTAGAGCGATGTTGTTTGAGAATGATGTTTCTAAGACATTCTGGAGAGAAGCAATGTACACTCTAAACAAAATACAAATTAGACAAGGTATGAGAAAGACACCTTATGAGTGATGGTTTGGTCATTCACCATCAATCAAATATTTTAGAATATTTTGCAGTAAATATTACATTAAGAGAGATGATGACATTGGTAAGTTTGATCCTAGAAGTGATGAAGGTATATTTCTTGGTTATTCATTGAAAAGAAAGGCATACAATTTTTTTAACTATATAACTAAGACAATTGTTGAATGCACAAATTTAAGAATTGATGAAAAGTTTGGTACTAAAGAAAGGATGATAGATTATAATTCTAATGAAGAAGATAATTCTTGAATTATTATAGAGAATGCAGAATTTTTCTTCGAGACTAACAATGACTTGTAGAATGATGTGCTATATGTTGAGAATAGAGAATAAAAAAGGTCTGAACCTAGAGATGAGATAAGAGTTGATATATCAATTCCCACATCTAGTAGAAATATGACAAAGAATCATCCTCTCTAGCAGATAATTGGAACTAAAGATTTTTTTATAATTTTTGATAAAATTTTGTCACTTTGCCAATTTTCCTTACTTTATTGCCATCAATGCCAAAGGGGGAAATTGTTGATAATTGTCTATATGTAGTGATGTAATTTTGTGATTAATGGAGACAAATGATGTACATGTTGTAGAAAACCTTAGAAATAAAGATACTTAGCTTTTGGTACTCAAAAAATTATTCAAGTATGAAACTGGTTTACAGTAGTGTATTGTTTTGATGTATAACTTGTTTATATGATGTTATCTATGAGATAGAGGTTAGATGAAAACAATATACATATTGATGATGTTATGTGTATAACCTCGAACATCAGTATAAATAGTACATAAAAGAGTTATTCATGATTTACCAGTGAATAAAAAAATGGAATTAAAGGTAAAGGAATTATTTTTTTTACAAAATAATTACTTGACCAATTAGGGCTGACATCCTGGATGTTCACTCTAAGTTTGAAAAGTATAGTGTGGTCTTAGCCGACTAAGAAAAAATTAGTGAAAGGACATGGTATTTATACAAAGGATATCTTGCAAGATTAAGCGTGCATTATGATGTGAAAACTGATATGCAAAGTTTTTGAGAACTTAATTTTGTGACCAAAGATTGAGTTAAGCTTAGATATTAGTTGAGAAGAAGTGACAACATCTATACATATGTATTTAAGGAACATGAAGTTCAATTAATTGTCTGGGTAGTCAGCTCTTCCTATAATTGAAAGTGCATGTTTGGGCAGTGAGCTTTTCTTGCATACATTTTTCTACAATTCCTAATAGGGTTGGAATCTCCAAACAGGTATTCAAAGTCTCCTAATAGTGATTCCTATGTACTAAATGATTTATGGACTCCTAATAGGGTCCATCATCTAACAAGGAACATATATCAGTATATCTTTGTGGATGTCATTCCCACTAGGGTTTTCCCTTGGCTAGGGTTTCCCTAGTTAACAAAATATGGTGTTATGAGTTCTCTTTATGCATGGTTATTATTATTGTTTAGTATTACTTGTTTAATTTTTTATACATGGTTAAAAGTAATAAATAATATCTAATTGGTGACAAAAGTTTGTAGAATACTGATTCACCCCCCTCCCCCCTATTAGTATTTTATATTTCTAACAAAAGGTATTAGAGCCTAGTTACTCATAAGAGGCTTAATAGCTTGAGTAAGATCCCTATTGATATGGAATAGTTGATGAAGAACCTTGAAGAGGCACTTGAACAAATTGATCTCCTTACTAAAGAAAGTGGTAAGGTGAAAGATAGATACAAAGACTCCAAAGTTACATTGGACAATTGAGGGACAAGATTGAACATCTAAAATCCAAGCCTAAATCTACTGAATCTGAAATTGGTGATGATGAGTACTCAAAAGTGAAAAAAAAAAGTATGAGATCTTGAAGCATGAATTTAAGATTACCAATCTAAAGTTGAATTTGAAGAATGATCCTAGCAAATTTGAATCTAATTTGAACACTAAAAAAATTAGACCTTAAAGTGAATCTAGCGAAGAAGAAATCTAAATTTGAAACATTAAAATAAGATCATGAAGAACTTCATAAGTACAACACTATTGTGAAATGTGAACTAACTCAATGCAAGCTACAACTTAAAAAATGTTATACTAGTAGAGAAAATCTTGATGAATCAATGTCAATACAAAGAGCTACCTATGATAAGATTGGTCTTGGTTACCTATTTAACATGTCTGCAAAGAAACCTAAAAGTGGATCAAATCTAAAAGAGAAAGATAAATCTGATGACAAGATTGAATCCTATCAATCTTTTGATAAATCCAAAGAAGTTGGACAAGAGAAGTAAACTAAGAAATTGGATGAACCTAAACAAGTAGAATCTCCTAAGGAAACCAAGTATGGATTTTGAGGTAACTTTTTTTCATGTAATGAAATAGGTCAAATAAATTGTACAAATAATTCATTTAATCATGTTACAAAATTTTACTGTCATAATTGTTGTGGTATTGGTCATAATGCAATTGATTGTAGGAAACCTAAATATGATAATGATAGAAGAAATGGTAGAATGTTCTAAAATACTAACCTTGTAGATAGAATATCTAATGAGAGGACATAAAAATAAAGTAGACCTTATGAAGAAAGAAATAAAACTGTGTGTTATAAGTGTAACAACGTTGGACACATAGCCCAGAATTGTCAAGCATCTATTGATCAACAGAATCCTTGAAGCAGAACCACAATATGTTTGTTATGCACTAACTTCATACATAAAACAAAGTAATGTACAATGGAAAAAAAGAACAATGGAAGGAACTTCAAAAATGATAGAAGGAATCATGGAAGAATCTTCAGAAACAAAAGCAACAATGGGAGAAACTTTAGAAATGATAGAAGGAATCATGAAAGTAACTTCAAAACTAAGAAAGTCAATGAAGATCAAAAAAATGTAGTTAGTGAACTTCGACAAGAACTTAATGAGGCATTTGTAAAGGGATTAGATATTTTAGAGGAAAATTTAGATGATGCTGAGACATGAAAATTGAAGTTAGCAATCACGTTTGCTTCAACCAAGTTGAATTAAGCTTGTTCACAACACCTAAATTGCAAACTTCATTTAGAGATTGAGCTATGAGTATTGAATTTGAGAGAAATTTATCTTGATGATTTTGTATCATAGCTAATCTCACTTGCAATTTGGAGCTTATTAAAATAAGTTACTTAGGAAATAAGAGTTACTATTAAAGAAGAGTAAGTTTATTCTATGACAAAAGATGAAATCTATGTTTTTATAGAAATTTTGCGGAGTGATGTTTTGTGGAGCATTATCATGATGAAAGGAAGCTATGGTAAACCTTGGATAGCATTTAAAGATCAGAAAAAAGATCTTGAGCAGATATTTGATTTTAGAGCAAAATAAACAACTTTTTTGAGTTAGAAAAGTACGCAATTAATGCAAGTTCAAGTTGAATAATTAGAGTATGAACATTATTATTTCCACATCACAATTATCTCAAAATCTTAGAGCACCCAAAAGCTAATTGAAAAAGCGATTTCATGCTAAACCCTACTTTGAAAAAAAAGTATTTTATTATTTTTTGCACATAAATTCTTCGATAAAATTTGATTTGGTGTAATCATGCAAATGTCTATAGTTCATAATGTTGAGATTGTTGAGAGACCTAAATTAAAGGTTGCTCCTTTGAAAACCCTAATTCAACTTTATCAATTACTCTAGACAATATAGTTTACTTAGAAGACGTAGGAAGCGACTTGTGTAGTAATTTTGAAACTATTGGAAGTGATTTAATGAACAAAGATATGAAAAAAAGTTCAATCATGATATGACTATAAAGCTTGGATATGAGCATTTGAAGGATTTAGACTTAGTTAGATATCACATTTACCACAAACTTGATACTAAAGAGTGGACTTAGATAATATTAAGAAAAATTCATAATGGAAAGATTTGGATGGGAGAAGATGTAGTTGACATCTCTGCCAACCTTATTAATGAGGTCATTGGTCTTAGAAAACAAGGCAGTGTACCTATTGGTGAGAAACTAATTAAGAAAAGGGTTGAAAGTTATACTAAAGTAGTTTATAATGGTAAGGCTGTGGTGATCAGTAGCATCAAACAACATGATGTGAGATTATTGAGCAAAATTATTACATATTCTATTTGTGCAAGTTCTAAGAGTGATGAGTTTTTAGTAGGTTTTATCCATGCATCCTATAAGATTTGCATTGAGAAGGAGCAAGTAAATTTAAGTGAGATTTTGAGAGTACAACTCCTTGAGAATTTGGAGAAGATTAAGAGAACTAAGAATGGTGTATTTAGATTCATGTCTCTAATTAATAATATTTTCTTTCATATACATAAAATATTTCCATTTCTATCAATTACTGATATTATGAGTAGTGAAAGATTCATTATGGACAAGATAACAGATGTGTGCAGAAGGCATCCTATAGATAAAATCTTGTACAAAAAAAATCTGATTATGAGGACATTTTAGAATGAGATGAAACAAAGATTTAGAATTGCCCCTACAATTGTTGCAAGATTTAAGAATGATATATGTTTTATGGTGGATAAAGACCTAACTTATATTGAAGGAGTAGAACCTTGGGAAACATTTCTTGAGCCCTTAGGTTATGAGTTAAGTGATGTTGTAGATATTGGTTATATTGATTTAATGTTAAAATATGAAATAGATTAAGCATCATACAGCTTTGGAACATATGAGGACATAGCTTAGTTAGCTTACCAGACATCATTAGATAAAGCATCTCATAAGAAGAATGCAACTATAATAAAGAAATCATTATTTGAGGCTAGTCTATCAGAAGAAGAATCACAAGTACTAAGACATACAATCTCGAGACTAAAAAAAATTGGTAAACAAGGTGTAATGTATGTGACACCTCTATCAGTTGGCCAAGAATTTAGTGTATCCATTGTAGAAAATCCTATAGAAAAAAGCATCCCATATGTTGTTGTATCAGTCTAGCAACCAAGTGGATAAAAAAGGTAGTTTAAAAGAGTTAAGAAACAAGCTCCTAGACCAAAGAAAAAGAAGAAGACATTGTTGACAATTTAAGACTCCAACGATGAAGAAGAAGTAGAGGAACATGAAGACAAACAACTAGAGAAGGTTATTGTTTCCAAGAAGCTAGTAGGTAAAATAAGGCAACCCTGGAAATCAAAGATAGAGAAGATTAGGCAGCTCTGTACAGATGAATAAGTTTTATGATTTGTATGGTGATATTGAGAAAGAATAGATTGGTATCTCTACTATGAGATACATGATTCTTAATAACTTGAAACTTGAAGACATTAAAAGTTTTGTCAATCAAAAATTCTATGACAAACTTATAGCAAAGAAGGCACCAATTTGGGAAGAAGATATGGAACTTCAAAAATCAATGATAAGAACTATGTGCAAGATTGAAGATGAAGAAGAAGTAAATAAATTCATGGGTAAACTAGCGCCCTATCTACAGAACAAAATGAGGCAAATTCTATTTATGGGTGGTGATAATAATATAATAAGAAGTGAAACTAGTGCAACTGTCAATAAAATGATGATTGAGGTAGAGTTAGCTCCTACCAATATAGAGAAAACTTTGGAAGTATCAATAAGTGATGATACTATGTAAATTGATCAAACAAGTGTTACATTTAACATTGATGATAATCCTTTTGTAAATTTTGATCAACCTAAGCCCCATTCTAAAGATATTCAGGACTAGTTGAGACTGATTGAAGAAGAGAAAAGAGAGCTAGAAGAAGAAAAGAAGAAGATTGAAGAAGCCAAGCTGAAATTACTTAAAGAGGAGGAGAAGAAAAAAGAAGTAGAAAAGAGGAGAGAAGAAGAAAAGGAGAAGAAGAAAGAAAAAGAAAGAAAATAAAGAGAGGAGAAGGTAGAAGAAGAGAGAAATCAAAGAAGGTAGAAAAGAAGAAACAAGAGGAAGATGAGGTGACAAAATCTAGCTCATCCACTCCTATATCTCTTCCCAACCTTACAGGTGATGATGACGATCAATCCAATGAGAAAAAATTAATTGAGAAGAACATAAAAGTCAAGATTCTATAGAGAGCATTAATGGAGGTGACTGACAGATTACACATCACCCTCATAGCCAAACATACAAAAGAAGACCCCAAACAAAGAGCTCAAGCAATTATAAAATCATTTGGCGATGAGTTTACAAATTTGTTGAATGTTGCCAAGTCTAAGGCTCAAATTTCACACAATGCTAATCTTTTAGGACCATTTGTCAAAACATTCATAATTATTTTTTGAGTCTTGATACTTGTATCAAGGAACTCTAAAGATGTAAACAAGTTGGCAAGGTATTGTACATCAAATGTACTTCATCTCATAAGTTGACTAAAGATTTGGATAGTAAGATTCAAGGGGAGATGAGTGAGTTGGAAGCTCTAACTAGTTAGATACAACAACCCTCTTGCAGAGTTAATGTGTTTGAAGGAAAAGTTGTTGATGTTGACACAGACATCAAGAAACTACAACTTGAAAAAGAGAATTTTTTTAGAAGAGTATCAGAATTCAGAGAATCTATTGCTTTGAAGATATCATCCATTGAGAGATAGTTAGAGGAATTTGTCAAAGAAAATGACACTTATGTCAATTTCACATTTTGACTTTAATGCAATTGAGATTGTATCATATGCCTTATGTGAAATGCTCACTACTTTCAAAGCATCAAAGGACACATGGGAGAAAGGTATGAATAGTTTGAAGGAAAGTCTTGATGATTGTATGAAGATAATAGTAGCTTGATGCAACAAGACAAAAAATTTGATAGTTTTTGGAAATTTTGACCTTTGTCATTGATGTCAAAGGGGAAGAAGTTGTGGAAGAATATTTTTTAGCAAGTTATGTATGTGGTAATCATATTGAAAGGGGGAGCATTTGTAATATGAAGTATATGTAATGTAATAGATGATAAGTATTGTAAGTTTTGATAAAAAATTGTCACTTTGGCACATTTCCTTACTTTATTGCCATCAATGCCAAAGGGGGAGATTGTTGACAATTGGCTATCTGTAGTGATGTAATTTTTGTCATTATTGGAAACAAATGATGTACATGTTATAAAAAACATTGGAAATAAAGATACTTAGATTTTGGTATTCAAAAAATTGTTTAAGTATGAATCTAGTTTATAGTAGTGTACTGTTTTGATGTATAACTTCTTTATATGATGTTATATATGAGAGAGAGGTTAGATGGAAACAATATACATATTGATGAAAATGTTGATAATGTTGGACATCCGTATGAATAGTACAAAAATAGATATTCATGATTTACTAGTGAACATAATAGCAAAATTAACGGTACAAGATTTATTTTGTTTACAAAATAATTACTTGACCAATTAGGGTCAACATCCTAGATGTCTACTCTAAGTTGGAAAATTATATTGTGGTCTTATGTAACCTAGAAACAATTTGTGAAAAGGCATGGTGTTTATACAAAGGATATTTTGCGAGATTAAGTATGCATTGTGATGTGAAAAGTGATATGTGAACTTTTTGTGAAGTGATATATGAAAAGTTTTTGAGAACCTAATTTTGTGAGCCAAGATGGAGCTGAGGTCAAAGATTATACAAGAAGAAGTTATAGAATCTATACATCTATATTTGAGGAAGTTAAATTTTAGTTACTTGTTTGGGCAGCAAACTCTTCCTATAATTGAAAGTGCATGTTTGGGTCATGAGCTCTTCTTGCATACATTGTACTACAACTCCTAGCAGGGATTCAAAGTATCCTAATAGGGTCTCCCATGTACTGAATGATTTTATAGACTCCTAACAGGGTTCTTCCTCTAACAAGGAACATATATATCAGTGTATCTTTGTGGGAATCATTCCCATCGAGGTTTTCCCTTGGCCAGGGTTTCCTTAGGTAATAAAATATGGTGTTATGAGTTCTCTTTATGCATAGTTATTATTACCATTCAACATTACTTATTTACTTTCTTATGCATGGTTCAAACTAATAAATCATATCTAGTTGGCAACAAAATTTTCTAGAATTCTGACTCACACCCCCTCCTCTTAGTATTCACCATTTCTAACAAAGATAAAGGTGTGATGACAAGGAATAAAGTAAATGAGATATTGTCTCTAATTTATCAAGCAGAGCATAAGAGCATAGATGAAGCTCGTAAGGATGATCATTGGATTCAAGAAATGAAGGAAGAATTGGATTAGATTGAGAAGAAGGAGACATGTGAATTAGATCCTAGACCTAAAGACAAGAATGTTACAAGAACCAAATGAGTATTTAGGAATAAGATGAATGAATAAGGAGAAGTTGTGAAAAATAAGGCCAAACTTGTTTACAAATATTATTCACACCAAGAGGGCATAGACTATGAAGGGAAATATGCACTTATATCTAGAATGAAAGCAGTAAGAATGTTCTTGACATATGCATCGAGTAAGAAGTTCATGGTTTATCAAATGAATGTCAAGTCAGCTTTTCTAAATGGAGAACTTGAGGAAGAAGTCTACATTGAGCCACCTGGTGGATTTACTTTGAAAAAAGATAAAGACATGGGATGCACATTAAGGAATGCATTGTATGTCTAAAGCAAGCACCTAGAACCTAGTATGCAAGGTTGGATAAGTTAGGTATTTGACAAAGCCTGGATTCACTAAAAGTACAACATATGGTAATTTTTATTTAAGAAAAGTTGATGATGGCCTATTTATCATTGTAATATTTTTTGACAACATAATATTTGGAGATAATGAGTTTGAAATGAGCATGATAGGAGAGATGATTTTTTTCCTAGGATTGCAGATTGTATAGAACAATGATGGTATTTTCATTTCACAAGCTAAGTACTTGAAAGACTTGTTGAAGAGATTTGGATTAGAGAGTTACAAACCTATTGGTATACCTATGATATTTGGTCACAAGTTATCTAGAAAAATATGAGACACCTACATTTGAGCTGAAGAAGTATAGATCCATGATTGGAGGATTCCAATATCTAACTCACACTAGACCTGATATAGAAAATGCAGTTAGGATTATAGCTAGATTTCAAGCTAGTCCTAAAGAGTATCATTATGTAGCAATGAAGAGGATATTTAGATATTTGAAAGGAAAATTTGATTATGGGATTTGGTATGATAGATGAAGTGATTTCACTTTGTGCACATATACTGATGCAGATTTGGCAGGCAATATAGATGACAGAAAGAGCACTAGTGGTGGAGCATTCTTTACTGGACAAATATTAGTTTCTTGGCTGAGGAAGAAGCTAGATTATTTTTCACTAAGTACAGCTAAGGTAGAGTATTTTGAAGAAACAAATAACTATAATCAAGTTATGTAGATGAAGTAAATGTTGAAGGATATTGAGATTGAGCGTACAAAACTTGTTATCATTTACTCTAATAACACAAGTATAGTGAGTATGCATAAGAATCTTGTATTGCATTCTAAGATGAAGTATATATCTAAAAAGCATAATGTTTTGAAAGAAAAGGCAGTAGAAAAGTAGATTAGATTAGAGTATGTGAGTACTAAGGATCATATTGTAGATATCTTTATGAAGCCTTTTCCTAAAGATATTTTTGAGGACCTAAGACGTATGCTTAGGGTTATGCCCCTACCTACTTTAGAGTAGATGATGCAAGGAGTGCATCAATCCACTAGTACAAAGCACTATTGTTTGACTAGACTAAATGTTGATGCTTCCTATATGGGGAAGTATCTGATATGTATTGAGTCATTGAGGACTCTTGGTATTTTTTATTTGGTATTGTACAGTGTCATTGGACACTTGAGTTGATTAAAGGATTGTAGTAGTTGATAAAAATTGATATATAACTATTGGTATTTTTGTATGTATTTGAGGCCTTTGACATTGATGTCAATGGGGGAGAATTTGCATGAAAACAATCTCCTAAGCATTGGGGGAGAGACATCTCTTTAGGGAGATATAGAAAGATTTGTGTAAGGAAGCAAGAATATATTTGTGTAAGGAGGCAGGAATATGCACCCAAAAAACATCTGATGTATTGTGATTCATTTAGCGTGAAGTGAACAATTGACATCTATTCAGAGGAAGGATATACACTAGTTGTGTTGAGAATTTTATAG
This sequence comes from Cupressus sempervirens, assembly GCA_028749045.1. Classification (NCBI taxonomy): domain Eukaryota; kingdom Viridiplantae; phylum Streptophyta; class Pinopsida; order Cupressales; family Cupressaceae; genus Cupressus; species Cupressus sempervirens. The sequence continues at coordinate 922,239,871 of CM053787.1, read as the reverse complement.
CATGTCAACAACTGATGATAGTTCTAGAAACCAAAGGACTACTGCAAGAGTAGAGTATAGTTTGATATTCTTGGAACTTAGATGGTTTTTCATCTATGTTACCATCAATGCTAAAGAGGGAGATTGTTAGCATGAATGCTAATGATAGCACATTGGGGGAGTATCCTAAGCATTGGAGAGTATTGAAGTGTTGCATTCATGATTGTGTTTGTCATTGATATCAACATAGTATGGTTTCTATAAAGACTGGGAGAATTTCAGTAAGAGATCTTACTAGTATAGAAAATTATTTTATTTTCTGGTGATGTGAAGTTAAGGACATGTTCCAAAAGATGTCCTAATGATGTGGTTAAGTGCACAAAACCTAAGTCAATTGTGTACAATAGTTGTAACTAATATACAAACAACAATACAGAAACACAGTATTGGACAAAAACATTCTAATGTTTGATTTATATATTTCATCTCAGATGTAATGAAGAAGTGTGCAGTCATACAATGACAAATGATAGTTGTGTGGTGACATCAGTGAGTGTGCAAGCCCCAAAGTTGCACATGTGGAGTTTAGTAATAGACTATGAGATGATAGTGCTATTGTATTTGTAATTAATTAATTTTCTTATTATAATTAATTGGAAAAGCCTCAAGGCCAACTCAAGGAATTGTTATGAAGATATGGTATAAAGGAAAGTCTTTTTCCTTGTTTGTAAAGTGTATCCATTGGTGTGTGGAATACCAAGTGTGAAGAAGAGTAGAATGTTTGGTATATGGGTGTAAGTGATCCAAGATATTATTTGTGTCATGCCCAAAACTTGAAGGCAAAAACACACACACAATGTTTTTTTTTTTTTTTTGAATTAATAATTAAACATGCCCTAGGTTTGAAATGATTGATAATAGTTTCATAATGAGTTTGCTAAAACCTTAAATGTTTAAAATTTATACTAAATATATTAAAACCGATAACCTAAAACCAACTCAAAATTACACAACATAGTTATTAACTAACTTAATAATTAAAAGATTTAAAATAATTTCAACGTTAACTTAAAACTTTATTAAATTAAACTAAGTACACTTTAACAAATTAGAATATCATTTTAAAACTAACAATTTAAAAATATTAATAAATAACAATATATAAAAAGAAACTAACTAAAACTATCATGCTAAAATAAAATAACTTAAAATTTTAAACTAATTAACTAATTACATTCTGAAAATTATCAACTAAAAAACAATTTTAATAGACTTAAATTAATATAAAATCTAATTAAAATTTATTAAATGACTAAATTAACTAAATACTAAACTAGCTAATCTAATACCTACTAACTAAAACAAACTTATAAATTAATACCATTAACAAATAAACTAATCCAAACTAAAATTAAAATAACATAACATCTAACCTAAAGTATTAACTAGACCCTTCACCTATACAACTTACTCCTAAACTTAAATTCCCCACACCACTCACTCCAAACCCACTCCCCAAGACCTGACCCTGTGCACTGTCCCACCGTACCGTGCCAGACCTGTCCCTCCTCCTTTCTTGTCATGGAAGGGAGTCAAAATGGGCGCTCACAAAAAGAGGTTGAGTGGCTTGTTTTTTTTAAAAACACTTTGCTTGCTTGGGGAATATCATGAACCATAATTCCCATCCAAACATGAGGTTAGTGCTAGGTTTTAAAAAAAAGACAAGAGGGATGGGACATGGGGCAGGGTGACGTCACCCCCTCATGTTGATTTGACTTAGCTAAAAAAAAAAAACAATTAAAAACAACAACCAAAAAGCTGACGCCGAAGGAGACTTGGGTAAGGATTTAATGCAAAAAAATTATTAGGCAGATGATAGAAATTTAGGATATTTAAGTTATTAAGGTTTAATAATTTATACATTTTATTAGATATCATTTATATATATGTTTTTTTTTAAATTTTTAAACACTAAAAGATTCTTAGAATATTCTCTGTTACAAATCAAGAATTATCACATTCTCTCATACAAACTCCAGCATCCTGTAGGTGGATTATTTGATAATTTGCCTTCTCTCTCTCTCTTGAAACTCATTGTATATTTCTTTGCAACTATATTACAACAATAGGTGTATACATTCTCTTATGAATTTCTAATTCATTATTTCCATGAACCTCAAATGGCCATGCATTTCAATGGAACCACATTTCATGAAATAACCATCTACATATTCATTTAACTATCTAATAAAATTGATGGATCAACATTGGAACAACATAATGACTAAACTAGTCTTAAGGCAATTGAGAAAATAAGAGATCAAAATGATAATGCTCCATTCCTTTTTGAAGGGAGTATCAAAATACACAAAGTTATTTCTCTATCATGTTTCAATTTTAGCTTGGATCTCTTGACGTAATTCTTTCCTTCATGTTCTTGCAAATTCACTTTCAACACAACCTTACATAAACTAAATCATTTCAAACTTGATAAAGACACCATACATTTACATGGATTAGCAACATCTCTCTCTACAGTCCATATGAACAGAGGCATCACCACACATCACAAATTGAATCTTGTATAATTGAACATCATTGTTGCATCTTATCTTTGATACACATTCATATGACAACATAGAATACGAAAATTTTAAGAGAAGTAAATTTACTCAATCACTTATTTTATTATCAACCTGATTCAAGGCTCAACCGGGAAAGAATCAGGAAGAAAACTCGGCTTCGTTGCCATATATAATAAGGTTTAAACAAAAGAATTTACAATAGGATCTCAATCCCAATTTTCAATAATTTTATCAAATTTTCTTCATGATCATAATCAAGGAGTTTGTAATGTCTTCTGAATCTCATTTCAAGAACCATGGAGGAAACCAATAACTGATCGGGTGACAACCAAGCAAAACCAAAAGAACATCAAGCATGCATAATCATACATGGTTTACACAATAAGATTCACAGTGAATCAAGACTAGGGAGAGGTGGATTCTTCCAACTAGAGAAGTCAAGCACAACACCAATTCAGATGCCCAATCGGGGCCAATAACCAAGAACTTTCGTTCTTCCATTTAAACTTGCCATACTCATACCAGGTTTGTGCTGACGGGTAGGGGCCCATAACACCCTACCCTTTATCCCTCTTCTCATCTTGAGAAGAGACTCTACACAGGTTGGAGTCCAACTAAACAGACCTCTCCCAAAATTGGTCACTTCTGCCCTCTCCTAGGGTGAGTAATACCAAAACACCCATGCAAGGAAACTCAAAATTGCAAACATAAACAAGAAAGGAAAACAACCAAAATAACAAGGTTTACAAATCTTCCCAACATACCCACAACCATACAACAGTAAAACAACAACAAGGTAACAAGAACATGAAACAAAACATAAAAAACTGAATAAGGGTGATGGGAGTTTCCTACCTTCACAAAGAGGTAATGGCAATGAACCAGTTTGAGTAGAGTATCCCTCCTTCCTTCAAGCTTCAAGAAAACCTCTCTAAATGTAGAGATTGGGTAACCAAACCACTAGACCCAGGAAGACCTCTAAATAAGCCTCCAACTCAACCACCCAAAAGGAGCAATAACTATCTCCACCCACTTAGCCACTCTAGAAACTCCTAACACAACCTACACCATGGTTAAACCCTAAAAGGAGGTGGGGTAAGACAACTCATGAAAACCACTTGCAATTTTCACACAAAGGCAAAAAGGGGACTTTTGTGTGACCTCAAAAGTCAAAAAAAGGGGCTTAGGGGTTGGAAAAGACCCCTAACCCATACCCATACCCTTTGGTTAGAATAAAAACATGTTAAAAGCCTTAGAAAAGAGGTTTAGAGACAAAATAAAATCTAGGAATAAAATAGGTCCATCTAACAACTCTAACTAGCAAATTAAGCACATAAACATTTTATGAGTGTCAAGCAACACTGAAAGAACATAATTATGAACAATAGGGTTTCCAAATTTTAGCACATGGAGATCAATTTTGTTCCTCCGTAGGGTTTCTAGGCTAAATATCTGCACACTCATTGCACACATCAGTAGTCTCGTAAAATCACATGTATATAAACATATATGTATAAAAAAAATTCATAATTTAAAACATACATTAATAAAGTTTCTTCTCCCTTCATAATTCTTAACCATTTGAAATATCTTAAATCAAATCTCAATCCTACATCTACTGATTTCGTCAACATACATATACATGAACATTAAATTACAATCATCAAATATATCTGGAAATAACATCACACAACATGAAATAATAAAATATGTTCTAAGCATCAGATAATGTCTCGACATCTCGAGTCGCGGATAACAAAAATAAGAGTAATGTATCACTATGCTACGATGGGTCGGGGCGAGGCCTCACAATTTGATTCATAGTTGGTGATATGGTTACAAGATTCAAAGAAGCAAAATTTTGGTTGACAGGAAAGAGACAAAGATAGAGGAAGGAAGTACCTTTCAGTTCTATTATTCTGCAAGGAATAATATAGAGATCATTTGGATAGTGCGTTCATTAGTCTTGACCTTGAAGCTATTTGGCTAGTGGGTGCATCTATCTTCCACAACTGCTAAGAGGGTTGGAATATCCTAACATGGATTCAAAGTCTCCTAATAGGGACTCATATGTACTTAACGTTGTAATAGACTCCTAACAAGGTCCACCCTCTAACAAGAAATATTTATATTAGTACATCATCTTGTGGGTACCATCCCCACTGAGGTTTTCCCTCTAATAAAGGGTTTCCCTATTCAACACATCTGGTGTTAATTGTGTATGAATATCTTGTTGTGGTTTCAGATTATATTGCTTATATGGTTAATTTTTTTTAAGGTTGATAATTATGATAAAAAAACTTTATTAAAGGGAAGTTGGTGGTTGAAAAATGTAAGTTTGAATATATGAGATTTGCGATATAATGTTATAATTGACTTGTTTCCCTTGCCTATTTTGTAGACCTGCATCCAAACTTGGGGAGAAGGAAGGTGAAGTAGGGGTGGGCCCCATGGGGTGGTCCATCCACCCTTTCATCTTGTAATTTTTTTTTTAAATATGCTATTTAAACTGTTAAAGTCTTCCCACATGCAAAAAGGTTTAAAGGGGATTAATTGAATAAAGGTTTATTCATGGATTCTCCTATAGTATTTTTATTATTTAAAAATAGTATTTATAAAGTCTTTATTGGGGGATCTCATAGAGAATATTATCTATTACCATATTAGGAAATTGTAATGTTTCCCATGTATTTTATAGCATCTTGTGGATGCTCATTTGGGAATTTTTTTTGAAACTTTATTTTTTTGTGAGAAACTTTAAGGGGAAATTCAAATTGTTTAAGGGGTAATGTTTCAACTTAGGTAGGTGCTATTAGATTCTCTATTAATGTCTTTAGAGTATGTTAGTTTTGTGCTAGCTTAAGTTTATTTATTTATTTAACTAAAATTTGATAAATCTATTATATCTATTTGATAAATATAAATGCAACTATAGAAACAATATAATTTCAATATCAAATTTGATTTTAATAATTCAAGAAAATATATCCATAATATAATTTGGATTTATTCATACATCAACATACTTATAATAATATTAATCATCTTGCATGTTCACAATTGAAATTTAGGGTTACCAAAAGTTGAATTGTGAAACAACTAAAGTTCTATATTCATATTATTTCAAGCAATTACAAGAGATTTGCAATGAATCTATTTGTCATCTTCTCTTTTCTACTATCCAATTTATACATAAGAATCAAAATTCTACATATTAAAATAACATCTACATCATGAAATTGAAATTCAAAAGGTCTCAATAGAGATACACATTTCTTTTTATAAAAGGGTAACAAGATACAGTAAAAATCATCACAAGTTGAAGTCTCCAAAAAGACTAAAGGAATGCTACCAAAGCTCTGATTTCCAGGGTGCTCCATCATAAGGAACTATCCAAGAAATCTACAATTATACAAGAACAACCATGGAGAGCTTACATCCCATCCTAGTCCTTGAGAGGCCACACCTTGAGCTAGGAGAACCAATAATCAACTAGGTGACATTAAAAATCCAATCACAATGACATAACTCAACATACAATTCCCTTCCAAGATATGCACAACATGTTTCATATTGAACCTATGACTAAGGAGAAGGTGTATTTTTCTAGATAGGAGAAGTTAATCAAGAACAAAAATCATATGCCTCTTCCAAGGCTACCAAATCACAATTCCATTTCTTTCTCTCCTTATCCCCTAAAACAAAAGCAATTTTTCATTGAGAAGCAAGGGTGCATAACCCATTGCTTCCTCCCTCTTCTCACCATGAGAAGAAACTATACACAAACTTGGAGTCCAACTAAACCATTCTCCTATACATGGGCACTTCTTCCCTATCTGAGGGTGAGTAATGCCAACACTCCCTTTATAGTTTTCCCAAAAAAACATAGAGAAGAAACATGAAACAAAGCAAGTAAAAACCCACAATACCCATCCCTCATATGATACAAAATACAAACATGCTGCAATATGCAAGAAATTTACAGATAAGCAATGAAAAAATGAACCTAACCATGGAAATAGAGAACCTACCTTCAAAAAGGTTATGGCAATAATGAGTTTTCCAAACTTGACTTCTCTAAATGTAGAGAATGGGTGAACACCCTCCAATCCTTCAAAGGGACTCTAAATAGCTTCTTGACCTACCCACCCAAAAATAGCAATAAATCCAACCTGACTCTAAGCCTTGTTTTCTCTTCTCACTTGCTCATACCATAAAGGAAACCTCTTAGGAAGAGTGTAAACTTTTGTAACTTCATGGAGATGATCCATTTTTTCACAAAGGGAAATCGGGATATTTTAGGGGTCAACAATGTTGCTAGAAAGTTTTGAAGGGTGGAAAAGGCTCCTAGTCCATACCCCTAACACTTGGGCACTTGGATTACATTAAATTTGGCTTCTAGGATCAATTTATGACCTATACAAGTGTATTGAAATATTTGATCTCCAAACTCCTAAGGATGTAACCTTTCCACTAAACCCTAATTAAGGGAAATTAATTTAGGTTACCAACTAAATCAGTCTTAGGTTACTGAGTTATATTGCCATTCCTAATTCACATGTTAGTACACATATGCATATAATGAGTGTAAAGTGACACCATAATATTTGTTTTTACATAATATTTGACACATCACAAAATATAGAATGATACACATACATTTAGATTACAATAAAAATTAACACTTGAGAATGAGGTTCGAATCACTTTGTTAGATTCAACATTAGCCTTATAGTTTTCACATTGGTTTGATTATTGTTCCTCTAATTAATTCCATTCTTAATTTTCTTGCACATTCAATTTGAATATTAATAGTTTGAAAAAATCACACACACACACACACACACACACACACACACACACACACACACACATAAACCAAATTTACATAATCAAATTGATCATAATATTATAACTTTCATTTAAATAATCTTTTCCCATTTATGCACATCGATTAACATCACTTCTCTCATAATTGAATCATCATAATATATTCATTAATTTGAATTAAAATACTAAAATTATCATCATACTGCATGTGTATACCTAAAATATCATAGACATCATCAATAGAGCATATTGAACTATCTAAATGCATATAGCCTAATCATCAAGGTGCCATAATTAACATCATCAAAGTTCATAACCTTCTATTATCTAGTTATGTAGGGGTAACCTTAGAAAACACACACAATGTTTATGCTTTAAACCATGATTTCAAGTAACCAAATAACTAGTTCCAATACATAAGTACAACCTCTTGTCCACAATACCCTAAAAACATTAACACATTGTAATTCAATTAATATATTTCAATTCAAGCTACTTAAGAGCACTTCTAGTAAGTTGATAATCTTTGTCTTCAAATTTCTAATGATTGAAAAGAGGGTAAGTATTAAGTTGTGTTATTGCAGCAATCATCAAATTATTATAATGTCCTCTACATGGTTTCAAACAATAACCATGAAATTTCTCATAATGTCACATTTTCATACTCATATATCCATTCAAATCTACTATAAAGGGTTTAACAAGAAATTCATAGTTAAATAAGTACATATGAGGAGGGGTCCTATAGATATTTTGCTAGCACTAGTAAAAGAAAATCTAGTGAATATAGGAATATTGAAGAAGGTATAACCCTTCTTGTAAGAAGAGAACCAAATGGTAAGGATATTTTTAAATGTTTGACTTGTAATGAATTTGGTCATTATGCATCTAAATATCCTCAATGAGACAAAAATTATAAAGGAAAGTTTAAGTCTAGAAGACCTAGAAATTGTTTATATTGAAATGAAGATGAGGAATCTAAGGAAATAATTTAGAGTTAAAGTGATGATGAGATAGGAATTGTAGCCATAAAAGAAGATGAGTTTGATAAAAGAATTAGAGAAGAAAAGGCTCTAGTTTCCAAGGTTGAAAGGTAATCTAATTGGATAATAGACAGTGGATGTTCACATCACATGACTAGTGATATGAACAAGTTTGTTACATTCAAGAATCATGATGGAGGTGCTGTTAGAGTGGGCAACAATGAATCCTATCACATTACATGGATAAAATATATTACTCTTGATGGAAAGACTAATACTGATGATGTTTACTTTGTTGATGACTTAAAGAATAACATGTTGAGTGTTGGACAATTGGTGGAAAAAGGTTATTAGTTTTAATTCATAGGAAAGACTTGCATTATCAAAGATAGAGATGGTAAGTTAATTGAAACATGTACAAGATCTAGAGGTAATGTGTTTTAGTTGAATCCCACTAAGTTGACATGTTTAGTTTTTGAAGTGGATAAAATTTGGTTATGGAATAGGAGGTTTGTAGTTAGAGATTTTCCTAAGATAATGAAGCCTACTAATATTGTCTACAAAGAATGTATCATGGCTAAATAGAAGAAGGTATCATTTCCCAGTAAAAATTTTACTACTATAGAGAAGCTATAGATTGTTCACATAAATTTTAGTAGCCCTACTAGGACAAGAGGATTCTATGGAGAAAGGTATTTTATGATTTTTGTTGATGATTTCACTAGAATGACATGGGTAGAATTTCTTAAAGAGAAATATGGAGAATTTGATAAGTTTAAGATATTTAAGAATAGAGTTGAGAATGAATTTGGGTTTAAGATAAAATGTTTGAGATCAAATAGAGGAGGAGAGTTCACCTCTAGAGAATTTAAAATGTTTTATGGAAAGTTTGGAATTAAGGAAAAGATGATAGATTACAATTCTAATGAAGAAGAAGGAAATACTAGAATTGTTAGAGAGAATGCATAAGTTTTCTCTAAGACTAACAATGATCTACCAAATGATGTGCAAATTGTTGAGCAAAGAGGAGAATAAAGATTTGAACTAAGAGAAGAAGGAAGAATTGGGTAAGATTGTGAAGAACAACACATGGGAAATAGTTCCAAGACCTAAGGATAAGATGAATGAACAAGGAAAATTTGTAAGAAACAATTATAGACTTGTATGGAAAGGATATTCACAACAAGAAGGAATAGATTATGATGAAACATATTACCCTCTAGCCAGAATGGAAGCAATGAGAATATTTTTGGTCTATGCAAAAAATAAGAAATTGAAAGTGTATTAGATGGATTTTAAATCATCTTTTCTAAATGAAGAACTTGAAGAAGAGGTATACATTTAGAAACTTGGAGGTTTCCCTCTGAGAGAAGATAAAGACATGGTATGAAGATTGAAGAAAGCTTTGTATGGTCTAAAGAAAGCACCTAGAACCTAGCATGCAAGGTTGGACAAGTATTTGGCAAAGCTTTGATTCTCTAAAGATACAACAAACAATAATTTATATTTGAAAGAAATTGAGAATGCTTTGCTGATAATTGTAATATTTAGACATAATGATGAAGCAAGTGATAAGTTTTTTGAAGAAATAAAGAATGAGTTTGAAATGAGAATGATAGGAGAGATGAAGTTTCCTCTAGGTTTTCAGATTATGCAAAATAGTGATTGCATTTTCATTTCACAAGCCAAGTATTTAAAATATTTGCTAAGAAGGTTTGTACTAGAAGATTATAATCTTGGTGGTACACCAATGATAATTGGTCACAAGTTATCTAGCAAGAATGAGAGACCTTACAATTGAGTAGAAGAAGTATAGATCCATGATTGGAGGTTTACAATATCTAATTCACACTAGACCAAATATAGTGAATGTAGTTGATATTGTAGCTAGATTTCAAGTTGATCCTAAGGTATGTCATTATACAAAAGTAAAGAGGGTATTCAAATATTTGAAGGGAACATCTGATTATGGAATATGGTATCATAGATCAAGTGATTTCACTATATGTGCTTATACTGATGCAGATTGGACATGCAATAGATGACAAAAAAAGAACTAGTGGTGGAGCATTCTTGATGTAGGAGTATCTTGCATCACGAAAAAGGGGGTGTGATCAATTTTTTAAAAAGTAGTAATAATAATAATAATAAAATAATAAAATAATAGAATTATGGAGGAGAGAGAAAGTGATAAAAATTAGAGGAAAAATAATAATAATAATTTAGAAAGGGAAAAAGAGGGGAAAAAGGAATTTATATTTCCAAGGTGCATAAGTGGCGTACGTAGAAAAATAAGAAAATGGTTGTCATTTAATTTATTGAGGTGTGTAGGTGGCATCTTAGAAGTTTGTGTGAAGTTCCTTAAAACATGCATTTAATATTTGTTGTGATCCATAAAGGCAATCTAAGTTTCTAGTTGGCCAACATGGTGGTGCTTAGCTGTATTTGGGTGGGAATTTAATACTTGTTTTAAGGTAGTTGTATTTACCTTTTATCCCACATTGGTTGTGTTTGTAATATGTTGGGTGATAAGTTCCTATATAAGAAAGGCTTATGAGAATTTGTAATAAAACTCTTCAAGTGTAGGCTCTTCAAGTACAAGCTCTTCAAGTATAATCTCTTCAAGTATAAGCTCTTTGAGTATAAGCTCTTCAAGTGGAAGGATCTTAAATGAGTATAAGTTCCTAAGTGTATGGAAAAATCATTGAACGTGAGGTAGTTTGTACCAGGACCTTGGGTTGGGTGAAGTTTGTCAAGAATAAGTTCTTGAGTGTGTAAATAGATCACTGACTATGAGGTAGTTTGAATGAGGATCTTGATTTCAGCTAAGTGTGCAAACATATCACCAATTGTGAGGCAGTTTGCATGAGGTTCTCTCATTGCATGAAGTTTGTCTTATATAGACTTGAGCATGGAGAAGAGAAAGAAGAAGATGAATTTTGTGATTGGATGGATTTTGAAGATTCCTAGACTTGAGAAAATTAGAGCAAGAAATCAAGAGACATTACGAGTTGCATTCTTTGATTTGTAGAAGGAAGTGAATGAATTAGCAACATTTTTGCAGAAGAGAAGAGCATGTCACTAGAAAAGAGTAGTTGACAATTCTTTGATTGTAGAAAAGAAAGATCTAGTGGAGTATCACAAAAGTGATACAAAAGAAGAGAAAGAGGATGAAGAGGATAATATCTGTGAACCTAAAGTTGAAGAAGATGAAAGAAAAGAGGAAGAGCATCAAGATGACAAGATTTATGAGTTGAAGTAGATCAAGATGATTTGAACATTGTAGAAATCGAGGAAGAGTATAGTGCCTTAGTTCGAGATCAAGGAAGTGAAGCATTTAGATGCATTGTTGACAACATGAAAGAGGTAAGCAAAGATGGATATGTCAAAGAGGTAAATTATTATGAATCATGTGATGTTGTCTTTGAGATGAGTTTGAAAGATGATGATGGCTTGCATGAGTATCTTGTTAGTGATGTGTGGCATGAAAAGGAATATTTCTATGGTATTTTTGAGTTCATTATAGGTGTTTTTAATTCAACAAGATTAGAGGAGGATGAAAGTTATACTTGGACAAAGTTCATTGCAGAGGAGTATTTTCAGCAGTAGACATGTGTTCCAACTATATGTTGGAAGAAGAGAAAATATATGTATATATATCAATAGTGGCTACTTCATTTTGTGAATCCATATTCACAAAAATTTTCCTACCATGAGTGTCTGATGTAGGAACATCTTGCATCATGAAAAAGAGGGTGTGATCAAAATTTTCAAAAAAAAAAATTATGAAGGAAAGAGAAAGTGACTAAATTAGAGGAAAAAAATAAAAATAAATAAAAAAAGGAAAAAGAGGGGAAAAGTGAATTTCTATTTTCAAGGTTCATAGGTTGTGTAAATAGAAAAATAAGAAAATGGTTGTCATTTCATTTATCGAGGTGTGTAGGTGACATCTTAGAAGTTTGTGGAAAGTTCCTTAAATCACACCTGTAATATTAATTGTCATCCACAAAGGCAATTTAATTTTCTAATTGGCCTTCATGGTGGTGCTTAGTTATATTTGGATGGGAATTTAATATGTGTTTTAAGGTGGTTTTTTTTCTCTTTTATCCCACATTGGTTGTGCTTGTAATATCTTGGGTAGTATGTGCCTATATAAGAAAGGCTTATGAGCATTTGTAATCAAGCTCTTCAAGTTTAAGCTCTTCAAGTATAAGCTCTTGTAATGAAGCTCTCATGGTGTAATCTCTTGTAAGAAATCTTGGAGGTGAAATATCTTAGTGTGTAAGGTCTTGGGAGAAAGTTTCTTCTTGCTGAAGCTCTTCTTTGTGGAAGTTCTCTTGGTGGAAGCTTCTTGGTGAAGCTCTTGGTGTAAAGATTCTTTTTGTGGAAACTCTTATTTGGGAGTTCTTTTATGTTGAACCATTTGTAAACTTATTTTGGAAGAATTCATAGTTGTGATATCATCTTGTTGATGTTGTAAGGATTTCCAAGTATAATAAAAACATGCTTTGTGAAGCATTTTGTAATCTCTCTATCTCCATATTGTTGCTTTCTTGGTTATGAGTTGGTAAGGGTGGTGTGGTCCTTTGTCAATTATTTCTTGAAGGAAGATTGGTTTCTTGGCTAAGCAAGAAACAAGATTGTATTTCACAGAGCACATGTAAGGCAGAGTATGTGGTAGCAACAAATAATTGTGATCAAATCATATGGATGAAGTAGATGTTGAAGGATATTGGGATAGAATTTTCAAAACCTATTATCATATATTGTGATTACACAAGTATAATAAGTATGTCCAAGAATCTTGTATTGCATTTTAAAACTATGCATATATCTATTAAGTATCATATTTTGAAAGAAATGGCTATAGAAAAAGAGATCAGATTAGAATATGTGAGTACAAAATATCATATTGTATATATCTTTACAAAGCCTTTGCCTAAAGATACATTTGAGTACTTGAGAGGTATTATTGGGGTTATGCCCTTGCCTACTTCAGAGTAAATGATGTAGAGTTTTCATCAATCCAATGGTACGTAATAATATTGTTTGATTGGACTAAATGTTGATGCTTTCTATATGGCAGAGTATCTATGATGAGAAGAGTCATTAAGGACTCTTGGTAATTTGTATTAAATAGTGTCTTTGAAAACTTGAGCTGATTGAAGATTTATAATAGATTATTGACATAATGAGGCCTTTTACATTGATGTTAATGAGGGAGAGAATGCATTAAAAACATCTCCTAAATTATGGGAAAGAAGAGTGAAATACAAGGAGAGAAATGTGATAACATCCTATAGGTGAATGGTTGAGAGATAGATGAGATTATCTATATTAGGGACATTTAGAAAGAATCATGTAAACAAGGAATATCTCTATGGGGGAGATACACACCATGAAGTGTTATTAATATCTAAAGGGAAGATAATTATAGATTTATTTATAAGGAGAAGCTAAGAGTTGTTTAGTGTGTGAACAATTGATGTCAATCCTTGTAAGGAAACTTGGCAACAAAGAATATAACCGTTTCCACATAACCCATAACAAATCTGAAATAAACACGGAATTAAAATCCACATGCAAGAGAATAGACAACATACCCACAAAATGTGACACAAGATATACCCTGGGAAACCCTCATTGAGGGAAAAACCCAGCCTCCAAAAGCATCCATCACCATGTATTATTCAGCAAAAAAAATACCATTGCTATACAACCATGGAAGCCTTCATGGCCATAGCCACAACCGAGCAAACTATGTGAACAAGCATGAATCCACACATCCCATGCCATGCTTTCAACCTTAAAAAATGCTCCCTTGGCTAACCTATCAAGCCTTGTCCCACTCGACTATTGCCTTTTGTCTTCTCCTTGTCACTCTATTACTCTCTACAACAACTACCCTTGTGGCTGCTTATATAGTAGCAAGTCGCACAAAACCACTAAGTGGTATTACATAAACCATGTGCTAAAACTATGTGCTACCTAACCCACTGACCCCATATTTAATATTGGTAATTTAATTCTTTTCCCCAATATTAAATAATTACATAAAATATTTTCACAATGTTACAATACAACTCATCAAGAATGTTCCATGAAAATCTTTATATGTTGCATGTCCATCCAGGCACAACATTACATAATAAAATAAAATAATAAAATAACAATATTATGCAATGTGTGCAACATCCATTATCTCAACAATCTCCCACTTGTTGTATACATTGCATAGGGTCAATCCGTAGCCACATAAATGAACAAGGGAACAATCCCTCCAAGCACATCCACCATCATGGATCAAAATACACCAAGCGCTCTGTCCTAGTACCCGCAACAAAATTAAAGTATCTAGCATCTCAAACATGAATGATCTCACCTCCTATTATGCCAGTTCCATTGGACATACATAGAAGTCATCCAAAGAGAAAGCCACCCAACCTGTCGCATTAGAAGATCATAAAATCCTGTACCAAATAAAATTCCAAGCACAAATAACCTGATCCAAAGGTAATCACATGTATCAGTAGTTGTCAAAAAATATCCATAGCTGAAATAACACCCACAGCAAAGTGCCAAACCCATCCAACTATCCATACCTCAAAGGTATAACAAGTGAATCTCATATCACCGACATATCCAATCTATAACCTGCAATCACAAGTCTCAAGAGCAATACCTGCCACATATATACCAAGAAGCTCCCACTACAAAAGATAATGTCAAATCTATAACCAATCCACTCAACACATCTCAAAGAAGTGAATCCATGTAGTATCAAGGACATCCACAATACATAAACTAATATCCTGCAAGAACAACTCTCATAACAAGTCTCCAATAGTCTCCCAAATTCTCCACAACCAACAGAGGAAAGAGAAAGAAATAACCATGTCATCTCTCACATGACATACATGAGCACAAACTAGTGATCACAATCTCCAACCAATTTCAAATCCAATGTAAGAAAAACTGAACATCCAGGAAGATAACCAAGACCAGAGAAACCATGCAAATCATAACCTGTATCATGTCCTTCTACACACACCTCTAGATGTAAACTGTGCAAGTATGATCTCCTCCATAAAACCCCAACAAGAAGCCTCAACAACACCCAAACCATACAATATAACTCATCATGGATGTAAGCCTCTCACAAGAAGATCAAACTCAATAAACCCATTCCTAAACCAAGGAATAGCCATTCCTAATCCAAGGAAAATGCCCAATATAAAACCATCTCCCAAACTCAACCAGCATAACAACATATGCACATGGAGATAACCAATGCTAAATCATCTCTCAAATGAACCCACCAAAACTAACTCATGTACCATAGCTCAAGATCCATATCCATGAAAGACAAGCATAAATATAATGCAACTGACAGAAACAATGGGCTATACCTCTCAAGTAGCAAACCACCGAGTAGACCAAGAGTGGGGAATGAGAATGATCATCAAGATACCTAAGTCTCCAAACAAGACTCATCTAAGAACAATCTCCTCTCAAGTCCATATCAGGTGACTGCCCCTTGAACTTCCTGTTGAAACCATCAACCATCCCAACAGATACTTCTCTAATCCAAGAGAAATCAGTGTCACCACCGTCTCTAAGTATCCATGAGCACCTGTAACCAATCAATCCATGTCAACTACAAATGCAAAATAGCAATATCATGAAGTATCCAGCTTATGATTAGTGTACTCAATACCAAGAAACTAAACCAAGATCAATGTCAAAGTTCCAACCATGGCCTCAAGAACATAAACATGACAACATGATCTAACCATCTCAACCAAAAAGATAACATGCTCCATATGAACACACCATAACATGTCACAACTCTAAATGCGTATCAAGAGTATACCATGACATAATAATGAAACCATCCTCATACCAAGGATAACATGCCAAATAAAAGCATAAACCACACCTTTGCCAAGAACCTTGTGAGTCCTCAAGATGCAACCATCTCCACACACCATGAAGAAAAAAATCTCCACATACCATGAAGATAACCAAGAACTCCATGAGTCCTCAAGATCTAACCATCTTCAAACACTATGAAGATAACAAGTGCACCATGCAAATGTTAAAGATGCTTCTACAGCAACAAGATCTAAGACAAACCTCCAACATCTACAAACACTCAATAAATATATCAATGCCAACAACTCCCACTCAACCATGGTACCAAGTCACCTATGGCATCATAAAATCCATCCTCTCCAAACCAAGAAGATATAAACTAAATCAGGAACTAATCCTACACTGTCACCCCATCACTGTCACAAGCTCCCACTAAACTGTGTATCCAAGCTATGCATGACATAATGATGAAAAACCATCTTCTAACCATGAGAATCAACCAAGGCATCAAACCATCAAAAAACTCAAAGTGCATATCATGAGCTCCTCAAAAGAAACCAAATAACCATGATCCTCAACCAAGAAGATATACCACCATAACCAAATCAGAAAATCCAAGTTAATAAACATCAAGGATGTACCTATATAACCAATCATGTCATGCCAAAATCTATGGCACCATGATCACATCCATGAACCGAGCATCTGGCTCTCAATATGTCCAACCTGTCAGCATAGTTAACCACAATCCTCTGCCATGACTATACCTGGTAACAAAATCTCATCCCTTCTACATGAAAAAAATAGTAAATCATGTGACTTAGGGCATAGACAACCCAAATCCAAGCCACCAATCTGAATATGCATCAATAATGAAAGATCAATGGGAAAAGACAACCCATAACCAAGCTATAAATGCAACATGTAAGTATAGACCGCTTACAACACTGCACAACTTGTAGACCTAACAAGTCATCATGCATATCCAAACCAAACACTAATAACCATATCATCATGAGACCAATCTAAAGTATGAACTAAGTATACAATGACATCAAATCTTAAATCTCCAATGCCATAAACTAACAATGTTACCATAGTCAAAATATACCTATAAACTGTTCAGATAAATATATCAGCAAATAAATCATGCCAAATCTGCACCAAATTTAAACCAATGTGTAGAGCTCTCCAAGAGCTTTCCGTTGACTACTCGAAGTCCAAAATCTGACTCCGTATGCCCAAGTTATGCCCTAATCCGTGCTCAAAATAAATAACATCTAACTTTAGGGCTCTTAAAACCTGACAAAATTTTAAAATCACAGAACCAAACCTACACCATCTTGTAGTGCTCTGAATTAGCTTTCCAACGCCTGTAAGAACTCTGAAATCCAATATTCTGAGAGAAAGTTATGGTCGTTTTACTAAGATAGTCTTTTTACCAGTTTCAGTATGATTTTTCATTTTTTTACTTTTTCAGTGACGAAAATTCTGACGGGATTAAATTTGACGGCCATCATGGGCTGAAACTAAAAAACTCTTTCATTTCCTCTGAACATGGCCAAACTAGGGCATATTATATATCAAAATTTATGAAAATGTTGACCCGGATCCAATGGTGAGGTCTGTTTTTACCCAGGAGGTCATTTCTGCATGCTACCCCCCAAAACCCTCATTTTAAATGAAACATCCGAAAAAATCTTTTTGTCCAACAATTTCACATGCCCAAATCTTTTAACATCCCATCATAACAAAAAACCCAAAACCCTTAGATTTGCAATAAATCATTCATATATCTTGCCCTTTCTTTTATCTTCTCATGCATTCCAATGGATTCAATCTAGGGTTACAATAATAACCCATAGCTCTGATACCACTTGTAAGGAAACTTGGCAACAAAGAATATAACCATTTTCACATAACCCATAATAAATCTGAAATAAACACAGAATTAAAATCCACATGCAAGAGAATAGACAACATACCCACAAAATGTGACACAAGATATACCCTGGGAAACCCTCATTGAGGGAAAAACTCAGCCTCCAAAAGCATCCATCACCATGTATTATTCAGCAAAAAAAATACCATTGCTATACAACCATGGAAGCCTTCATGGCCATAGCCACAATCGAGCAAACTATGTGAACAAGCATGAATCCACACATCTCATGCCATGCTTTCAACCTTCACAAATGCTCCCTTGGCTAACCTGTCAAGCCTTGTCCTGCTCGACTCTTGCCTTTTGTCTTCTCCTTGTCACTCTATTACTCTCTACAACAACTACCCTTGTGGCTGCTTATATAGTAGCAAGTCCCACAAAACCACTAAGTGGTATTACATAAACCATGTGCTAAAACCATGTGCTACCTAACCCACTGACCCCACATTTAATATTGGGCATTTAATTTTTTTCCCAATATTAAATAATTACATAAAATAAATACAACTCATCAAGAATGTTCCATGGAAATCTTTATATGTTGCATGTCCATCTAGGCACAATATTACATAATAAAATAAAATAATAAAATAACAATATTATGCAATGTGTGCAACACCCATTATCTCAACAATCTTAAAAGTTATAGAAAACAATAATGTTCTAGAGGATTTCAGATTTTATTGATGAAGAGGATTTGAAAAGATGAGAACAATAGAAGCAGTAACAAAGTGTTGTTTGGTATTCCTAGATCCTAAATGTTTTTCATCTATGTTGCCATAAATGCCAAAGAGGGAGATTGTTAGTGTGAATAGTGATGGTATTCCTTTTGGGAAGTATCCTAAGCATTGGAGAGAATGTGGTAATATTGACATGTTGCATTCATGACTATGTTTGTCATTGATGTCAACATAGCAGTAATTTTGGGAAGTCTGGAAGAGTATTAGAAAGAGATTGTGCTCCTACGGATAGAGTTTTGATGGTTAGGTGGCATGCATTTAATGACATGTTCCACATTGTGTCCTAACAATGAGGTTAATTTTTTATAACACAAGTTGAAGAGATATGAAATATATACATGATTTATAGATAACAATACATAGACATGATACTTGAAAAGTAGTTTATGATGTTTTTAGTACATCTCCTAATAGAGATATAATTAGGATATGTGAAATTATACAATGACAAAGGAAAGTTTGATGATGACATTGACTTCGCATATCTGAGATTCACAGATGTGAGAAATTTTATAGACTATGAGCCAACTAATTTGTATCTCCTATTATAACTAATTGAGAAAGCCTAAAGGTTCACTCCAAGAATTTTTTTGAGGACTTGTTATAAAGGAAAGTATTCTCCTTGATTGTAAAATGTGTAAAATGGAAAGTGTTCAAGGAAGTGTGAACAATAGAAGAAAATGTGAGTAAGCGATCCAAAGGATTATTGGATGCAATTTTTTTAATCTGGTATCAAGATCAAAAGGAGAAGAATTTTGGTTGACATGAAAGAGAAAGAGGAAGGAGAAGTATAGTTAAATTCTATTATTTTGAAAGGAATTGTATGCGATGTGTGGTTTACTAGTGTTGGATTTTTGAAGTTTGACTTAGCTTTGACCAGTTAGGTTATATTATGAGAGGCTTGGAAGTTTTGTCTTTGATGCTATGATGATGCTTTGTCTACAATCTTTGATACCCAACCATGGTAATGTGTAATGTTGTGTGCTATGATGAGTTTGATCAAATATTTTGATGTGGTTTCTAGTTCTTGTGTGAAAATGAGGTGGATGATGTGTCCTTCTTGATATAACCATTTGAGTCTTCAATCAATTATCCTTGATTGCTTCCCAATTGCTTGTATAGGACTGAGGTGATTATGTGATTTATTTTTGGTGATGTCATGTGATGATATGGATTTGGTTTATGTCTACTTATTTTGGGATCAATCTTGTTAGGATGATCGTATTGGTGGAATCTGTGATTATGATCAATAATATCCTTTTAGCAAATTCTAGTTGCTTGTTTAAGAACTGACATGTGGTTTATAGTCATTTGAGATCTTTTTCTTTGGCTAAGCTTAGGGTAGGTTATCTATATGTCATGTTGGAAAGTGGCTCGCAATGGAGGTTGAAGCCCTAAAGAGGTTACCTAGGTTACCCATTGTAAGTTATTTTAATAAGTGATTACATTTCATTAAATGGGTTTAAAATGAATTAATAAGATATGATACCACATAAAGTCACTAGGGGGCCAAAGTCTTCAGAGACTACTAGGGTAACCTTAGAGTTGATTCATTAGTATGCCTTGTCTATACAAAAGGATACTGATGTTGCATAGAGATAGTAGGGGGCCAGAGTCTAGATAGGCTACTAGCATAACCATAGAGTTGGCTCATGCAATGACACTTTCCCACTTACATAGTGGATTTCCTACCTATCTTTGTTGCCTTCGGGTTTAGTTGATACTTGTGTCTTGGTACCCTTTGAGATAGTTTTCTTTCAAGTGATTCCATGAACCTAGATGTTGGTTTTTACTTGTGAGTTTTTTATCCTATTTGGGACTAGAGACTATCTCTTTAGTGTGGTGGGAGTGGGCCTTTTTGGGTTCCACAAGGTCAGGTGGTAGTGCATTTTCTTATACAATTGAGATCTTATCATTAGATGTCATTTTTGGATGTGTTTGTGTAGATGTTCCTTTTTATCTGATCTTGTATTTCTATGATGGATGATTATACTCCAAGAGTATTGTATTTGATTTCATAGATCTTACAAGATGATGTTATCTATTTTATGACATACATTATTTCAGTCTTTCATATGTTGTGACCTATATAGTGGATAATTGTGCATTTTGTTTAATTCAAAGTGGCATTTGGGATAATTATATATTGTTTAAATGGAATTTGCACTTATAGTTATTCTTTAATGTTGTTGTGTTATATATTGGTTTTCATATTAATTAAACTTAAATGTGATTTAACATCATGAGACCCTTAAGGATTGTAATCTATTTTATGGTATGTGTTTATGTGAATGTTAATGATTCTGCTATATTTGTATCTATATGTTGTTAAGTTATTATATTTATCTTTTAAAAAAAAAGGTTTGACAAACTTAGTGAAACTTTAGGTTAATTTCTTTTGGGTTCCCTCATGGGACATTAAATAATCCATGCTTCTTTTGTAGATAATATATTAGAGATGCATCTTATGATCTTAGATTTCAATTCAAAGTGACCTTATTGATGATGACATGTTTACATACATATATATGTCTTGTATACACCTTCAATTTATATACACATAAAAGTATATTTATGTAATACAATATTTCTTTATAGACAATGTCATTATATAATACAACCATTTAATACACATATCTTAGCATAACACATTTATTTATAATTTTTTATTTAAAACTCCATAGTAATAATTTTTTTAAAAATAATTTAAAAAGAAAAAAATGGTATTTAATTTTTATTTGAATAGACTCTATCTGCCTATCTAGACAAATTATAGTCTACCTATCTAGACAAGTTATTTTCCTTACATATGTCATCATGTTTGATTAATTGATTAATTCAATAATGGATATATATATGATGTTCTTTCCAAAACAAATCAATAAACACTAATAAAACAATGGATAGATATGATATTCTTTCCAAAACAATTCAATAAACACTCCAAACTATTATCTTTATAAAGATGATGAGATTTTTTCAACAAACTTGTATTTGCAAATCTCACCTAAATCTAGTGAAAAGAAATGCAATTTAGAAAGAACAACTCAAACCTCACCTAATTATATCCAAAGTAGAGTTTGAGAGTAGGTAAATATTTGACTATGTAGAACTCCCTATGCAAAGGCTAGAGGAAACCAAATGAGAATGTGTTCTCATTAAAAACCATGATTACTATTATTGCTCCAATTTTGTACATCCTCGAAACCCTACAAAAGTGGGTTTGTTGGTGATTGAGATCCTATTTTGTATATCTTATTGATCTTTTAAATTCTTCTTTCAGTAGCTATGGATCTCATATCTTAGGTGACATAGAAAATATTGAATATCTAGAAATTTGCACACAAATAGTTTCTTCTATGGTCTTCTATTTTAGATTTTTTCCAAATGCACTAAAACAATCTAATTTGATTATCTCTATGGTTAGGATTTAGTCTGCTAGATATATAGTTAATATTAAATACTAAACCTTCTTCTTAACCCTAAATTCTTTAAATCCCAATCCTAACTCTAACTCTAAATCCTTTTTTTTAATAGAAACCTATAACCCTAAATCCTAAATCCTAATTTTATTCAAAAATATTAAATGTTAATCCTATTGAACACTAATTATAATGGTGATATAGCCATAATTACAAGGAAACACTATAGAGGATGAATGGGAAATCATATCTAGACTACATCATGTCTAGATAATGCAAGTTATAGAGATATACATGTTGGTAAGAAGGGATATTGATAGGGAGATAGTTTGGTCTAATGAATATAGGTCATGACTATACATCTCAAGCAATCAATTTTATAAATATGCTGTGAGAAAATGATTACCTTAAAAAGGATGATATAGCACAAGATATACACTTTGCAAATTTGAATGATAAACAACAAAAGGCAATGAATCCAGAGCAGCATTGGGATGAAGTAGGGTTGCCCAGTCTCACCCACCTTGTTCAGGTTCTACATTGATGAGATCAAGACCTCTTTTGAGTGACTCTTCTTCTTTAAGTAACAGCTAAAATCTACACTAGCTACTGATCTTTTTCCTCCTTTTTGCTAATGATGTGGCTCTTTTAGCTTCTTCTCCTAAGGGGAGGCTCCTTGATAGACTTGCATCTTTTTGTGACTTCAGATAGTTGGTTGTGAACCTTGAGAAGACCAATGTTATGGTCTTCAATGGTTTGAAGACTTCACATCTCCATTTCCACTTCCAAGGTCGAGAAGTTGAGATTGCTTCATCTTACACATACCTTGGGATTAAGTTTTCTAGGCCACATTTCAACTTGAAACTAGCCATTCAGCCTCGAATTTACAAAGCATTGGGTTCCCTTGCCATGCTTGAGAGATAGTGCTTTACACATCACTTCCAGGACACCTCTATAAAGTTCTCTCGCTTGGATTCTTTAGTTAGACCCATAGTACTCTATGGTTCAGTGGTATCAGGGCCTTCCCTTTTAGACTTAAATTGGGTCTCTATTGAGCATATGCAAATTTTGTTCCTCCATTAGAGTAACAAATGCTAGAGATCTATCCCCAACAGTATTATTTTGGTTGAGTTTGGTGCCCACCCTTTCATACTAGTAGCCAGCTTTGACCTAATATAGTTCCTCCACCACCTTCATGGCTTTGCGAACTCAGCTAAAGGAAAACACAGATACCCTCAATTGGCATATTACTCTTTAGTTTCTATTATAGACTCTACTCCAACCTCTAGGACTCAATGTTAGTACACTTAGGCTACTATCCTACTAAGATCGGTCAGGATAGACATCAACTGTCTCCCTCCCTATCATTTTTCACTGGATTCTCCAGCTCAACTCCTCCCCTCTCAACAAGAGTTGAACAGATATGTCATTAGATGGCATTCTATGTCAAACACTTCTTGGATATTGGAGATAGGATCATTTGGCTCCTAGACTACTTACATAGATAGTGGACCCATGACCTACATATCTCCCTTGGCTCCTTCAGTGTGGGCTCTCACCAACTCTCGATTCAGATCAACCACTATATAGATAGAGAGGATTGGGTTTGTAGACTTTGTACCATAGAGGAGGCAAATTCTGAGACCCATTTCCTTTTCAGATACCCCATATACTATGAGATTAGAGGAAGATTCTATTGTTTGTTTAGAGAGTGCAAATCCACCTTAGACTTCTTTACATACACAGATCAGTGTTGCCTTGTGCTCTATCTTCATGAATCCATACAACTTTGCAACCAAACTTTTCAACTATCTTTCCCCTAGGGTTAGACCTAGGTACAACTTATCACAAACTTCTTCTCACCCTTATTTCATGCCTGGGTACGAAGTGACCATATAGTTTCCTTGACACTGGCCACTCCAAATCAATGAAACACTGTAATATTCCTCTTCACTAATGACACTCCTCCCACAAGACTCAATGAAAAAATAGAACCCCTCGTCACCCCCGTCCATCTCATTCATTTTTGTCCTTCTTCCCTTGGAGGAAGGATCCCTAAACCCTAATCATGTTCGGGTTCACTCTTCCTCTCTTCTTCATCTTCTATTTTAGGTTTTTGGTTTCTCTTTTATCATTACTATTTGGTGTTCCATTTGATGCTATCTTTTTTGTTGTGAGCTCCCAGTCTTATAGACCTGTGGTATGGTGTGTTGTTGGACATTAATATTATCTTATCGTATAGGAACTCAATAATGTTATCATTTATAGAACCTTGGAACCTTAGAGACTGTAATAATATACAAGATGGTATATTGTTTAGTGTGCCACATGAACTAGAAATTTACCTAGAGTAATTGTGTAGCAATGGCACATATATGTTGTCTATATTGTTTAAGGTTGCAACACTAACTTGAAATGTTTTAAAAGCAGTTGTGGGCATGCATAGTTTGCAATCAAACACTCAGTCTTCCCTATAGTGTAGATGTTGGTACCTTCTATGGATATATTTTTTGAATTAGCATCCTGATATGAATCATGTGCACAAGGATGTCTATTATCAATTTGCAATTGAGAACAAAAATAATTGGTGCTTCTTGTTTAGCTTCCAATTAAAACAAGGTACAAAAATTGTATTGACTTTGCTTGTGAATTGTAATGTCCCCTTCTAGTTGACAATGACATATCAGCAAGATTAGCCTATTAATGACTCTCATAGACTAATGAGGCATGGTGAGAGAGTCATCTAGCAGTCATTCAATGATTACTTGGCTCACTTTTTGGTTGAAGTAAGGTTTTCCATCATATATCATTATTGTTTCTATTTTGTGGAAGCCTTATTTTATAATTTGATGTTGAGATGCACTTTATTAATAATATAATATTTTAATATTTTATAAAGTGAAACAATTAAAAAATATATTGGAATCTTCTAGAAGTCAAAAAAGATAAAAATAATATTATTTTATTGAGGTCGATCTCTAGAGGGAAAAAAGCTTAAATAGACTTTGAGGTCTTACTATTGAGACATGCAGATTTGATATTGATGATTGGTGATTTCTTCTTGAGTATTTGTGGAGCCAAGTGGTCTATAGATAATCAAATTGTCTTTGGGAATGAAAACTCCCAATGATAGCAATTTTGAGGGTGTGAAATATCACCTGAATTATTGTAGATTAGAGGTGATGTTTTAGTCACTTCATTGTGCCAAATTTGTGGCCAAGGGCAAGATGTGAAGAGAAAGAATAAGTTGGGTGTTGCTATAGGAACTTTGCTATAGTATTATTGCTGCTACAAGAACTTGCTGCAAGATTGTTGTGTTATTACTTTTTCATTAGGGCATCATACTTGGAGATATTGATTTCATTTTCATTGGAGATTCAAGGTGACTTCAAGAACCAGGCGTCATAAAGTTGTAGTCCCAAATATACATTCCTAAGGGGATGAATTGCTAACACAAGGAGGGTCAAATTTTAGATAACCTCAAAGAAAGTTTGGCACACTATAGACAAGGATAATTTCATGTTTTGGAAGCATAAAAAATCAGATAAGAAATTCAGTTAGTTCATGGTCCTTCTAGTAGCTTGGGTCCATCATTTTGGAGTTATTTGGCAACCTCATTTTGAAGAATCAAATATTTTATGGAGGCTACAACATAACTAGGTTTCCCTTGTTTATTCATGCATATTATATGCTACTGCTCTATGTGGAAATCTTCATCAGACTTAAGCTTTCATTCATATATATGATGCCAAAGTCTTGGGTTTTGATATTAGCATTATATTGGATGAGGAGAATTAGTAGATTGTTACAAATAATAGTTTTGTATTCAGATCTTGTAAAGATGTCTTGGCTTTAGATGCATCATATTATCTTAGTGTTTTTATCTAAATGCATTAAAAGGCTAAAGAAAGCATAATATTTTATTGAGGAGCTTGCATAGTAATTGTAGAAGTGCTGAAACAATCTTAACAACCATTTCTATCAAGCAACTTCATAGGGAAATGCTATAACAACAAGTCACAAGGTTGCACATAAGGGCAATTTGTGATCAATTTTGACCTAGGCTCATCATAGTGGTAACAAAACTTTCATCCTACCATCCTATTATCAGTCAAATAGTAGATGAGTGAGAGAGAAATAAGATGTTATAGCAAGGAACAACAGAAACAACAATATCAGAATCCTCAGGTTGAAGGGGATGCATCCTTAGAAGCATTAAGAGAAAGAGATACTAGCAAAACATTTCAAAATATGGTAGAATAAGAAAATAGGGTTGCAAGAGTTGAAAGGAAATTTGATACCATGCTTGATATGATGTCATACTTATTAGCAAAAATGGATAAGCAAGCCACTCAAAATCAAAACATAGCCACTCAAAATCAAAACACAGCTAAACATAGTGGTGATAATGAGCAAAGGTCTATACATCGCACAGGAGACACTAGACGATCAACCTCTAGGCCTCTTTTTCCCACCTTTACACCAAGAGAAGAACAACCACATGCTGCTCCAGTTGTTTCTTTTGGAGATGAAGCTAGTAAGGCTTACTTGGAGTATACCACTCTCCCTCCTGATATGAGAGAGATATGGACAGTTGATCAATTCATGAAGCAAAGGAATAGGAGAGGACGAAGGAATGATCACTGTGCTCCAAGAAATGACTATCAACAAACACTTGGTAAGACTTACATGCCTTAATATGATGGAAGTAAAAAATGCACAAAAAGATCTTGGGTTCAAAAGCTTGATAATTATCTTTCTTTGAGACCAATGCCTAAAGAGGATGCCATAAGATTTACCACATTACATCTTGAAGGAGCTGCTCTTGAGTGGTGGTATCATGGGTTAGTCATACTTGGACACAACCTTATCACTACATATGAGGAGTTTACCAACGGGCTGATTGAAAGGTTCGATGTCAAAGATCCTAAGGTGAGTTTGCATGAATTGGCACAACTAAAACAACATGATTTCCTTGATGCTTATGTGAATGACTTCCAAGTTTTTTGGTCATAGTTCCTAACATCAGTGAAAGAAGATTGGTGGTCTTATTCATGGAAGGATTGATGGAGCCATTACAAGGGTGGTTGAAAGCTTTCGATCTTCTCTTACTACAAGAAGCAATGAAGAAGGCTAGGAGCATTGAGTTTGTAGCACCAAAGAGTAAGAGCTTGTATAAGGAAATCCCTTCAACAAGCAATGAGACTCCTCAACAATCAGACAAGAAAAAGAAATCAATGCCTATGATGGATGAGAAGACACAATAAGTGTTGAGAAAGAGGAAATTATGCTATTGGTGCAAGGAGCCTTACAATAAGGATCATGATTTCTCTTTGAGGCCTAAGGGCAAGGAGAATTATTTCATGTGAGCAAACTTTGAGGACTCTAATTTTGATTAGAAGGTTTCTTCAGAACTTGATCAGGGTGAGAGGACTTCTACTCGCATGGCATATATTGCCAATGTTAAGGATGAGAATACATTCAAGTTCAGAGGGACAGTTGATGGACAACATTGGATTGCTATGCTTGATATTGGTGCAACACATAATTTTATTAATGGAGATTTTGTAGCTCGATGCAGACTTCAAGTTGAGGATTTTGATGGATTCAAAGTTCGAGTAGCATATGGATATACTCTCGCATGCAACAAAAAGGTTGCTAATCTAACCTTGAGATTGAACAACTATAAGTTACATTTAGATTTTTATGTGGTCAACATGGGAGAGATGGACATAGTTTTGGGAATGAAGTGACTCTAGGACTTGAGAATATTTACCCTCAATGTACCTAAGATGGAAATGTCTTTTGAGGTTGATGGTAGGAGACATTTATTGAGGGGTATTACGAATGGAGGCTTGCATTCTATCAGACAGATGGATAGTAAGGGCCCGTTTGGTGAGTGGAATAGGAATATGTATTCCAAAAATTTTGAATTCCTTGTTTGGATGCACCAAAACAGGATTGGAATATGAGGTAAAATAGGAATACATATTCCAATTTTGGCCCAAAAATGGGGTTTTGCAATTCCATCCAAATAGGTGTTATTGGAATACGTATTCCTATTCCATTTTTTTTAATTTTAGAAAACATAAATTTTTGGGTCCGTGAATTCCCATCAAATATTGGCTGAACCAAATGGAGAACATGAATACATTCTATTTTGGAATACATATTCCAAAATATGTATTCCTATTCTGCTCACCAAACGGGCCCTAAGACAAAGAAGAAAGTGATTTATGAGAAACTTGAGATGATTCTCAATTCATTGTTTGAAGTTGAAGTTGCTTGGTCATATGATAATCCACTCTATGGCCTGGATGATGATAACTCTCTTGATTGTAGTCTTTGGATGAGCATTGTTGATAGTATTTGTGATCCTACTAGTGCATTAGGATTGCAAACGAGGATCACAAGGGAGATTTCAGAGTTGTACATGGCGAGGAATGCTCACAACTTTATTTTTTATTCTCATTTACATGACCTATTCATGGTCCACAATTCAGGAGCACATGTGCTGAAAAGTTGGGATAATAGTTTAGCTTGTACAAAGCTTGGGGGCAAGGCTGATTAGTCTCTTAGCTTGCTTCCACTTGAGGCTTATACTTCTACAACACTTGATGATGATATTGAGTTGGTACAATAGCTTTAGTTTGAGAAAATGTTGCAAAGATTGTTCAGTGATGATAAGGACATCATGCAGTTCTTCTTGCAGGATCCAAGTGGTGAATTGCTTGAGGAGAAGAATTTTTAGGAAGGACAAACTATAATGTCCCATTCTTGTTGACAATGACATATCAGCAGGATTAGCCTATTAATGACTCTCATAGGCTAATGAGGCATGGTGAGAGAGTCATCTTGAAATCATTCAATGATTACTTGGCTTAGTTTTTGGTTGGAGTAAGGTTTTCCATCATATATCATTATTGTTTCTATTTTGTGGAAGCCTTATTTTATAATTTGATGTTGAGATGCACTTTATTAATAATATAATATTTTAATATTTTATAAAGCGAAGCAATTAAAAATATATATTGGAATCTTCTAGAAATCAAAAAAGATAAAATAATATTGTTTTATTGAGGCCAACCTCTAAAAGGAAAAAAACTTAAATAGACTTTGAGGTCTTACAATTGAGGCAGGCAGATTTGATATTAATGATTGACAATTTGTTCTTCAGTATTTGTGGAGCCAAGTGGTCTATAGATAATCAATTTGTCTTTGGGAACAAAAACTCCTAATGATAGCAATTTTGAGGGTGTGAAATATCCCCTAAATTATTGCAGATTAGAGGTGATATTCTAGTCACTTCATTGTGTTGAATTTGTGGCCAAGGGCTAGATGTGAAGAGAAAGAAGAAGTTGGGTGTCGCTATAGGAACTTTGCTACAATAATAAGCTATAGTATTATTACTTCTACAAGAACTTGCTATAGGAACATTGTGTTATTACTTTGTCATTAGGGCACCACACTTGGAGATATTGATTGCATTTTTATTGGAAACTCAAGGTAACTTCAAGAACTAGGCACCATAAAGATGTAGTCCCAACTATCCATTCCTAAGGGGATGATTTGCTGATACAAGGAGGGACAAATTTCAGATAACCTCAAAGCAAGTTTGGCACACTACAAACAGGGGCGATTTCATGTTTTAGAAGCATAAAAAATTAGATAAGAAATTCAATGAGCTCATGGTCCTTCTAGTAGCTTGGGCAAATCGTTTTGGAGTTGTTTGGCAACCTCATTTTGAAGAATCGAATATTTTAAGGAAGTTGCAATGTAACTAGGTTTCCCTTGTTTATTCATGCATATTATATGCTACTACTGTAGGTGGCAATCTTTATTAGACTTAAGCATTCATTCATATATATGATTGCAGAGTCTTGGGTTTTGATATCAGCATTATATTGGATGAGGAGAATTAATAGATTGTTACAAATAAAAGTTTTGTATTCAGGTCTTGTAAAGATTTCTTGGTTGTAGATGCATCATATTCTCTTGGTTTTTTAATCTAAATGCATTAAAAGGCTAAAGAAAGCACAATATTTCATTGAGGATCTTGCATAGTAATTGTAGAAGTGTTGAAACAATCTTAGCAACCATTTCTATCAAGTAACTTCATAGTGAAATTCTATAAAAACAAGTCACAAGGTTGCACATAAGTGCAATTTGTGATCAGTTTTGAGCTAGGCTCATTACATGAATGACCTATTTGAAAAAAATTGGGCTACAGTTTATGTTGACATCTTTGAAGTATCATGTATGCCAATTGCATAGCTGTGAGAGTGATGATCCTATTTTGTTTATAGATTCACACATTTGACTTTCAAAATAAATCTCCACACATTCTTAATTTTTAAATTGAATATCTAATTGCTGTGGAAAGGAAAAAATGTTCACAGGATATAGAGCACTATTCATATAGGTGTACGTGAACTATTATCAATCATTAATTAGGGAAAGGAATCCAACATTAATATTGGCAACGAGTTTTGTGTTGGTCTATATTATGGGCATTCCCGTGCAACACAAATTTACATAAAAATATAGTTCAAACTAATCTGATCAAACGAAAACAAATACTAACTAATCTTATCTATCTCAAATGGTAGAGCAAGTCCTTATCCAAGCACATTTCACAATCTGCAAGGGAAGCATGCATTTGCAATCTATGGTTGGAAAATTCACCATGTTAGTTTAGAGTCCCAAGTTTGACTTCTCTATGGAAAATTTATCTATGAGCATTTCTTGGTACATATGCAATCTTCTCTTTTCTCGACATGATTGCATTACTGTTAACAATGCATTAAAGCCCACAAAGCATTCATATTAGTGAGAAAAATTAGGATCAGATCTGGGTCACTAATTCTAGATAGGTCCCTTATTTAGCCTAAATATTTGATTAAGTTTGACCTAAAACTTTAAACTTTCCTTGTCGTTGCCACTTCAGGCAAGTTTTCATATTAGAATTTGTATAGAATATTAAAGGGTGAGTAGCCTGTAAGTTTACCATAGGAAAATTAACATCAAATTTGAGATCGTCAATTTTGAGTCCAACAAGGGGAAAAAGTGTAGATCTAATGATTCTGCTTGGAATGCAGTTAATGTCAATTGTAAAATTCTATAGGCAAATTTGTAGATAGTTCAAAAAATTAGAGGAACATTTGACACTAATTAAACTTAAAAGGTGGTGCTCAGATCAAAATGGTAGCTATCTAAATTAGAATTATTGGCATGGAGGGCTATTTAGGCACAATAAATTTGTCAAAATCCAAACATGAAATCCTAATTATCATAAAAAAAAAAACACACACAAAATCCTAATACAAATAGCAGTACTTCATGAGAAAATGATCTTGTTCTTCATATTCTCCAACTAACCTTATTTAGCCCAAAAGATAAAATTGGTTACACTTGACCAAAGAGTTGAAACTTTCCCTGCCATTGCCACTCTAGGTAAGGTTGTGTATCAAACTCTAAATATTAAAAGGTGCTCATTAGTTTATGAATTTGCCTTGAAAAATTTGAGATTAGTTTTGAATCCAACAAAGCTCCGAAGTTTGAACTTTAAAAATCCTAGAATTTAACTAAAAATAAAAAAGTGAAATGACATCGATAAATCTTCATATTCCTCAATTATTGGGCTTGTGCTTTTTTAAGTTGTGCTAATTTTGTAAAAAATGACAACAATACGAACTTTACTATTTGTGATTCATAAAAAGTCAAACCCTCTATTCCATTAATTCAGAATGATGTATACAACAACCCATGACATAGGATATTGGCCTGTTTGTTTGCTGGAATAGGAATGGGAAATGTTTTCTCTGTTTGGTACCTCAAATCGAAATAGGGAATAGGCAAACATATTCCAATTTTGCCCCTAAAATGAACATATGTCAATTTCAAAAAATAGTTGTTATTGGAATGGGCCATTCCTATTCCCAATCTGATCTTTTTAGAAGTTAAAAAAAGAAAAAAGAAAAAAAAATGGCTAAATTTTCTTTTTTTAATTAATTTTTTTTTTTATTTTTTTGATTTTTTTAATTTTAATTTTTAATTTTTTTCAATTTCTTTTTAATTTTTTTTAAAAAAACATTTTTGTTAATTATATCTATTTTTAAAAATACAAAACTTCACCTTATTCCTATTTCATTTTTGTACAACCAAACAAGGGAGTAACATATTCCCAATCAAACACTAGATTAACCAAACAAGAATGGGATTGCTCTTTTCCATTTCCATTCCACATTTCTATTCCTATTCTAATTTTCCATTCTAATTTTCTATTCATATGCTGACAAACAAACGGGCGCTTAATGTCGCTGAAAACAGTGCTGAAAGAAGACAAATTATAAGATAAGACAAAATGAAAAAAATGGTTGAGCAATCCTATGGTTCCCAAGCCTTCTATCATCGTCTATGCCTCTTATTGATTTCTGACCATTGATTTACAAATTAGGGAATGCCTTCGGCATAAAAATAAACGGTCCAGACTCAGGGCTACAAACAAATTATAATGTATAGCCCTGCAAATCAGATATTCAGATGGCGAAGCTCTATCAGCAGCCTTCCATATAGGGAATGCCTTCGGCATAAAAATAAACGGTCCAGACTGAGGGCCACAAACAAATTATAATGTATAGCCCTGCAAATCAGATATTCAGATGGCGAAGCTCTATCAGCAGCCTTCGGCTACACTGCTCTTCCTATGCTCCCTTTCTTCTCTCGTTTGCTCATCACACACAGCAACCCACAGCTTTTCGATCCCTCCTTTATCTGACATAATATCATACGAAAATGACGCCTACCTTTAACGAGACGTAGTGCAGCTCACCAAGAATCAAGCATCAGGGAAGCTAACCAATAGCTTTGGTTGGGCGATTTACAACAAATCTATTCCGCTATGGGACAACTACTCCCGAAGTCTAGCGAACATCTCTACCTATTTTCAATTCGTTATCTAGAAAGTTAATAATAATTTGATGGGTTAAGGAGATGGACTTACATTCTTCATGGCTCCTGTTGAGTTGGAGCCACCAGAGGCCGCTTACGGCGGATGGTTCGACCTGTTTAACGCCACAACCTATAATGGAACTTCCTATCAGATGCTTGCGGTGGAATTTGACACTTTCCAGAATGAATGGGATCCTGATGACAACCATGTGGGAATTGACATCCGCAGTGTTATGTCCAAGGCAAATGTTTCACTGTGAAATTTCGATGAAAGCTATAGCCTTTGTGATAAGAGTCTCAAGAATGGAGAGTAGTGGCATACGTGGGTGGATTATGATGGAGGAGCAAAGAGGCTGCAAGTGTTTCTCTATTGTAACCCCAATGCCACTAGCATCTCTAACCCTAATATCCCAATCTTATCTTATGATATTGATCCCTGGAGGCTCTTCTAGAGAACATCAAGCTTGGTCTCTCGGCTGGTACTGGATACTCAATAGAGACACACACTGTGTGTGCGTGGAATGTTTCTTATTCATATTCCTGGGAAGTCTCGCCTGTGCCCTGTCCTGCAATTAACACTAGTTTCGATGAACAGAACCCATCAAAGCGCAAGAAGGAAAAGAACAATTCTGTTAAAGTTGTTTTAATAGCGGTTTTCTGTAGCGTTCTGGTTCTCTGTTTTTTCAAATTCTTTGTCTGGTGGTGGAAGTCGGGGCAAAATAGACGTCCTGCTGAGGAAGGTGAGGAGGAAGATGTGGAATTGGACGAATGGTTTTGTCAGGGTCCCCGAAAATTCTCCTACGCTGAGCTCAGTACTGCGATGAGAAACTTCAACAAAGATGGAAAGCTTGGTCAAGGAGGCTTTGGTGGAGTGTACAAAGGCATCCTGCCCGGCACGGCGGAGGCGATGGCCATGAAGAGAATATTCGAGGGTTCGAGACAAGGAAGGAAGGAGTACATTTCTGAGGTTACTTTAATCAGCAAGCTCAGACACCGTAACCTTGTGCAGCTCTTGGGATGGTGCCACCAAAAGGGCGAGGTGCTCCTAGTCTACGAATACCTGCCAAATGGGAGTCTAGATAAATACATTTTCTGGGAAAAGAGGATCAGCTTGTTGTTACTCTGGATTGGGACCGAAGATACAGTATCGCCTGTGACATTGCCTCTGTCCTTGTTTATCTCCACCAATATTGGGATTAGTGTGTTGTTCACAGGGACGTCAACGCGAGCAATGTAATTGTCATGCCCAAAAAGTAAGGCCAAAAATACACACAATTTTTTTTTTTTGACTAATTAAGATAATGGGGTCAACAAAAGTTCTTATGATTAACTAAGATTAAGCAAGACAACATGGTCGAAAAGTTTTAGGGGTTTTATTATAAAGAAACTAATCATGATCAATTGTTACAACCTTAAGGATGGTCTAATTAATTAGGCCCTTACTACTAAATGAATAACTTGATCATCTTTACATCGTTAATCCATTGCCCTAGGCTTAATGTCATGAATTAACTTCTTTCAACTTCATTCAGATTACCTTTTAAAATTTTAAACCAGAATCCAACTAACCTTTACTGTACATACCAAAGAGATAACAACATTAACGATTTTACTTTCTAATGTTCTAAAGTTTCAAATTTATTTCCTTCGTTCTCATATCGATCTAATTAATTAATTTAGTGTTCACTATTAAGGTTGATGACTATAATAAATTCAATGAATCTATATTCCAATCTAACTCTTCTTGCAATCTATAACACTAATTAATAACATTAAAATCATTCTAATTAAGATATTCAAATTTCCAAGTTAAAAAAAATAATTAATTTAATATTAACATCATTTCTAAACACAACATATTGCCTCCTAATGCCATCAAATTTCAAATCTAATTTATCGATTAATGCCATCCTTGATTTCTAAATTTAAATTAACTTTAAATTAAATTTTAATCTATCCTAATTTAATATTAAGCTAAAGATATATCAACTAAATTAAAATTCAATTTAAAATAATACTATCCTAACTAAACTTAAGATTGAAACAACTTAATCTAATCTTAAATAATATAAATAACTAGTAAACAAAAATAAACGAAAACAAATTCTAATAATATAATATTGACCTAACATCTAAGCAAAACTAACATACTAACTAAACAACTAACAATCTAATACCATGGGTCATAACATATTAAAAATACAAAAAAAAATACAAAACTATATTAACTACCCCACCCCTCCCTTAGAATATGACCTACCCCAGACCCCCATCCTATAGGGCCTGCCCACGCGCTGCCCAAGGCCTGCACGTGGCAGGTTCGTCCCCTATCCTTGCGTGGGGGACACATCACACAGGACCTACGGAGTATGGTGGGGTGTCGTATGGTGGCAGGGGGGAGTAAATCATGCGCTCCCCTATGAATTTTTTTTTTTAAAACAATTCAATATCCTCCCAAAAAAGGTCAGCGCACGCAGACCTATCCCCTCCCTCTGTCGTGCGTTGGATCTCGCGTGAAGCAGTGAGGAACGTTGGGATGGGGGTGAGTGAAAAGCGCAGGGGGTATAACTTTTATGTTAACCCCATTCATCACTTCCACAAGCCATCATGCCCACGTCATCGCAGGTTTAGAAGATGTGTGCGGGAAAGTGAAAAATAGGTTTGAAGCCCATAACAATTTAAAGAAAATTCTCATGCTCCTGTCAAGACTCAACCCCTATACTTGCTGATAGGTGGTTGGGATAATTTTTTCTTTTCAAATATTAAAACCTTTTTATATGATTCGACTTGCATATCAAGTCTTATAGAATTAAATGCCAAAAAGATTTCTTGTTGGGAAGTTGAATTTAAAAACATTATCATATATATATATTGAGGCTTTGTATTCAATTCGTATTAAAGTTATATTATTACAAGAATTAACAATGATTTTTAATTTGCAAGGCAAGGAGGAATATTTGATGGAATATTCTCTATGACATGAGGAATTTTAAGGCTTCTCCATACATTTTCCAAAGAGAGTTTTTAGACCTGGAGATGCACAATTTGAAAGCCAATTTTTTTTTCCCAAGTTCTAGCATGTTTTCTTGCTAAGTTCATGTTAATCCAACCATCTATAGGTAAGGTTGTATATTTTCTATAAAGTCATCCTAACAAGATGTGTGTTCTTTCTTCTTTATTTAAACTCAAAGAAATTCAAACCTCTTAATCAAATTGCTCTTGTTCTCAATGAATCTTATCAAGGAATTATGAACTTATATTCAGAAATTCAAAAAAAAGGTGATGAATAATTCTTATCCAATTTAATTACATAACTAATGTAATTCACAATGAAAGTGCTAGCTTGGTGATCACAATGTAGGATTGATATTACATGCTAATATTCAAATATTGAAACTTCAATACATCCATTTGCCTTTTATTATCATAATTGAAACTCAGAATTTCCCAACTCAAGACATTTACTATCATTCTAATTTCTCACATACGTATGCCAAAGTTTGGAAACACATGAGGGCATTGCAAGAAGAATTTCATAATCTTTCTCTTTCCTTTATTATTCTTCCTAGTTCAAGGCTCCATTGGGAAAGAACCAGTAAGAAAACCCGATGTCTTTGCCACTACATCAAAATCAATTACAACTTACAAAATATTACAAATCAATGAGATTTCTTCAAGGATTTCACAAGAGAACTTTTATCAAATGTCTACATTGCATCAAGGGTAAACATGGAAGAGACAAGAACCAACATGGAGATAACAACACAAGGAGATAAGCAAATTGAACATGCATTCCCACCCGGTTGCACAATAGGTCCAACAAGGGACCAATATAGGGGAAAGGTGGATTTTCTCAATAGGAGAAGTCAATCACCATACCTTCACTTAGCCCTTTCAAGGCTAAAACTTCGAGAACTTCCATTCTTTCACAAGGCCCTTTCGAGGCTATATCCACAAAGATTTTCATTCTTTTCCACATTCAATAATTCTCAATAACAACAAGGTATGGGATGACAAGTAGGGGCCCATACACCCTACCCTTTCTCCCTCCTCTCTCCATGATAGGAGACTCTACACTATTGAGGTCCAACTAATGCCCTTTCTCCAAGCATGGCCACTTCTTCCCTATCCAAGGGTGAGTGTTGCCAAAACATCCCCATGAAAATCTCTCAAAAAAAATCAACACACCAAGAAGGCATAGGAATAACATCAAAAGAAAACAAGATACAATCCCTCCCAAATCCACCCCCAACATAGAACAAGAAATGCAAAACTACATAATGTCTCCAACATGATTCAAGCAAGATTCAAAATATGAACACACATGAAGAACCATTCAGGGAGTGAAGAACTCCTACCTTCATAAAGAGTTATGGCAATGGTGGTTTGAGAAGAGCTTCCCTTTCTTCCTTCAATCTTCAAGACTTCCTTCAAAACTAGAGGATTGGGTGACAAAAAAACTAAAACTCCCCCCAAAAAATGCCTCTAAGTATGGTCCTTAACTCCACTAAGCTTCAAGTAACTCAAGATGGAGGTTTGGTTTCACTTACCCAAGTAAAGAACAACCCATTTTCGAAATCAGCCTATAATAGGGTTTTTGAGTGACCCTATGAGTCAACCTAGGAGGTTAAAGGGTTAGAAAGTACCCCCACCCATACCCTTACCCATAGGGGTACTTAAATTTAATGTTTCTAAGCCTTTAAAGGCTTATTAGGAACAATTAAAAGTTAGGAGAATAGTAAGATCAAATTACAACCTTTAAAGAATTACAATATAAGGTTAGCATAAAATTAACAAGTAGTTTAGCTCCGCTTTTCCGTTGAGTTGTCTCGGCTAATTTTCCTGCACACTCATTGCACACATCAGTAGGTCCAAAACCACATGCATAATTTGAATTACATATTAGAGAAATTATATAAATTAAAGTAGCCATTTCTCAATAAATAGTTGTTTATCTAATTCTACTCATATTTCTAACCTTTCGACTTGCATAACCAAATGTGTTAGTGTTGCATACATTGTCTTCATCATTATGCATATTTATAAGCATTAAATGATAAAATCAAATAACTGAAGTAAACATCACACATCGTAAAAATAGCTTAACAATGTTCAATGTATCCAATAATGTTCTGACATAACAAGCATGAGTATCAAAATAAAAATGTATCATCGGTGCTAGGATGGGTCGGGGCGAGGCCTCACATCCTCCCTCACTAGGCATGAACTTCCTCCTGGAGTTCATAAAAAAGATAAGGGTACTGTGCTCACATCTGCACTTCATCCTCCCAAGAAGCCATAACCTCATCGTAGCAATCCCACTGGACTCTAACCTGGTCCAGCACTCGACCTCAAAGTGCTAGGGTCTGTCGAGCAATAATACGGATGGGTTGTAGCGCTAACTAGCCATCCGAATTCACCTGCAAAGCATTCCAATCTATAATATGAGACTCATCATAAATGTATCATCTAAGTACAAAAATGTGAAACACATCATGGACGCATGATAGGCTAGGTGGTAGGGCTAAACGGTAGGCAACTGGTCCTATCCTCTCTAGGATCTCGAACGGTCCAACGAAATGGGGTGCCAACTTAGAGCACTTTTCAAATCGAATCGGACTCTTATGTGGCCACACCCTTAAGAAAACTCTATCACCAACCTGATATTCCCAATCTATCCTCTTCACATCTGCATACTTCTTCTGTCGATCCTGTGCCTATCTCAGGTGCTGTCTAATTAGAGTCACCTACTGCTCCATCTCCTTAACCAACTGAGGGCCGATAGATACTCAGTCCTTGATCCTATCCCAACTCAATGGTCTTCCATACAAGGCCTCATAAGGTGGCATACCTATGGAAGAATGGTGCCCATTGTTATAAGCAAACTCGACAAGATGTAGGTAATCCTCCCACTTGACCTGGTGGTCCATCACGTACATATGCAACATGTCCTCCAAAACCTGATTCACTCACTCGGTCTACCCATCGGTCTGAGGATAGTACGCTATACTAAAATTGAGCTTAGTGCCCAATGCCAACTGCAACTCTCTCCAAAAAGATGAGGTGAACAAAGAGTCCCTGTCGGAGATGATCTTACGAGGAATGCCATGAAGTCTAACAATATCCTGAAGAAATACCTACGCTATGTTCCGTGTTGTATATGTAGTACACATGAGAGAGAAGTGGGAAACCTTGGTCAATAAGTCAACTGTCACCAAAATGGCATCATGGCGATGAGACGACAAGGGAAGACCAACAATAAAGTCCATAGATATAACATCCCACTTCCACTCAGCGATCTCGTGAGGTTGAAGGAGCGCACCAGGATGCCGATGCTCTGCCTTCACCCTCTAACACTTAAGGAATCTTGCAACTATGTAAGCAATCTGCACTCTCATGCCTAGTGAATGATATAACTGCCTCAAATCTGCATGTAACTTCTTAACACCGGGGTGCCCTGCATAAGGTGCTCTGTGAGCGTCAAGTATAATGAACTCACGCAATCCCCCAGTGAGGGGTACATACATACATCCTCTATGGTGCAAGAGTCCATCAGACTCCAAGGAATACTCTGAATACTTCCCTTCTAAGGGTCTCTGAGAACGCACCACCTGACTAACCTCTGTATAAAACTCATCTGTTGGCAAGTGCTGAAGAATCCTCTCCCTCAAATCAGTACAAGTAGTCATAGATGATAACTCATGGTGCCTTCTACTTAAGGCATCTACAACTACATTCTCTTTCCCCTTGATGTAATGAACATCAAAATCATACTCACAAAGGAACTCCATCCACCTTCTCTGCCTAGCATTAAGGTTCAGCTGTGTGAATATGTACTGTAAGCTCTGGTGGTCGGAATGAAGCTGAAATATATGACCCAGTAGAAAGTGTCGCCACCTCACTAAGGCATGAACTACTGCCGCAAGCTCTAGGTCATGAGTAGGGTAGTTGAGTTCATGATTCTTCAACTTCCTAGACTCAAAAGAAATGGGTCGGCAATCCTGCATAAGGACTGCCCCTATACCATCCAAAGATGCATCAGTGCACACCACGAAGTCCGCAGATGGGTCTAGTACTGCAAGAATCGGTGCACTCGTGAGGGATCTCTTGAGCTCTTGAAAAGCTCTATCACACTTCTCTATCCACTCATACTTCTTTCCCTTCCTTTGAAGAGATGTGATGGGATGTGCCAATCTGGAGAATCCTGCAATGAAGTGTTGATAATACCCTCCTAGACCCATAAAGCTCCTCACCTCAGTGACACTGGTGGGTGCCAGCCAATCAATGATGGCCCTAATCTTTGATGGGTCCATTGAGACACCATCAACTAATATGACATGACCCAAATAACATATCTTAGGTCTAAAGAATGCACACTTCGACAAGCTGCCAAAAAACTGGTTCTCCCTCAATTTCTGCAATACCTGTCTCAAGTGCTCTTCGTGCTCCTTCTCGTGACGTGAATAAATCAAGATGTCATCCAAGAAAACAACCACAAACTTATCCAAAAGGGTATGAAATACTCCATTCATGAGGCTCATGAATATAGCTGGAGCATTTGTGAGGCCAAATGGTACCACAGTGAACTTGTAGTGACCATACCTAGTACGAAATGCAGTCTTAGGGATATCACTATCCACAATCCTCAACTGATGATAGCCTGACTTGAGATCAATCTTTGAAAATACTCGAGCACCCTGCAACTGATCAAAGAGGTCATCAATTCTAGGAAGAGGGTATCGGTTCTTGATGGTTACTTTGTTCAATTGTCGATAATCAATAAACAACCTAAGTGACCCATACTTCTTCTTAACGAAGATCACTGGTGCACCCCAAGGTGACACACTAGGTCGAATATGCCCCTTCTCTAAGAGTTCCTCCAACTGAATCTTAAGTTCACTAAGCTCATGAGTCATCATCTTGTACGGTGCTCTCGACATTGGCTCTACTCCTGGCACAAGGTCAATATGGAAATCCACTGCTCTAGGTGGAGGCCTACCAGGGAGCTCTGAAGGAAATACATCTGCAAACTCCTACAAAATAGGAAAATCATCAAGGGATGGCTCCCCCTTAGGATCTTCCTCCCTATCGCTAATGGTGATAGCGAACAACTGACGTCCCTTCTGCATGCACCATCTAAGCTGCATAGCGGAAATCATACGAAGGGATATGGGTCTCTTAACCCAAAGGATCACTCTAGAGATACCATACTCATCCACACATTCCACTCTCTTTTGTCGATAGTCCATCTTGGCACTATGGGCATACAACCAATCCATGCCAAGAACAACATCATAAGAACCTAGAGGGGTAATACATAGATCAGACATCATGGACAT
Source organism: Cupressus sempervirens (assembly GCA_028749045.1). Lineage (NCBI taxonomy): Eukaryota > Viridiplantae > Streptophyta > Pinopsida > Cupressales > Cupressaceae > Cupressus > Cupressus sempervirens. Next base: position 922,198,226 of record CM053787.1, on the reverse strand, counting down.
GTCTTCAATCTGAATCAGGCAACTATGCAGCATGGAACTGACTGACACTCTAGCTCCTGAGGCTAACTCTACCTCCTAGCTGACATCTTGACTAACTGCCACTAGCCCGCAATGCTCCACGATGAAGGGAGATATAAAAGAATCAGTAGCTCCAAAATCAAATAAAATAGTAACCAAGCTACCTCGTATACTACCTGTAGCCTCAATAACCATGGCCTGATGCTCAGCCTGGCGGTTATCAACCGCTGCAAAAACTCTGTGGGATCTGCCCACATTGCCAACTGTTGTCTCTGAAAATGCCCCTCTCTGACCACTAGAGGACTGTCCCTGAGAACACTCTCTAGCAATATGCCCCATACCACCACAAGTGTAACATGGTCCTCATGTATAGGATCGGGTACCTTGTGATCCAGACTATTGTGGGCCTCTTGACCTGCTAAATCCACTGAATCCACCCTTAGAAGACTGTTGAGTCTTTGCTGGCTGTGACTGTGGGGCCTGCACTTTCTGATTAAGCCTTGGACCCTATGAATGCCACTGCTTGGGCTTGGAGCCCTGATAACCCTGTTAGGGTTTCTACTGCTGCTGCTACTGGGGTTTCTACTGCTGAGGCTATTGGCCCTTAGAGGACCTTGTTGTGTAGTTCTGATTCCCTTTCGAAGGGGGTTTCTGCTCGGTCGAGTTTTGCTTCTGAGACTGATCCCGTCACTCCTGTCTACCTCGAGTGTCCTCTGCCACTAGTGCCATCTCAACAATCTGTCTGAAAGTGGTAGGAAAGGCCATGCGAACTGGACCCTGAAGTGAGAAGTTCAAGCCCATGATAAAATGATGTACTCGCAGTTTCTTATCCTTCATGTACTTGACATAAGGAAGGAGCTCAAGAAACCTACTCTCATACTGAGCCACGGTGAGACCCCTCTAATGTAGTGAATGAAATTCCTCTATCTGCTTCTGCCTAAAATGCTCAGACAGATACCTCTCCCTGAACCTCTTCAGGAATGACTCCCAGGTGAGGGTATCCATGCTCACTCCTCTAATGGTCTCCTCCTGATGCCACCAATTGGAGGCATCTCCTCTCAACTGATGAACTGCTAGTCATGCCTTTAGATTACTCCCATATAGACGTAATCCAAAGCACTGTTGTAGGCTCTGTAACCATGCCTTTGCTACTGTCCCCTTAGTGGAATCAGTAAATAAAGGTGGCCCCAGTCAAATTAATTCCTTGATATCATCTCCTACATGTCTAGGAGGTCTGTCAAGTGGGGGTCCTCTCTAGTGTATTGACTCTTCCTCATGCTCACCTTGTCCCTCTAACTATCTCGGCGGGGGACTCCTAGTCCTCTCTCTGAATCTGGGTCCGCCTCCTCTGGGTCCCTCTGCTTCCACAACTGGAATCTGCTGACCTGGCTGAACTATAGGTCCTACTCTCTACTAAACTACACTGATCAAAGTCTGAAGTGCATCTATAATGTCCTGGTTCGGGTTCGGTGGTGGTGGAGGTGGAGGTCCATCCTCTTGTCCTGCTCTACCACCTCTCGCCCTACGACCTCTACCTCGTCGGTTGCTCCGTGTAATAGGAGGCATCCTACACAATTAAAGTTTTTAGTTAAGTTTAGAAGCATAATGGTTTTAGGTTCCTAGTGTTGAAACACGGGCTCTGATACCAAAATGTCATGCCCAAAAAGTAAGGACAAAAACACACACATAATTTTTTTTTTTTTGACTAATTAAGATAATGGGGTCGACAAAAGTTCTTATGATTAACTAAGATTAAGCAAGACAACATGGTCAAAAAGTTTTAGGGGTTTTACTATAAAGAAACTAATTGTGATCAATTGTTACAACCTTAAGGATGGTCTAATTAACTAGGCGCTTACTACTAAATGAATAACTTGATCGTCATTACATCTTTAATCCATTGCCCTAGGCTTAATGTCATGAATTAACTTCTTTCAACTTCATTCAAATTACCTTTTAAAATTTTAAACCAGAATCCAACTAACCTTTACTGTACATACCAAAGAGGTAACAACATTAACGATTTTACTTTCTAATGTTCTAAATTTTCAAATTTATTTCCTTCGTTCTCATATCGATCTAATTAATTAATTTAATGTTCACTATTAAGGTTGATGACTATAATAAATTCAATGAATCTATATTCCAATCTAACTCTTCTTGCAATCTATAACACTAATTAATAACATTAAAATCATTCTAATTAAGATATTCAAATTTCCAAGTTAAAAAAAATAATTAATTTAATATTAACATCATTTCTAAACACAACACATTGCCTCCTAATGCCATCAAATTTCAAATCTAATTTATTGATTAATGCCATCCTTGATTTCTAAATGTAAATTAACTTTAAATTAAATTTTAATCTATCCTAATTTAATATTAAGCTAAAGATATATCAACTCAATTAAAATTCAATTTAAAATAATATTATCCTAACTAAACTTAAGATTGAAACAACTTAATCTAATCTTAAATAATATAAATAACTAGTAAGCAAAAATAAACTAAAACAAATACTAATAATATAATATTGACCTAACATCTAAGCAAAACTAACATACTAACTAAACAACTAACAATCTAATACCATGGGTCATAACATATTAAAAATAACAAAAAACCAATACAAAACTATATTAACTACCCCACCCCCCCTTAGACTATGACCTACCCAAGACCCCCATCCTATAGGGCCTGCCCACACACTACCCAAGGCCTGCATGTGGCAGGTCCGTCCCCTGTCCTTGCGTGTGGGACACATCACGCAGGACTGGCAAAGTATGGTGGGGTACCGTATGGTGGTAGGGGGGAGTAAATCATGCGCTCCCCTATGAAATTTCTTTTTTAAACAATTCAATTGCCTCCCAAAAAAGGTTAGCACCCACAGACCTATCCCCTCCCTCTGCTGCATGTTGGATCTCATGTGAAGCAGTGAGGAACATTGGGATGGGGGTGGGTGAAAAGCGCAGGGGGTATAACTTTTATGTTAACCCCATTCAACACTCCCACAAGCCATCATGCCCACGTCATCGTAGGTTTAGAAGATGCATGGGGGAAAGTGAAAAATAGGTCTGACGCCCATAAGAATTTAAAGAAAATTCTCATGCTCCTGTCAAGACTTGACCCCTGTACTTGCTGACAGGTGGTTGGGATAATTTTTTCTTTTCAAATATTAAAACCTTTTTATATGATTCGACTTGCATATCAAGTCTTATAGAATTAAATGCCAAAAAGATTTCTTGTTGGGAAGTTGAATTTAAAAACATTATCATATATATATTTTGAGGCTTTGTATTCAATTCATATTAAAGTTATATTATTACAAAAATTAACAATGATTTTTAATTTGCAAGGCAAGGAGGAATATTTGATGGAATATTCTCTGTGACATGAGGAATTTTAAGGCTTCTCCATACATTTTCCAAAGAGGGTTTTTAGACCTGGAGATGCACAATTTGAAAGCCAATTTTTTTTGCCAAGTTCTAGCATGCTTTCTTGCTAAGTTCATGTTAATCCAAGCATCTATAGGCAGGGTTGTATGTTTTCTATATAGTCATCCTAACAAGATGTGTGTTCTTTCTTCTTTATTTAAACTCAAAGAAATTCAAACCTCTCAATCAAATTGCTCTTGTTCTCAATGAATCTTATTAAGGAATTATGAACTTATATTCAGAAATTCAAAAAAAAGGTGATGAATAATTCTTATCCAATTTAATTACATCACTAATGTAATTCACAATGAAAGTGCTAGCTTGGTGATCACAATGTAGGATTGATATTACATGCTAATATTCAAATATTGAAACTTCAATACATCCATTTGCCTTTCATTATCATAATTGAAACTCAGAATTCTCCAACTCAAGACATTTACTATCATTCTAATTTCTCACATACGTATGCCAAAGTTTGGAAACACATGATGGCATTGCAAGAAGAATTTCATAATCTTTTTCTTTCCTTTATTATTCTTCCTAGTTCAAGGCTCCATCAAGAAAGAACCAGTAAGAAAACCCGATGTCTTTGCCACTACATCAAAATCAATTACAACTTACAAAATATTACAATTCAATGAGATTTCTTCAAGGATTCCACAAGAAAACTTTTATCAAATTTCTACATTGCATCAAGGGTAAACATGGAAGAGACAAGAACCAACATCGAGATAACAACACAAGGAGATAAGAAAATTGAACATGCATTCCCACCCGGTTGCACAATAGGTCCAACAATGGACCAATATAGGGGAATGGTGGATTTTCTCAATAGGAGAAGTCAATCACCATACCTTCACTTAGCCCTTTTGAGGCTAAAACTTCAAGAACTTCCATTCTTTCACAAGGCCCTTTCGAGGCTATATCCACAAGGATTTTCATTCTTTTCCACATTCAAGAATTCTCAATAACAACAAGGTATGGGATGACAAGTAGGGGCCCATACACCCTACCCTTTCTCCGTCCTCTCTCCATGAGAGGAGACTCTACACTATTGAGGTCCAACTAATGCCCTTTCTCCAAGCATGGCCACTTCTTCCCTATCCAAGGGTGAGTGTTGCCAAAACATCCCCATGAAAATCTCTCAAAAACAATCAACACACCAAGAAGGCATATGAATAACATTAAAATAAAATAAGATACAATCCCTCCCAAATCCACCCCCAACACACAACAAGAAATGCAAAACTACATAATGTCTCCAACATGATTCAAGCAAGATTAAAAATATGAACACATATGAAGAAGCATTCATGGAGTGAAGAACTCCTACCTTCATAAAGAGTTATGGCAATGGTGGTTTGAGAAGAGCTTCCCTTTCTTCCTTCAATCTTCAAGACTTCCTCCAAAACTAGAGGATTGGGTGACAAAAAAAATAAAACTCCCCCCAAAAATGCCTCTAAGTATGGTCCTTAACTCCACTAAGCTTCAAGTAACTCAAGATGGAGGTTTGGCTTCACTAACCCAAGTAAAGAGCAACCCATTTTCGAAATCAGCCTATAATAGAGTTTTTGAGTGACCCTATGAGTCAACCTAGGAGGCTAAAGGGTTGGAAAGTACCCCCACCCATACCCTTACCCATAGGGGTACTTGAATTTAATGTTTCTAAGCCTTTAAAGGCTTATTAGGAACAATTAAAAGTTAGGAGAATAGTAAGATCAAATTACAACCTTTAAAGAATTACAATATAAGGTTAGCACAAAATTAACAAGTAGTTTAGCTCCGCTTTTCCGTTGAGTTGTCTCGGCTAATTTTCCTATACACTCATTGCACACATCAGTAGGTCCAAAACCATATGCATAATTTCAATTACATATTAGAGGAATTATATAAATTAAAGCATCCATTGCTCAATAAATAGTTGTTTATCTAATTCTACTCATATTTCTAACCATTCGACTTGCATAACCAAATGTGTTAGTGTTGGATACATTTTCTTCATCATTATGCATGTTTATAAGCATTAAATGACAAAATCAAATAACTGAAGTAAACACCACACATCATAAAAATAGCTTAACAATGTTTAATGTATCCAATAATGTTCTGACATAACAAGCATGAGTATCAAAATAACAATGTATCATCGGTGCTAGGATGGGTCGGGGCGAGGCCTCACAGTAATGCTAGATTTTGATTTCAACGCCAAGCTGGGGGATTTTGGATTTGCAAGAGTAGGGGAGTGTGATCAGGCAGCCTCCGATACGACTGTGGTGGCAAGGAAGCTTGGTTATTTAGCTCCCAAATGCTCTGTAACAGGGAAAGCTAGTCCAGAGACAGACGTGTACATTTTTAGGGCAGTTATGTTGGAAATTGCTTGCAAAATGCAGCCTGTTGACCTTACACTTGTACAACATAATTGCAGATTGATGGAATGAGTTTGGGATTTGTATGGATGGGGAAAGCTTTCAGATGTTGCGGATGGAAAACTTGGAGGAGACTTTAATAGGAAAGAAGTAGAGCTGCTAATGTTGGTAGGGTTGTTGTGTTCCCATGCAAACCCGAGATCAAGGTTGAGAATGAGAGAGGTGTTGAAGATATTGACAAGGTAAGCAGAATTTCCATGTGTTTCAATGTATTTTCCAGTTGTTGTATATAGTTAGCATGTTAATCGTCATGGTGGAAAATCAGCGTCATCATCGTCGGGAGCAGTTAGCCCCGACGTTGTGAGTGAAATGTCGACGTCGTTATTGAATGCTTTTTTTTGTCATCGTTTATAGCTTCAAGTGGCCCAATCAAAATCTCCAACGCTCGATTGTCAAATACAGAGCTTCACTAGGGTAAACTCTTTAAACTTATTAGTGAAAATAACATTTTCTCCAGTTTTCTGATGAATTTGTAGGGTTTGTTGTAAATCAAATAAAATTAAAAATATCTAAGAGAGAGTTTCAGGTCGACAAGGAATTGATATAGCAAGTGTGGTTGTTTCATTGGTTAGATTTTTTGTCGGTAAAAATGATGTAGGAGCATGCTTGGTTTAAAAGCAATCTTGCACCACCCAAAAATATTTTTCTTTTAGTCTTTTCTGTTTTTGTAAAGACTAGCACACAGAGGGGTTGTTATTTCTGGGAACTTGCTATTTTTAGTTAGTTTGTCATATGATCTCAGAATGTTCTCATTTTCTACATGAAGGTTTATTTTAGAGTTATAAGCCTTTCATAAAAATCTCATTGCTCTAGCATAAGTATCAGAGAAGTTATTGCAGATTTTTAGTGGAAAAAATTGCAAAAAAATCTTCAGACTCACCGTTGGAAGCATTAGAGTGCCCATATGAGGTTTGAAAACTCTAGAGAAAGGCGTCTTCATTATTTGGAGCCTATAGATCATGAGTTGGAATTTCTAAAAATTTATTATAATAGCCAATTGAAGTAATGGTTCGAGAGTTATGGCTTTTCACAGTTGAGCTACCAAAAATTTCTAAAATAATTTGTCAAAGATGTATTTAGCTAACTCTATATGTATTGTTAGGGTCTATCGGCCCTAGGTATTAAGTTTGAGCATCTAGAACTTCCTGGGCAAAATAAAATTGCCTATTTAAGAAAGACTTGAACATTGTCTAGAACAACTTTGGGTGTAGTTTGTAGCTTAGTCTTGCAAATTACTATAATGGAGGCACCCATGTGGGTTAGCATAATGTATTTGTGAATTCTATTTCTTTTGTAGTGATAATAAGAACTCCATATTGTGTTCTTTCATTTGTAGTTATTTTTTTTCTTTTGTTATGGTTTATGGTATTAGGGGGAGCACCCTTCATTAGAAAATATCTTTTTAATGTTTGTGAAATGATATTTATTGATAAGTAGGAGATATTTTCTAAGTGAGTCAAAATGTGATATTGCTACTAGATTTAACTCTAGTTTTTTGGTCAAATTTATTGACTCAAGTTTCATGAGTAGTCATTCACACAAACTCATCTCTTATGAGAATGAATGGAATGCATGAAAGAATTATTGTGTTTAGTATTATTATGTGTTTAGCATACATAGAATAATTTAAATGGACGTGTATCACTAAGAGAAATACTTTGGTAGACAATTTATGTGTTGTATGTCACATATAATTGTATTTAATAAATTATGGGAAAAATAATTCTATAAAGTGAAAATTTAGTAGCCAATATTAAATGTGAGATCAATAATTTGCAATCCTAATGTTTTAGTTATGAGGTTTAATCTGATATCACACAATGGTTTTGCGTAAGTTCAAATAGTTCTATAAAAGAAATTGCAAGGGTAGTTGTCTAGAGTTGGCTAGTTGACTAATTAGAGTAAAGGGTTGAATTCATCTCTTGTTTAATATTTATGACAGTCTAAAGCACTACATTTGATGTTTGATGTGATGGATTGTTTGTAGATAGGCTATGATTTAGAGGTGCTCATGGATGTATTCTAATGTCATATTTCAAAAAAAAACATACATCAAAAACAATTTTGGAAGTTGGTTTATTCCTTCATGGTGGTTTTCCTAAGGTATATCTTGGATCATATTTAATGAATATATTTTTTATTATCTTTCATAAGAATTTTGAGTGATTATTTGCATAGATTTCTCTAGATTATGTAAACATTATCAATTTCTAACTACATTTTAAAAAATATTTTTAAAAAATATATATAAAATAATTTTATAGACTATGTACAATATATATTAAATTTTTATACTTTTTTTTTCTTTTTAGAATTTATTTTTAATTATTCTTATAATCTATTCTATGATATAAAAAAAAACTTTTTGGGGGGAATAATGTTTAATATTTAATGTGATTTTGTGTCAAATAGATTTCTCACATTATAAATTCTAACAATATTGAATTTTTTTGAGTAGTTTCAATAGAAATGGACTCTTAGATTAGATATTTTCAACCTAAAAAACTCTAAGAATAGTAATTATGGAGGATTGGCAGTGACAAAGTGGTTTAGCATCACAATGGAAAAGACAAGCCATTAGAGATAAGCAAGCTTGATTAAGATTAATTAAGTATTATTCTTTGAACTAAAATTTAAGGGAAGGATTGATAATTACATAATCAAATTATCAAGTAAGTGAAAGAAATAGTTATTTGATATTGATGTTGCTAATGTGTTCAAATCTAAAATCAAGTGATATTAATTTTTAAAATTATTTTCTTGGATAGTGTTTCTTCATTCATTGGGAAACAAATGGGCAACATCATATAATATGTTTTTTAAATTGATTTCTTTGGTTGAAAGAAAACTCTTGTTAACCACTAAATTGTTTCCAAAAGAATATATGAGAACATAATTGAATTAAATCTTGATATTTATACAAATCTTTAGAACCATTTTATAAGTTAATTTTAAATTAAGACTCTCAACTCTAGAAAGAAATAACAAAGAGTGAACTACCAATAAAGCTTATGCAAATATTATAAGGGATGACATTTTTCAATATTTTTATAGAAAAATAAAAGTATCCTATCATGAAGGAATAAGTAGAAGGTATTTATCGAAATAATGGAAAAGGATTTTAAATATCAAGTTGGAATGAAACTAATTATTTTGCAATCATTTTAGAGGTGAGAGCTACATAGAGAGATTTATTGTTGAAAAATTATAAGATCCCACGAAATAATATAAGTCTAAAGTGCAACAAGGATATAACTATAGAAGGAATGATTGGGAAAGAGATAAAATGTAATGATATAATTGCATGTTTGGCTATGGTAGTTATTTCCAAGAAGTCTAGTAATTAGTTTCTTTAAGTCAATGATTGCATATCTATCCACATGGTCTTCATAGTTCTCATATAAGGAAACAACGACAAGGAAAATAAGGAGTCATGTAATAGAAAACAACATTAACTTTATAATATTAACATACATAGTTTGCTAGTAGAATTAGCAACACAAAGTGTGTCTCACATAAACAACCAATGTTAATTAATGCTGGGAAATGACCCATAGTTAATTTTTTTTCTCTTTGTTCCCAAAATATAATCTCATTTCTAAAATTTTACAAATATCTAATAAAAATAAGAACAATTGTAGAATGACTATAGAATATGCAACTGACTTCTATACCCAAGTGTAAGAAACTCAAACTAGCATCCAACAATTTAGATAACCTACAAGCAAGGGACCACCTAAGACAAATAATACAAAACTTTTAAAAATAATTCTATTTGCAAGGAGAAAAAAATGCTTGAATAGAGATTTTTTTTATTTAAATTATCTTTTCTCAAGAGCAATAACATTTGCATCTCTAAATAAAAATTTGATTAGTTCACATATTCCATTAGATCTTTTGTTCAAAATATGTACAACATTTATTTGTCTATTAATTATAAATAAATAAAAATACTTTCAATTGCTAGAACATTCATTCTCTCATTTGATTACATAATAGAGGACTTGTAGAATTCTAAACTTTCTTAAAAAATTATTACACTAACATAATAATATTATTCCTCAGTTATCATATTGTTATTATTTCATAATTATTCTAATCAATATTTAACTTTTACATTTTATTGAGGGTATAAATTACACATTCTAGTAGCTTTGAACCCAATGGTTAGATGATGCATGTAAAAATTGGACAAGTATGTCAAATATTGTTGAAAGTTGACTATATTAAAGTTCATAGTCAATTTTTTTAATTTATTTTTTGATGTATATTGTTATCAAATAGGTCACAATTATGATATACTTTTAAAATTTATACTTTTGTTGTTTAAAATGTAATTTATCACTTTCAGATATGTAATTTATAATTTTTAATTATACATATATATATATATATATATATATATATATACACATATGTATATACATATGTACATATGTATGTATACATATATACATGTATATATGTATATATATACATATATGTACATATGTATATGTGTGTGTGTATATATGTGTGTGTATATATATATATATGTATGTATATATATACATATGTATGTATATATGTATATATATATATACATATACATATATACATATATGTATATATGTATATATATATGTATATATATATATACATATATACATACATATGTATATATATACACATATATGTATATATGTATATATATATACATATATATATACATATGTATGTATATATATATGTATATACATACATATGTATATGTATATGTATATGTATATGTATATGTATATATATATATATATATATATATATATATATATATATATATGTATATATATATATATATATATATATATATATATATACACACACACATATACATACATATGTATATAATTAAAAATGATAAATTATGAAACTGAAAGTGATAAATTGCATTTTAAACAATAAAAATATAAATTTAAAAAGTTTTTTAGAAATTTATTTCTTCTTAATATTTCAAATTTCAAAGTGAAAACATTTATATTAAAAATTGACATAATTTAAATTATAAATTAAGATAAATTAAATTATTTGCTAAATTTATTTATGGATAAGATTTGTTTGGGAGATCATTTTTAATAGATAAGTAAACTATAGTAATATAAATTTGTTTTGATAGTCTAGATTATTTATTAATCTATTATAAAGATTGTTTTAATATCATACATTTATTTCATCACTTTGCCTAAAAATTAGCATAATCAATCTTTGTATCTTTTAAGTAGTATAAGATTTGTCAATGGTAGTCTAGACACACATTTTCAAAATGATTATTCTTATGCTTTCATAAAGTGTGAGTTATTCCTTCCAAACTAGTGTTTAGACTAAGTGTTAAATTTCAATTTGTGTCCATCAAGATCATTACCCATTTATTTCATTTGCTTTAACATCATTTGTTCTAAATCATGTATTTTAATATGAATTTAGAAACTTGCTATTATTAATAACTATTATATTATTATATAATATATATTATTTTTCACATATTACTAATTTATAATATTAGTATATGTAATGTTTCTATCTTGTTTGTATTTATGTTAATTTAATTTCTAAACTAAAATATACAAATCTAAAATTTGTCTAGTTTCAATTTTTGTGCATATATTATTAATTTATAATTATTTTCTAATTCTATTTGTCTATTTGGAAGAAAAAATAAAAATGATTTACTATGTTTTATTACTTTATACATTTTTAAATCTAAAAATACATAATATTGATTATTTTAAAAGAAAAATGACAATCAAAATATATCATTGAAAGGTATCAAAATGACCAAACCCTCATTTAAAAATCATATGATAAGTGGGGGTGGTCGTTAAATTCAAGGCCTGGTTACAAATATGCTCTATTCTTTCAATTAGAGTTAATAACATTTTAAAAAGAATCTTATCATTCTTAAACTTGCATTCTCCATTTATCTAATTTTTTAACATATAGTTTTCAATCGGCTTCACCTTGCATCGATGTTTGATGCAAGCGCTAGTTTTAAGACATGCCCAAGAGAAAAGAACAAAAACGAACAAACGTCCACATGGGAAAACAGAGAAATGACGGTGCCAATCATCTTGATACCGGTAAACTAAGGAGGTCTCCATAACTTGTGGTTGAGCGCGAACCTATTCCAACCCTCGCGTGAACTTCTAAACCAGTCGAAGAAAAAGGAAATGATGCATGCATAGCCGAGCTGGATGATACAGATGTACTTGTATACTCGACGAGGTATATATTCCTTGTCAACATATGGCGAGGAATGAAGGCTATGAGGGATGAAGTAGGTATAATTTAGAGGTGTATGATAATTTTTCACGTCGAATGGTCAAAATTTGCAACGACCAGAGATATATGGCGATACCAAAGTCGTGCCACTTTCATGGTACAGTGAATTTTCTGCCACATTTTGTCGTGTTCATGATTTTAAAAGCGTATAGCACGGTGTTGTTCACTAATTTTCCATGTTGAATAGTCTCAATTTTGCAACTATTCCAGAAATGTAGTCGACATGAAAGTCGCGGAAATTTCATGGTACATTAGTCCGCTGGCACATTTTATCTTGTCGCCGTCATGATTAATAAAATTTGGCATGGTCATATTTAAAAGCGATAAGTGCCCCAGTTTTTCATGGTGTCTAGAAATTTCCAAGCTTGCGGGCCTAATTGTTTAGGTCATTTATATTATGTCGCTGTTGGCCGTATTTCATAGCAATAAGTGCCCCAGTTTTTCATGGTGTATAGAAATTTCCAAGCTTGTGGGCCTAATTGTTTACGGTCATTTATATTATGCTCCTTTCTTCCAAAAAGTCATGATAACAACAGTATCCATTGACGGGCAATGAAATGTCAACATCAGTCAAAACAACATGTCGTATACTGTCGAGCTCGTAACTCATTACAGACCACCACCAAAGCAAACAACTTACTAGAGGATATAATTTGCATTCTATTTTGGATAGTGTTGTCCTAATTGAGTTCTTCAACTTTGTACTCTTGAATACATGTAGCATGTACTACATCAAGACATGTTTATTAGTTCCTGCTCTAAGGCAGGAAACTAAAGTTTTCATTTGCCTTCTTTCATATTAATTCATACATCAAGATTTCATTTGCCTTCTTTCATATTAATTCATACCTCAGGATTTCCCCAACATCCATTTATCCTATAGTTTGTGCAAAGTTTTTTATTAAATTAAAATTAATATTTTTACTTTCGTTTTTTCTATTGGTTGTGCTATTTTTTGTGGGCAATCTTTTTCTTTGTTTTGTTAGAAAATTAAGAAAAATTATAATAGATGTCTGTATTTCAACAGGACATTTGTGTAATAGCTCCACACTTGGCATTTTTTAAAGACTTCATGTGTATTGTCCACGTTTCCACATTTTTCATACATGCATATCAGAGCAATGCATGTTGGAGGAGTGATGTCTCATGTTAAAATATAAACAACAACGAATTCTTTTAGCCTACCCATGCATAAAAGTATACGGTTCTTTCAGCCTGTGGATGCATAAAAATATACGGTTGATTCCATGACAATTGGACAGCTTTCGTTCATTCTCACCTTTCATAGAAAATTTCCACAAGATTTGTTACTGCCCTCAACATATTTATATTTCTGTCTCTTTTTGCCCCAAAGATGGATTGAGTTCCTTGCACTATTATTTTATCAAGCATGCGATCTGATTACTTGATTCGTCATTATTTTAAATTTGTTCAAAGATAAATGTATTCGTGCTAAAAACATTATTTATGACACACAAATCTATTATGCCTAAGTCGTTATTTTGATGTATTTGAAATTTTATGAAGCCTAAATTTTGTATTTGCTTGTGATTGTATTCTTTTATCATTTTGATGTTCTTTTCCTTTCAGGGGTGTACTATTTCCTTCACAAGAGTTTTATTTTGTTCTATGAATAATGTCTCAAATGTGACTTCACATAAGTTTTCTTCTTTATGTATTTGTTTCCTTTGTGTTAATGTTGATAATTCATCTCTCCATAGTAGACTCAATTGCGATAATTACTCTACTAGTAAATATCATGCCTAATGTACACTGTACATTTCTCCCTTTCCATACTGTATTTTCATTGGAGCTTTTTGCAACTGAATGAACATGAGATTTTTGTTTACATTCTTATTTCCAGAGCATAATGTTTGTTCTTGGCCTTACCCTATTGGCACCCTTTCACACATTTATGAATGCATATTGTCCATAAATATCTATTTAGTTTTGGGAGCTATCTTGACGCTCTACTTTTTTTTTCCCTGTGTTTTTTCAGAGTATTGTTTGATTCTCATAAGAACAATAGTTAGGTTTTACATCATCACATAACCTAGCCTCAATCATTTATAATAGTTTAATCTAGTGGATCTAATTTCATGAATTAATAAATTCTAGATAGAACAAATTGTTTCCATGTAAATGTTTAATTTTTCAAAAAATGGTGAACCATTAAACCTCCATTACTATATTAGAGAATCTAAGAACATAAACCACTTGTCACATGTAGCAAGCACCATGATTAGAGAAAAACATGGCCACAAAAAAATATTTCTAAATTATAGAGGTTGAAGTTCAAAGTTAACCCAATTTTATCAATGAAAATATATTCAATAAAATGTTCAAGGGGAAATAAGTAGGGTAGATTGAGAGAATTTTTAAGGATTACAAATGAGCAGGGTGAGTACATAACACAAAACAGTTGTAATTAGGAACTTCTAAGAGGTTAGGGAAATGGTTTCTTTTTAATTAGCCATGCATAAATGTAATTTGTACCCTGTAATATAGCTCACACACAATTTACTATTTTGAGACTAATACCTAAATATAAGAAACTTTTAAGTGTATCTTTCGAAATGGATTTGGACTAGGAAATGAGTGATTCAAAGCTATTTTATTTGCAGTTTCAACCATAAAACTGAGGTATTTAGAGTGAGGAAAATTCTTTTAAGGAAGTGTTCCTTGTTTAGAATCTGCACCATAGTTTTACTTTTGTGTATTCCGGAAAAAAGGTTATCAAAACTATGGAACCTTGTGCAATAATCATTAAGAGTATTTTTTCGTGAGTGAACAAATGTTTCTTAATCTAAAAATTCCATAACTATCAGTGGAGTTTAACATTTTTAAAGTTAAAAGTGACTAGTTTGAAATAAAAAGCATTCCATAAATGTAATTTTCTTAATGTTATAGTAGAAGCTAGTGAAGTTTAAAACATTAAGCACTGAAGAAACTCTAAAGAGGTAAAAACCTCAAAAATGGGCTCTGTAGATCATAGATCTAGTCGAGGAATACAAATTAAATGTTATTTATGATGATGAGTGGTTGAGATGGATAGCAGAAGGTAGTCTATTATGTTGTGTTGGGCGATGCTTGGATGTATTTGGTCTGTATTGACATATGGATGGTGATAATAAGTTTACCATTGCTCACAAATGGTAATAGAGATTAACTATTCATAGAAAAATTTAAAAATAGTCTAATCACCCAATTCTTGTTTGCGTCACATTGTCAATCTAGCACAAGTAATCTTCTCCCTGATGCTTGCGAATCTTAGAAAAGTCTATTGCCCCATGAACATAAAATTATCCACAATTTTAAAATTGTGGGAAAGAGTCAATCTCTAGACTCTATGGTTAAACCTCACTAGGGAATAGTTCTGAGGAGCACTAGTAAGCTTTCCTATATATTGATATTTATCAGCACATATTCAATAAAATGCATGCATTTCTTGTATTATCATTTTTGGAATATAAGTGTTGCTACATTGTTTCTAATTCACAAGATCTACTACATAATAATGTAGTGCCTCATCTAGAAGTGGAAGTTGTGAAATTCCAATCCAAAGAGAAGGTGATGAGAGAAACTCAAATGAACTAGTGTTGGATGGTGGCTTTGAGGCACTAGATAGTAATGCATTTATCCATGCCTTCAAGTGATTTTAATAATCCTTTCCCTTTTCTATCATGCATTCTTTCTTGTTGAATATTGATTTGGTCTCCATTATAAAGAGTATGTATAAGAAATCCAAAGGAAATATGTTGTAGAAGAATTTTACCAAAAACACATTAACCATACTTATGATTACCTAAATTGTGAAATATATAGTAAATTTTTCCCATCTTAAGTCTTCAGATGGTTTCATTTCCTTTCTATTATATTTTAGTGTTATAGTACTAACACTACAAGATATTTATGCACCTTTTTAAAGTGGTGGTCTTTTAGTCATGACCACATGATCCTACATTTGCAACATTTCAAGGACGTTAGTAGACTTTCCCAAAATTAGAGTAAATAATTTTTCTATAATAACATCTCCATAAATACATAATGACGACTAAATTATTCTATGTAAGATTTCCATTTCATCACTCTCAAACAAAAATATATTAGTTGTAGTATTTAGATCTAAAGATCAATATGTCAAATTAGAATATTGAATATAAAGCATTATGTGAGAAAGTAGTAAAACCAACTAGCATTGAGATGAGTATATTTCGAAAAATAATTATTTAATTTAATAAAACTGTTCATATCTTTTCCATTCATCTTACATCCACTTTATGCCATTGCACGCTTATTCTGACAATTCAAGAATATGACTATATTTATATTATTTCTTTCAAACCAATCTAAGATACTGTCAAGCAATTCACCATTGCAGAGCAAAGCATCCTTCAGGGTCTTTCTCTTGTTCTTTCTAACATGAATTTAATATCTCATTTCCATTCTTGCATAATACCCACAATAAAAATTTAACCACCTAAAGTAGGATATTTATGAAGATTGATGCCAAGAGTGATGCTATTCAGAAATAGAAAACTCCAGTTCCACTGCTATTCATAGGAATTAAAATTAAAACTTTCATGCATAGTTGTTAGATTGCATAGTTATCGGCATTCTTTTGTAGTTTGTTAGTAGTTTCTTTTTAAATTCCTAAATTTTCTCTTTAGCAAGGCATGGAATAATGCTAAAACCAATGTCAGAACTCCATATCTATATTTTGATCTATGTGTTAGGGATTAGTTTTAACAATTTTCCTATTTGAATAAATGTATTGGCTGCACAACAATTGTTGTTGGAATAATATATCAATTTTTTTCCTCTCCAGTAAAACAAAGCCTCCCCTGTTCTGAATATTATCATTTTAATTATTGTGTTGCTGCTATTGTTTAAATCCTACATTTGGTATCAGAGCTGAAGGTGTTTGGAAGACAGTAGCATGGCAAACAATTTGCAAATCCTAGAGTTTGATGGAGTTGATTACCAATATTGGTCAATCAATATGAAGACTTTTTTTATTGGGAAAGATTTTTGGGAGATCGTTGAATCTGGATATGAAGAGCCTGTAGATTGGAATACTCTCCAACCTAATGATAGAAGATTGAAGAAAGAAGCTGAGAAGAAAAATGCAATGACATTGTCTCACATTCAGATGGCTCTTGATAAGAGCTTGTTTCCTTGAATTGTTGATGCACAGACAACAAAAGAGGCCTAGAAGACTCTAAAAGATGCTTACCATGGCAGTGATCAGATCAAGGTTGTGAAGCTACAAACCTTGAAAAGAGAATATGAGAACTTGAAGATGAAGGAGACAGAGAGTGTGGGAGATTTATGTGTGAGAGTGAAAGATGTGACTCATAAAATGGCCACTTTGGGTGAATCTATTGCTCAAGAGCAAATAATACAAAAGGTATTGAGATCTCTAACCCCAAGATGGAATATTGTAGTAATTGCCATAGAAGAAAGCAAAAATTTAGCTACCATGGAGTATGATGAATTGGTTGGATCTCTTATATCACATGAGGATAGAATAAGGGACACATCTACCAGTGTTAATGAGAAGGCTTTTGCTTCCCAACTGAAAATTTCAAAGAAAAATGGTGCTAGCAGTAGTAGTAACAACAACAAAGGCTCAAGAAGGGGCCAAAATCAAAAAATTTCAAGAGGATCTAGAGGAAGAGGAGGTTCTCAAGGAGGAAGAGGTAGAGGCAGATTTAATAAAAGGAACATCCAATGCTATCATTGCAATAAGTATGGACATTTTGAGAGAGAGTGTAGACTGAAATCAAGTAACAATAATGCAAATTATGCCCAACAAGACGAGGATCCTTCCTCGGGTAATTTATTTTTGTGCTATGGGAAAGGTGAAAGTAGTGTGAATGATGTTTGGTATTTGGATTCTGGGTGCTCTAACCATATGTCTCGTAACAGAGAAATATTTTCAAAGCTTGATGATAGTTATAGATCTAATATTACCCTTGGTAATAACAATACTGTGGATGTTGTGGCCAAAGGAGCCATGGATGTTCAGACAAAGGAAGGTATGAAAAGTGTTCAAGATATTTATTATACTCCCAAGTTAAAGCATAATTTATTGAGTGTTGGGCAGCTATGTGAGAAGAATTATACAGTGGTATTTGAGAACATGCACTGTACTATCTATGATAAGAATCAAAAGAATAAAGTGATTACAGTTGTTCCTATGACAAAGAATAGGACATTTCCTTTGAAGTTTGGTCAAAATGATAATCAGCTTGTCAATATGGCTTATGAGGATAAAAGTTGGTTGTGGCATCTCAGGTATGGCCATTTGAATTTCAATAGTTTAAAGAATCTAACATCAAATGCATTAGTTCTTGAATTGCTTAAGGTTGAAGAGCATAAACAGATTTGTGAAGGGTGTGCAAAAGGGAAACATTCAAGGGAATCATTTCCAAAAGGCAATGCATGGCATACCCAATACCCACTTCAACTTATTCATTCAGATATTTGTGGTCCAATGCAAACACAAAGTTTGGGTAAGCCGTCATATTTCATTACTTTTATTGATGATTACTCACGCATGTGTTGGGTATATTTTTTGAAGACTAAGGATAAAGTGTTTCATGCATTCAAGAGATTTAAAGCTCATTTAAAGAATGAGAAAGGGAACACAATTAGATGTTTGAGAATAGATCGAGGAGGAGAGTTTTGCTCAAACGATTTTCAGAATTTTTGTGAGATGAATGGCATCAAAAGACAACTCACAACTGCATACACACCCCAACAGAATGGAGTGGCTGAAAGGAAGAACCGTACTGTGGTAGAAATGGCAAGGAGCACGTTACAAACCAAGGGTTTCAACAATTCTTATTGGGCTGATTCAGTTGCTACAACCGTATATATTCTCAACAGGAGTCCTACAAGTGCCCTACACAAGATGACTCCATATGAAGCATGGTACGAGAAAAAGCCTAATGTAAATCATTTTTAAGTTTTTGGTTGTTTGGCTTATGTTCGCATCCCTGATCAGAATAGGCAAAAGCTAGATGCTAAAAGTGAATCATGTATTTTTGTGGGCTATAGTGAGGAAAGCAAAGCTTATAGATTATTCAGTCCTATTACTAATAAGATTGTTGTTTCAAGAGATGTGATTTTTGATGAAGGGGGAGTTTATGGTCATCAAAAAAAACATGTTGGAAAGCCAAAATCAGTTTTGGATGATGATGATATTGCTGATAATGATAATGAGCAGCCAGCTAATGGTTCTATTTCAAGATCACCAAGCCCACCAAGAAACCCCTCACCAATCTCAAGAGCAAGTCCATCCTCAAGTCCTCCAAGGAAAGTAAGAAGATTGAGTGATATCTATGAGAGGTGTCAAAATCAAGCACATGAAGAAGATCCAATAGGTGAGACAGTAAATTTTGCATGACTTGCTAAAGCTGATTTTGAGCCATCATGTTTTGAAGATGCATGTGTTCATGAGGTTTGGATGCAAGAAATGAATGAAGAGATGGATTCCATTGATAGGAATGATACATGGGAGCTTGTAGATCTTCCACATAAGAA
This sequence comes from Cupressus sempervirens, assembly GCA_028749045.1. Lineage (NCBI taxonomy): Eukaryota > Viridiplantae > Streptophyta > Pinopsida > Cupressales > Cupressaceae > Cupressus > Cupressus sempervirens. The sequence continues at coordinate 922,178,476 of CM053787.1, read as the reverse complement.
GAAGAAGATTGGCACAAAATGGGTCTATAAGACCAAGTATAATAGTGATGGGAGTGTTGAAAGACACAAGGCAAGATTGGTTGCTAAAGGTTTCACTCAAAGTTATGGCATTGATTATGAAGAAACTTTTGCACCAGTAGCAAGACAAGAAACTATTAAGATGCTAATCTCTCTTGCAGCTCAAAAGAAATGGAGTATTCATCACATGGATGTGAAAAGTGCCTTCTTGAATGGGTACTTAGAAGAAGAGGTATATGTGGGACAGCCACAAGGTTTTGAGATTCAAGGCAAAGAAGATTATGTCTACAAGTTGAAGAAGGCTTTGTATGGCCTCAAGCAAGCACCACGTGCATGGTATGCAAGAATTGATGGATATTTTCAGCAAAATGGCTTTCAAAGAAGTAAGAGTGAACCTACCCTTTACTACAAACAAGAAGATAATGATATTCTCATTGTGAGTTTGTATGTTGATGATTTGTTATATATGGTTAATAGTTCAAAGACGAAAGATGAATTTAAAGTTGCTATGATGAATGAGTTTGAGATGAAATATTTAGGTCTCATGAAGTACTTTCTTGGCATTGAGGTTTATCAAGGTAAAGATGAAATTTTTATTTGTCAAGAAAAATATGCAAAAGATATGTTGAAGAAATTTGATATGGCTGATTGTAAACCTCTTTCCACTCCAATTGCTCATGGAGTTGCATTATGTAGAGATGATGGTGCTGAAATTGTTGATGAGACATCATATAGGAGCATTGTGGGGAGTTTGATATTTTTAACTCACACAAGGCTTGATATTGCTTATTTAGTTTCATTGGTTTCAAGGTATATGACAAATCCATCAGAGGAACATATGAAGGCAGCCAAGATCATTTTGAGGTATGTAAAAAGCATGGTAGATTTTGGCACTCACTATTCTTCTAATAAGTTTGAGCTTGTTGGCTTTAGTGATTCAAATTGGGAAGGTTGTTTGGATGACTAAAAATCTACATCGGGTAATTATTTTTCTTTGGGTTCTGGTTTAATTACATGGAGTTCAAAGAAGCAAAGTATGGTTTCTCTCTCTTCTACAGAAGCGGAATATGTTGCGGTCACTTCAGCTGGCACACAAGCTTTATGGATTAGAAAGCTTCTTGAAAAAATTGGAGAGATACATGTTCAGCCTACTGTGATTTTTTGTGAAAACATAAGTGCAATTAAATTGGCCAATAATTTGGTTCATCACAGTAGGACCAAACACTTTGATCTGAAACAACATTTCATCAGAGATTTGGTACAAAATAAAGCGGTTGAGTTGAAGTACATCAGCACAAAGGAGTAAATCCTAGACATCTTCACAAAGGAAGTTACAAAAGATCAGTTTTTGGTACTTAGAGATCAGATTGTGAGTCCTCTCAGCATCAAGGGGGAGTATGAAGATTGATGCCAAGAGTGATACTATTCAGAAATAGAAAACTCCAGTTCCACCGCTGTTCACAGGAATTAAAATTAAAACTTTCATGCATAGTTGTTAGATTGCATAGTTATCGACATTCTTTTCTAGTTTGTTAGTAGTTTCTTTTTAAATTCCTAAATTTTCTCTTTAGCAAGGCATGGAATAATGCTAAAACCACTGTCAGAACTCCAGATCTATATTTTGATCTATGTGTTAGGGATTAGTTTTAACAATTTTCTTATTTGAATAAATGTATTGGTTGCACAACAATTGTTGTTGGAATAATATATCAATTTTTTCCTCTGTAGTAAAATAGAGCCTCCCCTATTTTGAATATTATCATTTTAATTATTGTGTTGCTGATGTTGTTTAAATCCTATAATTTAGTACCCAACATCATAAATATCATCTTCTTTTATTTCCTCAAATATGAACAGATAAATCTGAATATCTAATAATAATAAGAGAGTGTTCAGGAAAAAATATTCTAGTAGACTGGAGCATTGAGAGACACTTCACCCCAAAGTAGTATAAACAATTAGAAGATTTCTGAGATGGGTTTTGAAGAATCTTCTGAGGAAGTTGAAGATGGGCCTAGGCTCAACTGTTGGAGGACATATCATTTGACAAGGAAGCAGAAAGAAGGTCCACATGTGAGTCACTGCAGTAGAATTAATACACGTTCAAGAGAATTGTTTGGATTAATACTAAACTTGTCTATTTTGTAGAAGTTTATGTCTATCTGTCAACGATTGTAGGAAAGGTCTACATACAAGTGCACTAATAATGAAAAATTAAATAGAATAAAAAAAACCTTCATAGAAAAGTCATCTTCAAACTTCTAAATTGATGTTCAAGTCTAAATATTATATTGCTGACAATTTTATTAGAATTTTGGTAAATTTAATTAACTTAATTGTAAAATAACTCAGCCTATAGTGTATGGATGCAAAGGCATGATGGCCTGAGAAGGCCACATCGATTAATGAATTTGAAGTTCTCAAAAGGTGAGTTAATATTAGAGAGCCATAGTAGATAGGGATTCAAGGCATTTGAAAAGGCGTCTTACCAAAGAAGAGACCACAACCCACCTCCAACAATCACATGAGAAATTTTATCAAACTTTGATCTCTTTACTCCAACAGTCACGTGAGCAATTTAATCAAACTTTGATCTCTTTAAAAAACATTGGTTACATATCTTTTCTAAACATTGTTCGCATATCTTTTCTTATGTTTTAAAGGTATGCTATGTTTTTCACTTTTGTATGTTTTTCACTTTTATTTTAAGGCAGGGACCCAAGCTCTACAGAGCTCTTGTTACTAATTCTACTTATTTATAGGTGAAGACTATAGTTTTCAATCAACTCTTTTGTATCAATCATTGTTTTGCAAGTCATATTGTTTTCAAAATTTCCCTTTTACACTATGGATGGACTAAAATTTGTTATTAAATAAAATTTTTTAATTTAATTTTCTACGCTTTTATTGGTTGTCCATTTTGCTCGTAGTCTTTTCATTTTCTCTCTAGGAAATTTAAGTAAAATGAGTTGTGACATTCGGCAAAGCAACATGTGTGTCATTTAGAGGTTTTGTATGGATAATAGTGCCCAAATCTTCAACTTTTTCCCTAAACCATTAGATAATAGTTCCTGAATCTTCTCTGCTTCATTTTTTTCCATCAAATGTTACCTAAATTTTCTCATTTTTTTTTTCCAGATATTAGAATTTATGAAAAGAATTTAATATCTTTATCTTTACCAGTTTTCTAAAAATTTAAAATCATGGTGTAATTGAATGTTGTAATATAGTATTCCTCATGCCCGAATTGAAGCATTGAGTTTACAACTCTAGGGTATCTTTTCAAAATTGTTGGGTGGATAAAGTTAAATTTGAATAAATTAATAAATTATTATTATTGGTAAATGATCAAAGCCTTGATAACTTTTATTAATTTAAATAGAAATGGGGGGAGGGGGGCGGGGGTTAATAAAATATTATTATTTCAGTTTTATAAATCTTATCTTTAATAAAATTTAATTATAAAATAATTAAATATTGCCTAATTTTCTATAAATATTTTTCAATCATAAATAATTACTATTAGATTTAATTCTTGACTTA